>CM040129.1:71773921-72309235 GCA_022559845.1 Amorphophallus konjac
AACAGAATGAGCGAACGCTCAGTAGGAAATTATATCTCAAGTACTAGCAAGGGGTTTAAGTAATTACATCTTTCATGAATGCAATAAAGCTATGCATGCTCGCATAAAACGACAAGATAGAGAGAATGTAATATCAAGAAATAAGATGAACTTAATCATGAACTTCCAACAAGATGACAAGTGTATTCACGGTATTCAAGCAAGCACGTTTAACAAGTCATGTCAAGAACTTTGGCTATCATGTATCAAGCAAGTAAATTACCCTTTTTCGGGCCACGCATTTCATGTAAAGTCAAGTACGATTCAAGTACAAGATGTGTGTGGAATGTCCAATCAAGCAAGTCAAGTACTCGGTATAATGCCAGATACCTTATCATTTTAACTCCCATGGGCACAAGTACTTTCGGGTGCTCCTCCCAGGACCAGATCAGGCCCTATATGCACAGGCATTTATCATGTATTTTTGACATCCACTCTTGTTTATATAGCCAATATAGAGTTTCAATATTCAAGCTTGTAGACATGTATGACAACTTTGACAGAATAGAGTCCAAAAATATGACAAAGGACATAGATTGGTGATAATAACGGTAAAATCACGATATCAATAAAACTAGGTAGAATATGGTTCCCTTAACTTAGGTCCCATGACAAAGCAATATGGACATTCTTTATATAGAATTGAGGTCCACATAAACATTAGATCAAGCAAGATACCCTCATTCTTATCATAGAATTGAGGTTTACAAGAACGACATGATATGGCATGATATCATCATCCCATTAAGAATTTCTTATGATATACTCTTTGTATAAACATAAGGGCCGGTATACCATGTTTCTTTAGATTGACATGGCAAGGATCGTGTAATGGGTTTTTAGGGTACAACCATCTCAGTCGGCCTTGAGGGAATCCAAGGCTACGAGGAGTCTTACGGAGGTCTCTATGACTAACTCGCTAGTCCAAAGGAACGGAATGTCCAATGGAGAGCCTGTATATCAATGAGAGTTGAGTGTGATCGATGAAACAACGTGAAACGTGGGACTATACTCACGGAGTGGAGAATAGTGCCGATATATATATTATATAACATATGAAATCGTCGGTTAACAAAAACAGGGAAAAATCAGTTTTACAGTAAAATAACGACTTAGGTCAAGTCGTTTCTCAAGTAATTAACGCCTAACAGAAGGGCGTTTACATATTTCTATTTTACAAAATTTTCAATAATTTTATTAATTCATGAAAAACACGCCCTAGTCAGGGGCGTTAGTCAGGTAAGTAACGCCTAACATAAGGGCGTTTACATATGTTCCGTTTTGCAGAATTTCATTATTTCAATAATTTATATAAAACGCGCCCTGGACAGGGGCGTTTCTTCAGAGTTGACGACTATATAAGCAGGCGTCTCATTATTTAAATATTTGACAGAATATAAATAATTTTCAGGATTTATTTAAAACACGCCCTGGAAAGGGGCGTTACTGTTTTAATTTTATTTTACAGGATAGACATAGTTAAGGAATTTACAGAAAACGCGCCCTAGAAAGGGGCGTTTCTTTTCAATTTACGCCCTGTGATGGGGCGTTAACAGGTGTAAAACGACGTTGTCAAGGTCGTGAATTCAAGGAATTTACAATATTTCAACAAATAAATTTCCAAGACAGGAGACATGATCATGACAAGAAAATTAGCAGGAATTTACAGGTAGAGTCATGCAAGATATTAGAATCGATATTTCATATTTATTGAATTTTAAACAGGATCAATTATTGATTACATGCGATTGCTCATGAAATTAACGCCTGTATACAAGGCGTATACTTTTAATTAACGACCACTGTGATGGTCGTTTCTTTTAAAGTAGCGCCCTATTCAAGGGCGTTTCTTGAAAAATTTACAGAAAACGTATTAAAACTACATGCAAACTGTATAAATATATCATGCATGGTGCTTCTTATATTTATTTTTAGTTTGGGCTACGAGACTTGAGAAAATCCTACCTTATGATCTGGATGAAAGAGATGAAAGGGCTTTGAAGCTTCAACTGCAACTTAATAGAAGAAGAACAATCGTTCTTCCGTCAACCTGGAGAGGAAACGAAGAATATTAATTCTTCTCATGCTACGTTCATAAGAAAGGAACAGAAGAAGAAAATAGAAGAACATATGTTCTTCACATACCTGTGCAGTTCGATCGTCCAAATAGGTTTAGGGTTGTTCGATCAAGACTATTTATAGGATTTTGGAGTCCTAACAAAAGTAGTGTTTGATTGAGGGTAATATATCCCTAATAGAGTCCTTACTCTAATAGACACTTACTAGATTAGGTTAATCTTTCCCTGGATAAGCTCTGGGTTCGAACGGGTCACGAACTGAATTAACGCCTTTGGTCAGGGCGTTTATTCTTAAATTAACGACCTTGTTCAGGTCGTTTTTTAAGAAACGTCTTGTATAAGGGCGTTCCTTGTTTTTGAAACACGCCTAAGACATGGGCGTTTATTTTACTTGCCTATTTGGTCGCGTGAGAGTTGACGACCACATGCGTGGGCGTCCTTTATTTAGTTACGCCGTATGTAGAGGCGTTTATTTTTAAATTAACGCCTTACTCAGAGGCATTATTTTTAATTTGCTTTATTTTGTCTGTATTACTTCTGTACTATGTATATTTTTACTTTTATTTCAATATTCATTTATCAGGGTTGCTACACCCTCCCCCACTTAAAAAGATTTTGGTCCCCAAATTCAATATATATAATTATACACGTGGAGAGTGTATATACCTCTTAGAATAACTCGGGAAATCGTTTCTTCATAGATTCCTCGGTCTCCCATGTCGCTTCGCGTTCGGGATTCTTATTCCATTGCACCTTGAGCATGGGAATAACCTTATTCCTTAGAGCTCGTATTTCTCGATCTAAGATCTTCATAGGCTCCTGTTCATAGGTGAGATCTTTCTGGATCACCAGATCTCTATGTTCAATAATATGAGATGGATCGTGCACATACTTCTTCAACATGGATATGTGAAATACATTATGTACCTCGGACAATTGAGGAGGCAATGCGATGCGATAAGCAACCTCGCCAACTCTTTCAAGTACCTCAAATGGTCCGATGAATCTTGGCGTAAGCTTGCCCTTAACACCAAATCTTCGTATGCCACGTCCAGGCGATATCTTGAGAAATACATGATCTCCGATTTGGAATTCAAGATCTCTCCTTCTTGTATTAGCATACGCTTTTTGTCTCGTCTGAGCAACTTGCAATCTTTCTCTGATTACTTGTATCTTCTCAGTTGTATCCCTTACCATGTCTGGACCTAGCAGTTATTTTTCTCCAACTTCGTTCCAGCATGTGGGTGATCTGCAACTCCTTCCGTATAAGGCTTCGAAAGGTGCCATTTGGATACTAGCTTGGTAGCTATTATTATATGCAAATTCCACTAGTGGTATATGATCGTGCCAGCATCCTCCAAAGTCAATGATGCATGCTCTAAGCATATCCTCAACAACCTGGTTAGTTCTCTCGGTCTGACCATCCGTTTGTGGGTGGAAAGCAGTACTAAAGTTGAGCCTTGTTCCTAACGAATGTTGTAATCCCTTCCAAAAATGAGAAGTAAAACGGGGATCTCTGTCAGACACGATTGAGACAGGAATTCCATGTATCCTGACTATTTCCTTGATGTACAGTGCAGCTAGCACATCAATTGACCATCGGCTTTTTATTGGCAAGAAATGCGCCGATTTAGTTAATCGGTCAATGATAACCCAGATTCCATCATGTCCTCCTTTAGATTTAGACAAACCCATGATGAAGTCCATACCAATATCCTCCCACTTCCACTTAGGAATATCTAGAGGGTGTAGTTTTCCAGCAGGCTTTTGGTGTTCCACCTTGACCTGTTGGCATGTAAGACAGCGTGATACATAGTCCGCTATTTCTCTTTTCATATTGGGCCACCAAAAGTTCCTCTTTACATCTTGGTACATTTTAGTTGATCCAGGATGAATAGTGTACCTTGATCGGTGAGCTTCATCTAAGATCTTCTTCTTTAATTCCGGACAATCAGGTATACAAGTTCTACCTTTGAATAATAATCTTCCATCAGGAGTTAGTTGAAAATCAGATTGTCCTTCTAATCTGCCCTTGATTTCCACTAATATAGGATCATCACCCTGAAGTGCTTGTATCTCAGATAATAAATCTGACTGTATGCTTACATGAGATAATGTAACAAATTTGGATTCCGTGTCCAAGCTTATATTGAGCTCGGAGAATTGTTCAAGTAACCTCCATTCTTGTATCATACAATTGGCTATCATTGCTCTCGGCTTTCGACTAAGGGCATCAGCAACATAATTACCCTTTCCGGGATGGTATTGTATATTGAAGTCGAAGTCCTTGAGATATTCTAGCCAGCGTCTTTGTCTCATGTTTAGCTCCTTTTGTGAGAATAGATATTTGAGACTCTTGTGATCGGAGTAGACAGTGAACTGTACTCCATAGAGATAGTGTCTCCATATCTTTAGGGCAAATACTACCGTGGCCAGTTCTAAGTCATGGATGGGGTAATTCTCCTCATGCTTCTTCAGTTGACGTGAAGAGTATGCTATGACCTTTCCTTGTTGCATTAGGACACATCCGAGGCCAATGCCAGAAGCATCAGTGTAGACCTCGAATTTCTCTCCTTCTATTGGTAGAGCTAACACCGGAGCTGTAGTGAGATGATCCTTAAGAGTTTGGAAACTTATTTCACATTCCTCACTCCATTCATATCGGATCTCCTTACGAGTTAACCTTGTAAGGGGCACGGCGATCTTAGAGAAATCTTTGATGAATCGCCGATAATAGCCTGCAAGACCTAAGAAACTTCTGATCTCGCTTGCATTAGTGGGTCTTTCCCAGTTTCTTACAGCTTCAACCTTTGACGGATCTACAGATAAACCGTCCTTGGATATGACATGTCCGAGAAAAGCCACTTCTTCAAGCCAGAACTCGCATTTGCTGAGTTTAGCATATAATTGATTTGTCCTCAAGACTTGCAATGCAATCCTCAAATGCTCTTCATGTTCTTCCTTAGTCTTAGAATATATCAATATATCATCAATGAAGACTACTATGAATTGATCCAAGTAAGGCCTGAATATGCTATTCATTAACTGCATAAAGGCAGCAGGGGCATTTGTTAGTCCAAAAGGCATAACAACAAATTCGTAATGGCCATACCTGCTTCTGAATGCGGTCTTGTGAATGTCATCATCCTTGATTCTTAACTGATGATATCCCGACCTGAGATCAATCTTGGAAAAATATTTGGATCTTGAAATCTGATCAAATAATTCATCGATTCTCAGCAGTGGATACTTGTTCTTGATAGTAAGATGATTCAACTGTCGATAGTTGATACACAATCTCATGGATCCATCCTTCTTCTTTACAAATAAGACTGGTGCTCCCCACGGGGAAGTACTTGGTCTAATAAACCCTTTTTGGATTAGTTCCATCAACTGCTCCTTCAACTCCTTGAGTTCAGCAGGGGACATTCTATATGGTGCCTTTGAAACAGGACCAGCACTAGGGACTAAGTCAATGGTGAAGGCCACTTCTCTTTGAGGGGGTAATCCCGGTAAATCTTCTGGAAATACGTCTGGGAATTCTCGCACTACCTGAACGTCTTCTATCTTGGTTTTCTTAGCTTCCTTAACAGTGACAAAAGCAAGGAAGGATACACATCC
Organism: Amorphophallus konjac; assembly: GCA_022559845.1. Classification (NCBI taxonomy): domain Eukaryota; kingdom Viridiplantae; phylum Streptophyta; class Magnoliopsida; order Alismatales; family Araceae; genus Amorphophallus; species Amorphophallus konjac. Next base: position 71,779,660 of record CM040129.1, read on the forward strand.
CTTCCTGACGAGCTTGCTTGCTCGAAGAGCCGAAATAAGAGGGGATTTGCTTCGACCCTTAGGACTAGTATAAGTCAGTTCTGGAAATTCTTTGAAAACGATCTTGCTATTACGGCAATCAACCGTTGCCTGGTACTTAGATAACCAATCTGCTCCTAGTATAACATCATATTCTTTTAGATCTAAACAGATAAGATCAATAGGAAAATTCTTTCCTCGAACCAATACCTCACAGTTTTGGTAATGATGCGTGATATCCGTCTCGTTTCCGAGAGGAGTAGACAACACTATTTTCATCCATTCCGGTTCTAGAGGTAACGGGTCAGCAAACTTCTTAGAAATAATAGAATGTGATGCACCCGTATCAAATAAGACATGTGCATATTTGGAACAAATTTTCAATGTACCTTCCACTAATCCGCCTTCTTCTTCAGGTTCGGTCTCCTGTATTGCATGAAGATGAGCATTCTTTGTCACCGGGCGTTTACCATCGCCGGCTTGGTCGTTCATTAATGGACACTCGGGAATCCGATGCTCACGGCTTCCACAACGGAGACAAGCTCCTACTTTCCTCCAGCATTCTTCCGTCTTGTGACCAGCCTTGTCACAATGCTTGCAGACTGTATTCGAAGGGGTAGTGGTGATAGAGAAAGGCTTGGTCTTCTTGAATTTCTGATCTTGAGAGGAAGAACCTCCATTATTGGGCCTCTTCTTAAAGTTGGGTTTGAAAGAACCCGAACCCGTGACTTGTTCCTTCTTGTCTTTTCCACGGATCCTATCAGATAGTTCCGTGGCATCTTCAAGTAATTGAGCTCGGCGCACTATTTCAGAATAAATTTGGATGTCCATAGGCGCCAATTGAGTAATATAGTGGGGCCTAAGCCCATTAAGAAATCTACGGGCTTTCATCTTCTCCGTGCTAATAAGATGCTTAGCATATCTAGATAACCTGGAGAACTGAGCTTCATAATCTGCTAATGATAAGGATCGTTGCTTTAATGCAGCGAATTCGGCAGCCTTCTTTTCTTGGACTTGGTCCGAGAAATATTTAGCATTGAAGTATTCCACGAATTCTTCCCATGTTACTTGAGTAGGATCGATGGTTGCTTCAATAGACTCCCACCAGCATCTAGCATCTTTCTCTAACTGGAATGTAGCTAATAGCACTTTGTCCTGGTCCGTGCATTGCATGACACGGAATATGCGTTCGGTTTCCCGAACCCAATGCTCGGCATCGTCCGGATCGGTCGATCCCATAAACTTCGGGGGATTCATATTCTTAAAGGCTTGGTGTAAGCTTCCAGCTCGTGGAGCACCACCTTGTGCTACCTGTTCTAGCACTTGGGTCATCCCTTGAAGGGTACGCTGCATGTTGCGCCATTGAGCACGTTCGGCAGCCATTATCCTACAATTACAATAACTGTATTAGTACATGATCGTATTTAAAGACTCGTATACTATGTTAAATCTAACCCTTGGTTCTACCCAATCTCACTGGTTTAAAGGTTCAACTTATCCTTGGACTTGGGTTTTTCCTAGGAATTGAATACCTTAGGCTCTGATACCACAAAGACTGTCACGCCCCGAGCGCGGAAGATACCCGGAGATGCGCGACGTGTCTATATCAATCATATCAATCAGAGTGGTCGTGTATTCGACGCAAAGACAGAGATGCGCAAAATAGCAAGATAACCCAATCCTTTATTTCATAATGGATAGACTATTACAAATCCAATACTCTGTTTAATAAAAAGGAAAAGAATACATATTTGACTCAAGAAACTATAGGAAAGACTAGACAACACTTGAGCAGCTCTATCACTTTCACTCTTGAACATTCCCATCCGATTGACTTCCATCGTCGTCGGACTTACCTGAAAGTACAAGGGACAAACGGAATGAGCGAACGCTCAGTAGGAAATTATATCTCAAGTACTAGCAAGGGGTTTAAGTAATTACATCTTTCATGAATGCAATAAAGCTATGCATGCTCGCATAAAACGACAAGATAGAGAGAATGTAATATCAAGAAATAAGATGAACTTAATCATGTACTTCCAACAAGATGACAAGTGTATTCACGGTATTCAAGCAAGCACGTTTAACAAGTCATGTCAAGAACTTTGGCTATCATGTATCAAGCAAGTAAATTACCCTTTTTCGGGCCACGCATTTCATGTAAAGTCAAGTACGATTCAAGTACAAGATGTGTGTGGAATGTCCAATCAAGCAAGTCAAGTACTCGGTATAATGTCAGATACCTTATCATTTTAACTCCCATGGGCACAAGTACTTTCGGGTGCTCCTCCCAGGACCAGATCGGGCCCTATATGCACAGGCATTTATCATGTATTTTTGACATCCACTCTTGTTTATATAGCCAGTATAGAGTTTCAATATTCAAGCTTGTAGACATGTATGACAACTTTGACAGAATAGAGTCCAAAAATATGACAAATGACATAGATTGGCGATAATAACGGTAAAATCACGATATCAATAAAACTAGGTAGAATATGGTTCCCTTAACTTAGGTCCCATGACAAAGCAATATGGACATTCTTTATATAGAATTGAGGTCCACATAAACATTAGATCAAGCAAGATACCCTCATTCTTATCATAGAATTGAGGTTTACAAGAACGACATGATATGGCATGATATCATCATCCCATTAAGAATTTCTTATGATATACTCTTTGTATAAACATAAGGGCCGGTATACCATGTTTCTTGAGATTGACATGGCAAGGATCGTGTAATGGGTTTTTAGGGTACAACCAGCTCAGTCGGCCTTGAGGGAATCCAAGGCTACGAGGAGTCTTACGGAGGTCTCTATGACTAACTCGCTAGTCCAAAGGAACGGAATGTCCAATGGAGAGCTTGTATGTCAATGAGAGTTGAGTGTGATCGATGAAACAACGTGAAACGTGGGACTATACTCACGGAGTGGAGAATAGTGCCGATATATATATTATATAACATATGAAATCGTCGGTTAACAAAAATAGGGGAAAATCAGTTTTACAGTAAAATAACGACTTAGGTCAAGTCGTTTCTCAAGTAATTAACGCCTAACAGAAGGGCGTTTACATATTTCTATTTTACAGAATTTTCAATAATTTTATTAATTCATGAAAAACACGCCATAGTCAGGGGCGTTAGTCAGGTAAGTAACGCCTAACATAAGGGCGTTTACATATGTTCCGTTTTGCAGAATTTCATTATTTCAATAATTTATATAAAACGCGCCCTGGACAGGGGCGTTTCTTCAGAGTTGACGACTATATAAGCCGGCGTCTCATTATTTAAATATTTGACAGAATATAAATAATTTTCAGGATTTATTTCAAACACGCCCTGGAAAGGGGCGTTACTGTTTTAATTTTATTTTACAGGATAGACATAGTTCAGGAATTTACAGAAAACGCGCCCTAGAAGGGGGCGTTTCTTTTCAATTTACGCCCTGTGATGGGGCGTTAACAGGTGTAAAACGACGTTGTCAAGGTCGTGAATTCAAGGAATTTACAATATTTCAACAAATAAATTTCCAAGACAGGAGACATGATCATGACAAGAAAATTAGCAGGAATTTACAGGTAGAGTCATGCAAGATATTAGAATCGATATTTCATATTTATTGAATTTTAAATAGGATCAATTATTGATTACATGCGATTGCTCATGAAATTAACGCCTGTATACAAGGCGTATACTTTTAATTAACGACCACTGTGATGGTCGTTTCTTTTAAAGTAGCGCCCTATTCTAGGGCGTTTCTTGAAAAATTTACAGAAAACGTATTAAAACTACATGCAAACTGTATAAATATATCATGCATGGTGCTTCTTATATTTATTTTTAGTTTGGGCTACGAGACTTGAGAAAATCCTACCTTATGATCTGGATGAAGGAGATGAAAGGGCTTTGAAGCTTCAACTGCAACTTAATAGAAGAAGAACAATCGTTCTTCCGTCAACCTGGAGAGGAAACGAAGAATATTAATTCTTCTCATGCTACGTTCATAAGAAAGGAACAGAAGAAGAAAATAGAAGAACATATGTTCTTCACGTACCTGTGCAGTTCGATCGTCCAAATAGGTTTAGGGTTGTTCGATCAAGACTATTTATAGGATTTTGGAGTCCTAACAAAAGTAGTGTTTGATTGAGGGTAACATATCCCTAATAGAGTCCTTACTCTAATAGACACTTACTAGATTAGGTTAATCTTTCCTTGGATAAGCTCTGGGTTCGAACGGGTCACGAACTGAATTAACGCCTTTGGTCAGGGCGTTTATTCTTAAATTAACGACCTTGTTCAGGTCGTTTCTTAAGAAACGTCTTGTATAAGGGCGTTCCTTGTTTTTGAAACACGCCTAAGACATGGGCGTTTATTTTACTTGCCTATTTGGTCGCGTGAGAGTTGACGACCACATGCGTGGGCGTCCTTTATTTAGTTACGCCGCATGTAGAGGCGTTTATTTTTAAATTAACGCCTTACTCAGAGGCGTTATTTTTAAGTTGCTTTATTTTGTCTGTATTACTTCTGTACTATGTATGTTTTTACTTTTATTTCAATATTCATTTATCAGGGTTGCTACATTTGCTCTTGTGTCTTCGTGTCAATTACTTTAGTTCCTCGAGTTGTTCTTCTGCTTCCACCGTTTCATCACGTGTTGTTGAAGACGTGTCTATCTCATGTCTTCGTGTCGTGTTTCCTAGACCTCGTGTCCTTCTCGCCTTGACCACACTCCGTGTCAATTATTCTGTTTTCATCTTCGTGTTGTTTTCAACTCGTGTCGGTTTCTATTTTCATCTTTGTGTTGTCTTCAACTCGTGATGGTTTCTGTTGTTTGTCTTCGTGTCGTGGTCAGCCCGTGTCGCCTCGTCTTCGAGTCGTTCATTCGAGCTATTGTGTGCTCGAGTTGTTTTTCTTATGTTTTCAAGTGTTGTTTCACTACGTGTCTTCGTGTTGTCTTTTGTATTTGTGTCTTCGTGATTGTCTTTGTATTCGTGTCTTCGTGTTTCTTTTGTATTTGTTTCTCCGTGTTGCTTCCTTCTATTTTCGTCCTGGTCTCTTCTGATCGCGTGTCTTTCTATTGCTTCACTCTGTGTTATCTTCTTCTCACTTCATGCTGTCTTCATCTGACTTCGTGTCATCTTCGTTGTTGTGTTAGCTGTGTTCTCGTGTACTTCGTGTCGTTCTCGTGTTATCTCGTGCTAAACTCATCTAACGTACCTCGTGTCAGTCACAGTATAGTGCACCTCGTTTTGTTATCATATATCTCGTGCAGTTCTTTGTTCTTATGGCCAACCAACTTATCTCAGCTACATATAGCGAACCCTGAGCATTAATGTAATTAATCTGCTTGCAGGGATCCGAGGAAGATTACTCCTCAGTGTCTGGGCAGCACGTGATCCAATGCTAGAGGAACCAATCCGATAAGGACACGTGGCAAGAAGGTTCTGGATCAAGCGTGGGAGGCACACGCATTCTGAACCGGATCTGCTGCTGCTGCTGATATAAATAGAAACCTTCATCTTCAGATGGAGGATGATCGAAAAAGAGAAAGATATAGAAGAAAGAGCAGAAAAGCAGAGAGTCTTTCGATCCAGAAAAATGAGAGAAAGAGAGAGTAGAAACTGAAGGAGAAAGAAGAAGAAGAAAGGAAGAGGAGAGAGAGCTTTACTGAGGATCTGATCAGTCTGTTCGTGGATCAAATCCAGAACGACTATGCTCATTGAGAGCTATAGATCTTGCGTTTTATTTCCAGCTCCTGTCGCTGTCATTTTCATATTTTCTTATTTTTCCTTTTGCTACCTTGTTTAGTCTTGTTCTTCCGATTGCCCTGTTGGGGATCGGGTTTCTCCTGGTGGTACAGGAGAAGGGAGATCTGATCTCTAGGTTGCAAGTGGCAGGTTGTCACTTGGGGGTTCCCTCTGGTTTAGAGGAAGGGAGGCTTGTCCTCCGGTCCTTCGCTTGTGGCTTGCAAGTCAAGGGATCCCTCCGGTTGGAGGAAGAGAGGTCTTAGACCTCTGGTTTGCTAGTGACGGGGAGTCACTGGTGGGTTCCCTCCTGGTATGGAGGAAGAGAGGCTAGACCTCTGGTGGGTTGCCGGCAGTAGGTTGCTACTGGCTGGTTCACTGGTAGTGGGACTACTACCAGTGGGGTTCCCTCTTGGTATAGAGGAAGAGAGACATGAGTCTCTGGTTTCTAGTGACCGTGGGTTGCTAGTGGTTCCCTCCGAGTAGGAGGAAGAGGGGAGGTTGTTCCCCTGGGTAAGCTGTGTATCAGCGTTTGTTGGCAAGCTGTGTTGCCCAGCTGTTAGTAAAGCCACACTCAGTTTGAGTGTGGGGTGGATGTAGGTCTGGAGGACCGAACGACCTAAAAATCCCCGTGTCGTGTGCTTATTTTTTCTCTTCTGGGCTTGGATATTCGGTAGATGCTTGTTTAGACCGATCCTTCCCTATCCTCCAAGCAGTTCGTTCTGCGGTTAGTGTTTGACCATTGTGCTCTAATTCGGAAACTCTTGTTTGAGATCTAAACTTAATTTTTAATCCTTAATTTTTAACGGGTAAAGGTCCATTCACCCCCCTCTGGACCTATCACCATTCTCCTCCATCCACACCTTGGAACACCCCCTCCTAGACCCCCTCACAGCCAGGGCTCTCCCCACACTCATCCACCCCCACTTCCCCTCCCATATACCCCATTTCCCCAATCATCTTCAACCTACAGTTTTCAGTTCGCATGCAGTAGAGGAGTGCCCAGTTGCAGATGCTGCCACGTCTTTACCTGGAAGCTTGAAAGGGCATACCATATATCGTTGGAAGCGTCTCCCAGTCAGCTTTCCAACGGAGGTGGTCCCACTGACTTCCAAGATCAGAGCTGCTCGAAAGAGGCGATCTACTACGACTGCGTAAAACTTCTCAGGCAGAGGACCAGAACCTGAGTGGAAGCTCTTCCACGGCCATTCTATCATGAATCTGGGTGAGAGTTCGTCTAGAAACTTCTTCCACAACCTACCGACTTCCAGGATCAAGAAGCGGAACTCCAATTGGCGCCCGGAATCAAGAGTTATCAATTTCTTCCTCCTAGTACCTGGTTCTATTTCTTGTCAGTCTGCTACAACCTCCCCTCCTTATTCAAGTTCTAACGGTTCACTCCGACATCATCTGGCATCCCCGTTGCTTGCGTTTCAAAGAGGACTCGACAAAGAATCCATCGGTACCAGCTACGCTTTAATTGGAGCTTAAGAGCGCTCGTTGCACCATCGTCTTCCAGCTGCTGAAGTACTGTGACAGTCTGGACCAGCGACCTGAGCTCCTGTTCGTGTCTCTGCCCCGACCAGCGCCGGTGATCAAGGAAATCAGTAAAGTTCTGGCTTCATCCTGATCAAATCATGAAAAATTTTCCACTGGTTTCATCCTAAAAAAAAATCCGGAGTGATCACAGGGACTACATAAGCAAGTGTGTATCCAGAAGCACAGAGGGTGGCAGATTCGGCACCGACTTCCGTTCTATGCGTTTAGCTCGGTTTTTCCCCACCCCGCTTGGCCAGCTGAAGGCCCCTCCCTGTGTGGAGGTTGTATTGGTTGTAATCTCATAATCCCCACCCCGAGATCCCCCCCTTGCATGGGGTGTAGTTCATGTAATTATTAAGTCGCAGGTTTGAAGCATCATCGACGCGGCATGCGGGTGCGAGCCCACGCCTCCCCGCTCGACATCGTCTCCGGCCGGGATCGGCGTATTCACGCTGATCAGGTGAGCTCCTGAACACCTTTCATTGCTGAGATTTAATTGCTTAGTTTAGTACTGCTTTTAGTTGCTCCGTCGGCGGTGAGAGAGTGTCCCGTCTCAAATTGCCATCAAATTGAGTGACCACCGCGGGGCAAGTTGTGAGAGCGACCACTTAACCCACGCCCTTGGAATACCGGCCGCCCCTGAATTGGGCATCCCTGGCCCATTTGGGTTCCTCCATAAGCTAGCCAACCATTGGAGTATCAAGGTCCCGACTCGGACCCTCTCCGTCATCGCTAAGTCGCCTACGGGCACTAGTGTGTGCGATCGTGTTCACTAATGTGAGTCCGCTGCTCAATTTGATTGCTTGCAATATAGGTCTATAGGTGGTCTCACATCAGAATTCCACCTAATTCAAACTTTTTTATTGTCTATCCATATAATTATCTAAATAAGGGATAATTATCCTTTAAAATCCGTGAATAGACTAAATAACCTTCTAGATTATGGGCCTATCTTAATGGGCTTGGTCTTTTAACCATTTGGGTCTTAAATTAAATAGGCTAGGCTAATTATTGAATACTATTGGGCCTTATAACCCATTTATTAATTCAATAATACATTTATTAATTTATTTAGCCCTTATAAATCTCAAAAAATTTCATAAATAATCCAAAAATTATTATACATAAATTTTGGGGCACTACACCCTCCCCCACATAGAAGAATTTGGTCCCCAAATTCAATACATGGATGGCGAGTGTACTTACAGTTGAGTAGTTTTGACAATTTTTTACGCATAGCTTCTTCCGTTTCCCATGTTGCTTCGTGTGGCCATTGCTTCGTCCATTGGACTTGGACCATAGGAATAGTTTTATTCCTTAGTTGACGCACTTCTTTAATGAGGGCATCTCACAGCGCTCTCTTTGGCTCGGATCGCCTCCATCACTTTGAGGTTGTCCGGCTATAATGATCGCATGTTATCTTTATTTCTTTGAAGTCTTATTTATGTATTTTCTTTATTGAGTCATGTGGTCATGAGTCCAATTTCCCTTGTTTTGTATTAATTGGGCTTTTATATCCTAGTTTGGGCCCATGTTGGTTGTTTAGGATAGCTTTGGTCTTTTGTGTAAATGCTAAGGGCATTTCGGTCATGTAAAGAGTTGGGTGCCTATAAATAGGACCCAACCCCCTCCCATTTGAACACTTGATGCTTGAGAAATTGAAGTCCATTTTGAGTGAATCCTCCCTCCCCTCTAGTTGGAGTGTGACTCTCCTCTCTCTCTCTCTCCCTCTCTCTCTCTCCTCTCTCTCTCTCTCTACTCCCCTCTCCCAAGATGAATTCAAATTCGAATCTCCCTCCACTCCTACTTCCCAAGACGAATTTAAATTCGAATCTCACTCCACTCCCACTTACCAAGATGAATTTAAATTCGATTCTCCCTCTACTCTCACTTCCCAAGACACTGCCCCTCTTCCCAAGGTCTCCTCCACCCTTCCCTAGGCACCCTTATCTCTTCCCAAGGTCTCCTCCACCCTTCCCTAGGCACCCACTAACTCCCCACCACATCCCCAACTCAAAATTTGAATTTGTATCCCCCTCTATTCCCACTCCCCAAGACCCCTTCCCACTTCCCAAGAGAACCCTCCCTCTTCCCAAGGCATCCTCACGCTTCCCTAGACACCAATTAAATCCCTTCCCTATCTCCAATTCAAATTTTAATTTCATCCCCCCACCCCCAAGATAGAATCCACCAATTCCCCCCATTCCCCCCCTCTCTAGTGCAAACCCAGCCCAGCCCCCTTCTCAGCAACTCTAGCCCCCTCCACACCCTCCACACATCCCCCTCTGGTTCCCCCTCCACCCCCTTCACCACTTGGCATCATCCCTTCACCCCCTTCTCTTGTCCTCTTGGAGATACACCGGAGGCCTGCTCGCAGCTGTGGACTTGCAGAAAACCAGTCACTTGCAGCTCCAGCCACGATGTCATCTTGGCGTTTCTGAAAGCCCAAGAGGTACTGTTGGAAGCGTCTCCCTATCTTCTTCACAACAGCAGTGGTCTTGTCCCATTCTGAGCTCGTGGCTGCCCGATGGAGCCGATCTCCCCCAACTGCACGTCTTCCTCCAGACTACCAACTTGAAGTTGCTTGCAGAAGCTCCCACAGCCAGCCATCTGAGGATTTAGAGGCGGGGCTTGGCTGAGATCTTCTAAGGCGAGTCGCCTTTCAGTACCAAGAAGCGGCTTCCCGATTGTACCCCGGACAAAGTACTCGACAACGGATCCAACGACTCTAACCATGCCTGAATCAAAGCCCAGCAGTGCCCGGGGTGACCTTGTCTTCCTACTACAGTGGTGCTGAAGCAGCCAGAACCAGAGCAGTCTGGCCCTATTCCATGTCCTACCCCGACCAGCAACATCGCTAGGGGAATTCAAGAAAATTCAGGCGTCCTCCTGGGTAAAGTACGAGACTTTTGGCACTGGTTGCAGCACATTTAGAGTTCGGGGACAACCGTGGCGGCGACATCTTCGAGTTTCTGTCCGGTGGTCCCAGAAGCTGGCAGCATTGGTGGAACTCGGCACGACGATTTCTAGCTTCACTTCCCCTCCCCGCCTGGCCGGCTTACAGCCCCTCCTTGTGTGGAGGTAGTATTTTATTGTAAATCTCCTAACCCCCACCCTGAGATCCCCCCTCTTGCGAGAGGAGTAGTGTTGTAACCCACTTATTTTCAAGTCAAGCGCCATCGCCGCGGTGTGTGGGCGTATGCTGCTTCCCGGCGCGCCCTCGTCTCTGGTCGGGATCGGTGTTTTCACACCGGTCAGGTTAGCATCTTATACCCCCTTGTCTGGTTGCAATCTTTGCTTATTTAGTATAGTCTTTACTTGTCATCGGTCGGTGAGACGAGAGCCTGGACTCACACACCACCTTAAGTGTGCCCACCGCGGTCCGTGCGTGAGTGCCTCCCAATATTCTCTGCTAGCGTGAGTCTGACCTTTACTTTGTATGCTTGCGGGTCTAGGTCTTAGGTTCAACCAGTCATCCCTTATCACCCTTGGGCTGTGCCACATCAAGTGGTATCAGAGCGGTTATAGACTTGTCCTCACAAGTCTAGTCTTGGACGTCTTCACACTAGATCGTTAATTGGTGTACACGCGCACCCGTGCATAGCCCACCCAGCATTGCATGACCACCCGTAGTGGGATCCATTATCAATCAAACCCCTCCTTTTCTAATTCCCCAATGAATCCTAATCCCCAAGGGAATCCCACCCCCAACGGGCATGAGCTCCCCGATCACATTTGGTTCATTGTAGAGGGTATGACCAATATCTTAGGGCAGCTTAATGACATAACGGCCCGACTTGAGCAACTTCAGGAAAATAGACCCACCCCAAGGGTGGATGATCGGAGGGCACCTCCTCCACGTGAGGGACCAGCCATAAGAGATCTCAACCGTGACCACCCACCCGAGCCGGAAAGGGACCCACCCCCAAGGAGAGATGATAGACCCCCCGGGATAACTTGGATGATCACCTCATGAAACTTGTGAAAGTCGATGCCCCTACCTTTTATGGGTCCCATCACCCAAGCATCTTCCTGGATTGGGAAGTGGCTATGGACCAATATTTTGATTGGTACCCCATGACTGAGGATAGGAAAGTCCGACTTGCCAAAATGCAACTTACTAAGTTAGCAAAGACCCATTGGTTGAACATTGAGGGATTGAGGATAGTTAGGAGGGAACCACCCATCACCACATGGGGGGCCATGAAAGAACAACTCAAACTCAAATATGTCCCTCCCTCCTACCATCAAAACCACCTAGATGAGTGGCAAGCCTTAACCCAAGAAGGGAAGACCGTGATAGAGTACATTGAAAAATTTGATTACTACCTTCTTAAGTGTGGAGTCCAAGACGATCCCGCAGTCACACTGTCCCACTTTAGAAATGGGCTTCAATTCCACATAAAGGAGCTCTTCATGCGTCAAGTGACCACCCTAGAGCAAGCCTACCAAATAGCCCGGGATGCCGAGAAATTCTCTCGATATACCCGAATGGTTCCCCCTCGGGTGATGGATCCCAAATCCTTGGCACATCGGACCAACACCCCACCTCCTCAACGAGGTCTCCTTCCCAATCCCATGGGAGATCCTCCCACCCGGGCAGCCCCTCCTAGTGGCACCCTTCCCCATCGGCCCACAAATGGTCCTCCCAACCCCACTCCCAATAGACCCAATCTGGGACCCACCCTCCTTCACACTAGGGCCAACCCCAACCACCAAAGCGGGCAACAATGCTTTAGGTGCCTTGGGTATGGACACTTCGCCAATCAATGCCCCACCATGGGAGCATGTAGCTTGCACATTGAGGAGGCTAATCTCCTACCCCAAGCAGGAGTTGAAGAAGAGGTTGAGGTGTATGAGGCCTCTCCCGACTGGGAGGAATAATATGAGACCCACTACATGGAGGCCAATCAAGAACAACCTTCTCCACCCACCGACCCTCACCTTGGAGTGGTTAGGTGTACCCTCACTCAAGCCCAAGAACATGATTGGAGAAGAAACACCATCTCCCATACCTACATCCGGATAGGGAGTCATGCTAGGAAGGTCATCTTGGACAACGGGAGTAGTGTGACTGTGGTGTACCCCGACACCGTCAAACTTCTAGGCCTCACCATTTCCTCACACCCAAAACCTTATCGGGTAGCTTGGATTGATGCTACATCCATACCCATTAGCACTCGTTGCCTTGTCCCCATCACATTTCAATCCTACCAAGGTCAAGTTTGGTGTGACATTCAACCAATGGAAGTAGGGAGCATGCTCCTAGGGTGGCCTTGGATCTATGATGTAGATGCCACGTTCCTCGGGAGGGTGAACACTTACATTTTCACCCATGAGGGAAAGAGAATCCAACTAAACCCTTCACCACCCTGCTTCCTCCCCAAGAAGACACCTGCTCCCCTAGAGGAATCCTCAACCCCTCCGTCTACCCCACACCCCACCCCATCAAATCCTAGCCCTAGTTTGACCATTGGGACTACTAGGAGCCTACACCTCATCACTAGGAAAGAACTTGAAGAAGAAGTCAACCAAGGGGGACAAGTGTGTGCCATTGTCATTTGTATGGGGAATCCACCCCAACCGACCCACACCCAATAGAAATCCAACAACTCCATGATGTGTTCCCCGATGAGCTTCCGGATAAGCTACCACCCATGCGTGATGTGCAACATGCCATCGACTTTGTCCCCGGAGCTACCTTACCCAACCTCCGCCACTACCGCCTCAACCCCACTGAGCATGCTGAGCTTCGGAGGCAAATTGAGGAGCTCATCAGGAAGGGCTTCCTCCGCATTAGCAAGAGCCCACGTGCCGACCCGGCTCTTCTCACACCCAAAAAGGACGGAACTTGGCACATGTGTGTGGATAGCCGAGCCATCAACAAGATAACGGTCAAGTATAGGTTCCCCATCCCTCGGCTAGATGACATGTTAGACATGCTTGCTGGAGCCACCATCTTCTCCAAGATTGACCTCAAGAGTGGCTATCACCAAGTTTGCATTAGGCCCGGGGACGAGTGTAAGACCGCCTTTAAAACCAAGTACAGTCTCTATGAGTGGCTTGTGATGCCTTTTGGCCTTTCCAATGCACCAAGCACCTTCATGTGCCTCATGACCGAGGTTCTCTGGCCCTTCATTGGCATCTTCCTTGTCGTCTACTTTGATGACATTCTCATATATAGTCAGTCCAACGAAGCCCACCTCGATCACCTCAAACAAGTGTGCATCGTTCTTAGGAAAGAGAGCCTCTTTGCCAACCCCGGGAAGTGTCATTTCTTGACCAATCAACTAGCCTTCCAAGGATTTATTGTCTCATCCCAAGGGGTATCCATGGACCCCGAGAAGGTCCAAGCCATTCTTGAGTGGCCCGAGCCCAAGACCCTCCATGATGCCCAAAGCTTTCACATGCTAGCCACTTTCTATAGGAGATTCATCCGTGGGTTTAGCACTATCACCGCTCCTATCACGGATTGCCTCAAGAAGGAAACTTTTGTGTGGACGAGGGCAGCCTCCAAAGCATTCCTATAGCTCAAGGAAAAGATGACCCAAGCCCCTGTCCTTTGCCTACCCGACTTATCTAAGTCTTTGAGGTTACTTGTGATGCATCCGAAGTAGGGATTGGAGGCATTCTTAGCCAAGAGAGTCACCCAGTAGCCTATTTTCGTGAGAAACTCTATGAGGCTAGGACTAGGTACTCCACATATGACAAAGATATGTATGATGTGGTTCAATCCCTTTGGCATTGGAGGCACTATCTCTTACCCAAGGAGTTTGTGATCTTCTCGGACCACGAGGCCTTGAAGTACCTCAACACCCAACAAAAGCTCAATGCCCGTCATGCCCATTGGGTATAATACATTCAGGCCTATACCTTTGTCCTCAAGTACAAGATGGGTAGTGAGAATCGCGCCGCCGATGCGCTGAGTAGGTAGGTAGCCTTACTTTCCACTGTCCAGGTGGAAGTCACGGGGTTTGAGAGAATTCAAGGGGAATATCCAAATTGCCCCAACTTTGGGACTCACTACAGCACCCTCTCCACTCAGCCCCACAGGGAACATGAGGGATTCATACTCCAAGAGGGGTATCTTTTCAAGGGAGCTAGGCTATGCATACCCCAAACTTCACTTCGGGACTTCTTAGTTTGGGAGTTGCACAGTGGTGGCCTAGCTGGTCACTTTGGGGTCCAAAAGACCATAGAGCTAGTTGAGAGGCAATTCCATTGGCCCAGTCTCAAGAAGGATGTGGCCAACATTATGGGACGGTGTCACATTTGTGACTCAGCCAAGCAAGTGAGGCAAAACACTGGGCTTTACACGCCCCTTCCCATCCCAGATCGGCCTTGGGAGGACTTGAGCATGGACTTTATCCTTGGCCTGCCTAGGACCTTGCGCAAACATGATTCAATCTTTGTAGTTGTTGATAGGTTCTCTAAGATGGCCCACTTTATCCCATTCTCCAAGACGTCGGATGCTTCTAGGGTCACTCGTTTATTCTTTGATGAGGTAGTCTGACTTCATGGATTACCTAAGATCATTGTGTCCGACCGGGATGTAAAATTCACCAGTTATTTTTAGAAAACCCTCTGGCATCTGATGGGAACCCTCCTCAAATTCTCCACTGCTTACCACCCTCAAACCGACGGCCAAACTGAGGTCGTCAATCGAAGTCTTGGGAATTTGTTCCGTTGTCTAGTTGGAGACCACCTCGGGAATTGGGATCTCCTCTTGCCCCAGGTCGAGTTTGCATATAATGATTCCGTCAATAGGTCCATAGGCAAGAGTCCATTTGAGGTCGTGCATGGTTATAGGCCTAGAAAACCTTCAGATCTTATTCCCCTTCCCCCACATGCTAGAGTGTCAGTCTCAGCTGAGTCCTTTGCACAGCATATCAAACAGTTGCATGATGACATCCGCAAGCATGTAGGGAAAAGTAATGAGGCTTATAAAAGGCAAGCAGATGCTCGA
The DNA here is from genome assembly GCA_022559845.1 of Amorphophallus konjac. Lineage (NCBI taxonomy): Eukaryota > Viridiplantae > Streptophyta > Magnoliopsida > Alismatales > Araceae > Amorphophallus > Amorphophallus konjac. The sequence continues at coordinate 71,794,931 of CM040129.1, forward strand.
CGGCGTCACTGTAAGTTCCAAGTGGGAGTCCCAGTGATGGTGAGGACGGAGCGGCTTCCTTCCAGGGCCTGCCTCCAAGTTGAGGGCACGAGGTTCATGACCCTTTCAAGTTCTAAAATGACTTGGCAGTAACGCTTATGTGCTGAACCTACCTGAGAGTTTTGGGGTACACCTTACCTTCAACGTGGCGGACCTGGTACCCTACAAGGGGCCCGCGGTGGGACCCAGTAAGGAGCTTGAGCCTTTACCCCCCCTTGAGAGAGACACCCACGGTGGGACACCACTTCCTAGCTTGAGAGGCCGACATGAGCAGGTAGAGGCAATACTGGATGAGCAGGGTACCATTACCAGGCACAAGGTGTATCAGCGCTACCTGGTGAGGTGGAAGAACCGTCCCCCGATAGAAGACACTTGGGTGAGTCGGGAGGATATGCTACGCCTTGACCAGGACATTTTGGAGCGCTACCACAGCCAGGCGGACCCATACTCAACGGGGTCGAGTTCTCCCCACCCCGGGGGATTTGATGAGGGCATCTCACAGCGCTCTCTTTGGCTCGGATCGCCTGCATCACTTTGTGGATGTCCGGCTATAATGATCGCATGTTATCTTCATTTCTTTGAAGTCTTATTTATGTATTTTCTTTATTGAGTCATGTGGTCATGAGTCCAATTTCCCTTGTTTTGTATTAATTGCGCTTTTGTATCCTAGTTTAGGCCCATGCTGGTTGTTTAGGATAGCTTTGGTCTTTTGTGTAAATGCTAAGGGTATTTCGGTCATGCAAAGAGTTGCGTGCCTATAAATAGGACCCAACCCCCTCCCATTTGAACACTTGATGCTTGAGAAATTGAAGTCCATTTTGAGTGAATCCTCCCTCCCGTCTAATTGGAGTGTGACTATCCTCTCTCTCTCTCTCTCCTCTCTCTCTCTCTCTACTCCCCTCTCCCAAGACGAATTCAAATTCGAATCTCCCTCCACTCCCACTTCCCAAGATGAATTTAAATTCGAATCTCCCTCCACTCCCACTTCCCAAGACAAATTCAAATTCGATTCTCCCTCCACTCTCACTTCCCAAGACACTATCCCTCTTCCCAAGGTCTCCTCCACCCTTCCCTAGGCACCCTTCCCTCTTCCCAAGGTCTCCTCCACCCTTCCCTAGGCACCCTTCCCTCTTTCCAAGGTCTCCTCCACCCTTCCCTAGGCACCCTTCTCTCTTCCCAAGGTCTCCTTCACCCTTCCCTAGGCACCCACTAACTCCCCACCCCATCCCCAACTCAAAATTCAAATTTGTATCCCCCTCTATTCCCACTCCCCAAGACCCCTTCCCACTTCCCAAGAGAACCCTCCCTCTTCCCAAGGCATCCTCACCCTTCCCTAGACACCAATTAAATCCCCTCCCTATCTCCAATTCAAATTTGAATTTCATCCCCCCACCCCAAGATAGAACCGACCAATTCCCCCCATTCCCCCCCTCTCTAGTGCAAACCCAGCCCAGCCCCTTTCCAGCAACTCTAGCCCCTCTACACCCTCCACACATCCCCCTCTGGTTCCCTCTCCACCCCCTTAACCACTTGGCATCATCCCTTCACCGCCTTCTCTTGTCCTCTGGGAGATACACCGGAGGCTTGCTCGCAGCTGTGGACTTGCAAAGAACCAGTCACTTGCAGCTCCAGCCACGACGTCATCTCGGCATTTCTGAAATCACAAGAGGTACTGATGGAAGCGTCTCCCTATCTTCTTCGCAACAGTGGTGGTCTTGTCCCATTCTGAGCTCGTGGCTGCCCGATGGAGCCGATCTCTCCCGACCGCGCATCTTCCTCTAGACTGCCAACCTGAAGTTGCTTGCAGAAGCTCCCACAGTCGGCCATCTGAGGATTTAGAGGTGGGGCTTGGCCGAGATCTTCTACGACGAGTCACCTTTCAGTACCAAGAAGCGGATTCCCGATTGGACCCCGAACAAAGGACTCGACAACAGATCCAATGACTCTAGCCACGCCTGAATCAAAGCCCAATAGTGCCCGGGGTGACCTTGTCTTCCTACTGTAGTGGTGGTGAAGTAGCAAGAACCAGAGCAGTCTGGCCCTATTCCAGGTTCTACCTGACCAGTAACATCGCAAGGGGAATTCAAGAAAATTCAGGCGTCCTCCTGGGTAAAGTATCAGACTTTCGGCACTGGTTTCAGCACATTTGGAGTTGGAGGGCGACCGTGAGGGCGACATATTTGACTGTCTGTCCGGTGGTCCCAGAAGCTGGCAGCATCGGCAGAACTCGGCATGGCAATTTCTAGCTTCACTTCCCCTCCCCGCATGGCCGGCTTACAGCCCCTCCCTGTGTTGAGGTAGTATTTTGTTGTAAATCTCCTAACCCCCACCCTGAGATCCCCTATCCTGCGAGAGGAGTAGTGTTGTAACCCACATATTTTTAGGTCAAGCGCCATCACCGCGGCGTGCGGCCATATGCCCACGCTTCCCAGCGCCCTCGTCTTCGGTCGGGATCGGTGTTTTCACACCGGTCAGGTGAGCATCTTATACCCCCTAGTCTGGTTGCAATCTTTGCTTATTTAGTATAGTCTTTACTTGTCGTCGGTCGGTGAGACGAGAGCCTGGACTCGCACACCACCTTAAGTGTGCCCACCGCGGTCCGTGCGTGAGTGCCTCCCAACTCACGTCCCGGCGTGCCAGCTGCAACACAGTGGGGAACCCCAGGCCCTTAAGGGTCAGCCTAAGCCCGCTAGGTCTTTAGAATCTATTGGGTCCCACCTCGGACCCTCGCCATCATCCCCCGATCACCGTCGGGAGATCATGTGCGCCGTGCAAGTGAGCCGCTAGCGTGAGTCTGACCTCTACTTTGTATGCTTGCGGGTCTAGGTCTTAGGTTCAACCAATCATCCATTGTCACCCTTGGGTTGTGCCACATCATTCTCTTTCTCTAATCCTGACTGGTTTCTGCTCGTATGTTAGGTCTTTTTGGATCTCCAAATTCTTGTAAGTGATAACATGGTCAGGATCATATACATACTTCTTCAGCATATAGACGTGAAATACGTCATGAACTCCTACTAATTGTGGAGGTAAAGCCAGTTTATAAGCCACTTCACCGACCCTTTCGAGAATTTCAAATGGACCAATGAACCTTGGAGTTAGCTTTCCTTTAATGCCAAATCTCCGAATACCACGGCCTGGAGAAACTTTCAGATATACGTGATCTCCCACCTAAAACTCCAAGTCGCGTCTTCGATTGTCAGCATAAGATTTTTGACTATCTTGCGCCATCTTCATTCTTTCTTGAATGAGCTTGATCTTCTTTGTAGAATCCCTGATAAGGTCGGGGCCTAGAAATTACTTTTCCCCTATTTTGTTCCAACATATTGGTGATCTACAGCTTTTTCCATATAAAGCCTCAAAGGGCGCCATCTGTATACTAGCTTGGTAACTATTGTTGTATGCAAATTCAACCAGAGACAAGTGATCATGCCAACTTCCTCCAAAGTCAATAGCACAAGCCCTGAGCATATCTTCAACTACCTTATTTGTCCTTTCAGTTTGGCCATCAGTTTGAGGGTGAAATGCTATGCTAAAATTCAATCTAGTCCCTAGTGAATGTTGTAGGCCTTTCCAGAATTATGATGTGAATCGAGGATCTCTATCAGATATAATAGTGACAGGGACACCATGTAATTTGATAATTTCCCTTACATATAATGCTGCTAGAATATCCACAGACCATCGACTTTTTATTTGCAGGAAATGTGCATATTTAGTCAATCGGTCTATGATCACCAATATACCATCATGTCCTCCTCTGGTCTTGGGTAAACCCATGATGAAATCCATCCCTATACTCTCCCATTTCCATTCAGGAATATTCAAGAGGTGTAATTTACCGGCGGGTCTAAAGTGTTCTACCTTGACTTGTTGGCAAGTGAGACAGCGGGACACGAATTTGGCTATTTCCCTCTTCATATTGGGCCACCAGAAGTTGCTTTTGAGATCTTGATACATTTTTGTACCTCCTGGATGAATGGTGTACTTGGAATTATGTGCTTCTTCTAGGATCTATTTCTTCGTATCCTCATGATCTGGTACACACACTCGGCGCTTGAATAGCAATCTTCCGTCATTGGAAACAGAGAAACCCGGCCTTTGTTCAATATTGGCTTTAATTTCCAGTAACACAGGATCATCATTTTCCAGCTTGACCAGATCCTCTATTAATGTAGGTTGAGCTCGGATATTGGCTATAAAATAATAATCTTCCTTTTTGTCAATATCTAAGTTCATCTGAGCAAATTGAGGAATAAGGTTAGTCATACTAATCATAAGACTTGATAGCATACCCATTGGTTTTCTACTGAGTGCATCTGCTACAGCATTAGCCTTGCCAAGATGATATTGAATAGTAAAATCAAAGTCTTTGAGATATTCTAACCATCTCCTCTGCCTCATATTAAGCTCTTTTTGAGAGAATAAGTATTTCAAGCTTTTGTGGTCCGAGTAGACCGTGAACTTTTCTCCATAAAGATAATGTCACCAAATTTTAAGGCAAAAATAAATGCTGCCAATTCTAAATCATGCACGGGATAATTTTTCTCGTGATGTTTCAATTGTCTTGAGGAATAACAGATTACCTTTCCATCTTGCATGACAACACATCCCAAGCCAATGCTAGATGAATCCGTATATACTTCGAATCTGCCACCTTCCACCGGTAGTGCTAAAATAGGAGCTGTAGTAAGGTGATTCTTAAGAATTTGAAAAGTCTTCCCACATTCCTCTGACCAGACAAAAGGATTTTCTTTTCTTGTGAGTCTAGTTAAAGGAATCACAATTTTTGAGAAGTCTTTAGTGAATCTTCTATAATAACCAGCTAGACCCAGAAAGCTTCTTACTCTTGATACAGTCGTTGGCCGCCTCCAATTTTGGATAGCTTCTACCTTAGAAGGATCTATAGCGATACCTTCTTTTGAAATAATATGGCCGAGGAATGAAACTTAATTGAGCCACAACTCACACTTGTTAAGCTTGGCATAAAATTTATGTTCTCTAAGTGTTTTTAAAGCTATCCTCAAATGTTCTTCATGTTCCTCTTTTGTCTTGGATTATATCAAGATATCATCAATGAAGACGACAATAAACTGGTCCAGATATGGCTGGAAAACTTCGTTCATGAGTTGCATAAATGCTGCTGGGACATTTGTTAACCCAAATGGCATTACCACGAATTCATAGTGGCCATAACGATTTCGAAAATCCTATTTATAAATGTCTTCTTCTTTAATTCTAAGCTGATGATAACCTGATCTGAGGTCTATTTTAGAAAAATACTCTACTCCTGAAAGCTGATAAAAAAGCTCATCAATACGCGGCAAGAGATACTTATTTTTGATTGTAAGTTGATTTAGTCGCCGGTAGTCAATACATAGCCTGAGAGAACCATCCTTCTTCTTGACAAAAAGAACTGGCGCACCCCAGGGGGACGTGCTAGGTCATACGAAGCCCTTGTCTAGTAATTCTTGCAACTGCCTCTTTAGTTTCTTAAGTTCCATGGGGGACATCTTGTAAGGGGCTATAGAAACAGGTGCTGCTCCTAAAATGAGTTCAATAGTGAAATTTACTTCCCTCTCGGGTGGTAAACTGGGTAATTCGGGTGGAAACACATCTGGGAACTCATTTACAATAGGAATGTCTGCTAGAATGATTTTCTTGGTCTCGATAACAATGACAGAAGCAAGAAAAGCTTCACATCCTTGCGAGATGAGTTTGCAAGCGTGAAGAGAGGATATGATAGTGGGATGTTTCTTGTATTTGATGCCAAAGAAAGAAAATCTTGGAAGACCTGATTTTCGGAAGGCTATAATCCTATTTCGGCAGTTAATATCAGCATCATGGTCTACAAGCCAATCTACCCCTAAAATGGCATCATAACCTTTCATATCAAGGCATATTAAGTTTACGGGGAGATTGTGACCTTCCACTATCACCTCACTATTAGGGTAATACTCGGTAAGCTTGTAGACACGCTAAAATCGATGCTATGTTGAGTAAATCTCATGTCACCGTGTGACGCCCCAAAGTGGACTTCAATATTGGCTTGATATGAAGTTTTTCTATTTTCTATGTGTTAATTGTAAATTCTTGGCATTTTTCTTTGATAAATGGAATTAACGCCTTAAAGAGGGGCGTCATTTAATTGACGGCCTATCCAAGGGCGTCTCTTAATAAATGGATGACTATGAATAGAGGCGTTGTTTTCTGGATTTTTACGAATCCTAAACAAAATGAAAAATCAAAGAATTGACGTCGCTTTGAGGGGCGTCTATTGTTTAGCGCCCGTATCTACAGGCGTCAGTTCAAAATCTTTAATAAGGAAAGTCATTTGTTGCCATAATTAAATCCAAGGATTGACGGCTGAGTGCACGTCATCATTTTAATTAACGCCTTTGGTGATGTCGTCATTTTTAATTGACGCCCTTTGAGAGGTCATCATTTCCATGTCCGTCTCCCTTTCGCCTGCTTCTTTCCAGTAATGATCCCTTCCCCGTTTTACTCCTTGTGTTTATTTCGGAAGAGGGTTTCTTATTGGAGGTCCATTACCTTGTTTTAATCCTATTATTACAAGGATTTTTGGGCTATAAATACCCATGCTGTTCTTCTCTCGTGCGAAGAAGAAGCGTGAGAGGGCAATGCAATAACAATACGATAACAGAGAAGAACCACCGTGAGAGCTAACAGGGAGAAGAGGGTTTTATTTTTACAGGTTTCGCTTCAAGTAACTCTTCTTCTTGCTGGTGTTGATCCTTCTTCCACGGTCTTCAGTTGTTGTTCATCGACTTCTTTTTTCTCCCAGTACTGCTGCACGCACAGTAGAGAGGAGATTCTTTTTTTTCTCTTGTTTTATTAACATTCATCATCATTCATTGTTCTTTCTAGCTCTTTGCTAGAAACGTTCTTCGCATCATACATCTTGCTTTGCATATTTTGCATTCATATCTTCCATACCCTTTGTTACTCCTCTTAAGGGGTTTTAAAAATCAAAACACATAAGGTGTGTTCATGCTTCATTTGATCAATTTCTTAGTTTTAGAGCATTGATACTACACCCTTTTGGCTAATCCATTCTCTTCATTCGTTTGTGTGTTCTTACAAGGGTAATCAAAGTTAAGAGCCCCCTTCATCGGCCGGCCGGTAGAAGGAGGAAGGAAAAGTCCACAATTTCACCCGCTCAATACAAGGTACATGCGATCATTTTATTTTTCTTGAGGTAACCCCTCTGGCGATCACACTCCTCATTAGCACCACGTGCTTGCTTATGCCCTCACCCATTAATTCCTTCATTTCCATTTTTACTTACTTTTATTAAGTAGATTTTTCTTATTTTAATTAGAATCTACAAAGCTTTGTTCCAGAACCTAGAGGTGTGGTTATAGCAAGATCTGAAGGTAGGGGAATTAATGCAATTGGTAATGTTTTGGCAAACGCAGTGGAGATAAAAGAATGAGAGGCACAAGTATCAAATATCACAAATGGAGGATGAGAACAAATTTGAAGAGTACCTTCTATAAGCCCACCATCCCTGGGCACTTCCTCTTCTTCTAGAACAGTATTGAGGTGAGCCTACCTTCTGTGTCCACTACCAGATGACTGGTCCTTCATAAGGGGGCAATTCGGCATGCGATGCTCCCTGCTTCCAAAGCGTAAACAAGCATCAACACGCTTCCAGCACTCTTCAGCCGAGTGGCCAAACTTTTCACAAAAGGTGCAAGCCGTGGCGACTTGTTCGTCCTCCTTAATCTTCTTATTCTTCTGGGAACTTCCACCGTTCCCGCTCTTGGATCACTTCTTACTATCACGGCTGTTGTCCCTAAGGTCCTTGTATGGACAAGAAGGGGGGTTGAATTGTCCCCACCAAGCGCGATTGTAGTTTCTAAAATTAATGTAGGGGAATAAAATTAACTACCAACTCAAGAATTGAAACCACAAGATTATCAATGGAGTTCTCTCAACCTCTCCGTTCTCACATGATTAGAACATGAAGAACAAACACACAAATCACAATCACACAAATGCGAGAGAGATTTTTAGGTGGTTCGGGACGACGACGGGCACCCTACGTCCACCCCTCACCAAAACGGTGAGGATCCACTCGCTTCAAATGAAGCGCACGGAGCTTCCGCTCCAAGAGACACGGAGATGACGCCTCCTACACGATCCACGAAGGATCTAATGACAAACACAAGCTGCAACCCCGCAGCACCACAAAAGACTACCGTTCATCGATGGTTCAAGACACACACAAGGTCAGAGTTCAAGAAAAATAAAGGATGTGTTCAATACATGCTTGTGAACCAAAGGAAAATGACTCAAATGAATGAAAACTAGATGAAGAAGTGAATCCTCAAGAGTAGAAAGGGTTTGTAGAATGTCTTCTCTAAGCCTCAAGTCGAAGAGTGGTCGGACGACGGTGATTCAAGCATCCTCTTGTTCCTCTCATCGATCCGCTCTTTTTTCTCTTCTTCCACGATCTCCAAAAATGATTCGTTGGAGATTAAATCAAGCTTGCAAGAGCCTCTCCTTCCTTTCCCCCTTTCTTCACCTACAACACAAGAGAAAATAAGCACATTAGGGTTCACCATATGTGGACGCACTTTTTGACACACTCATTTGTTCATTCTTTAAGTCGGGTTTATTCGGTGGGTTTATTCGTTTATTAAGTGCGTGGGTGTGCCAGTCACAAAGTGATGATTTATTGTGCGCTCGATCTGACTAATCAGACGATTGTGTGGCTTGTGTCGGGACCAAAACCCGTCGCGCCATAAAGGTCGCATCGTCATTTACATCCCCTCGGAGAGGGGAACACCCTTGATTAATCGCCGAGAATCAGGGCCTCATGGCTAGGAAACTATATCGAGAGAAACAAGCCAATAGCGGTCTCGAATCAGTCGGAAAGCCTGATGTCTAGGGAAGCAAGCATTCGAAATATGTCGGTCAGTCAAGGGACCATTTTGATATTTGGACGAGCATCTGGCTTCAGAAAATCATGATCGTCACGGGGAAAACCGGAGCATATGTATGCCGGGGTACAGTAAATTTATTGTTCAAAGGGATGGGAAACGTTCAGTTAAATCCTGGTTAGAGTGGTCAGAAACCGATAAGTTTGTAGGCCCGATGCAAGATCAAGCTACGACCATACTGCGGTGGGGCCCCCACGGTCGAAGTCGGGCTTGCGTGGGCATCGTCAATATTTTCGGTGCCAAGGGGGCTACGGGAGGATGTCCTGGGACCAGATCTGAGAACCAATATGCGTTCGAAGAGAGCGGGCTATAGGCCGAGGATATGGATCAGGCAATGACCATGATCGGGGTGGACACGAGGTCTAAGCATGGCCATCGGAGGCCTTATTGATATTCCCAAGCAAAGGGTCTGGGGATGATGAGTGCCTTCTCGTCCCATTCATATTTTGTCGGTCACTCATGGACCACTTTATGTTCGGACAAAGGTCCGTGTTTGTAGCGTGAGAGACGGTGACAAACTGTACAAATGTCTACCGTGAGTACAGAAAGTTTAATGCAAATGCGGAATCAAATCCTGGTATATATATGTCGGTCACTAATGGACCATTCACTGTTCGGATGAGAGTCCGCATTTGAAGCATCGAAAATGACGACAAAGCCGTACGTGTAATGTCCCGGATCTTTCGGATCCTTCGTTATGGGTCCCGGATCTGGTTTGTCAGGGTTTTCGACCCTGTTGTGTCTGAAATTTCATTTCGGACATCTTTCGTGTTCGGATCGGCGCGATCCGGAGTCGTTTCGGAGGCCCGGAGTGTGTCCGCGGCTTTTCCGTGCGCATTTTCCGATTTCCGCGTACGGGTTTCGGCGAGTCCTTCGGAACCCTGTAGCGGGTGAACCGGGTCGTTCACCAGCCCGCGAGTGGTACCGTTGCGATCAACGCGTCGAGACGGTCGAGGAGGTGTATTTTTCTATTTTTCGGTATTTTTGGCATTTTTCGGATTTTCTATTTAAAGCCTTTTTCTTTTTCTTTTTTCTTCCCTTTTTTTTCTTCCTTCTTTCCCCTCCCGTGAGCGCGCAACGGTCACCTCCCCTTTTTCCCCTCCTTGCCCATTGGAACCTCGCAGCGGCCCCTTCCCCTCTGGCGACGGGTGGTGGACCTTGGCGGTAGCGCGGTGACGACGGCGGCAGCGAGAGGATCCCGGCGGTGCCCCCATTGGCGCGTGGATGTGGAGTTCGTGGTTGAGCTAGATTTGAAGATCAGTGGTGTTTCGGTGGATTCCGAGCTTCCTTGAAGTAGGGGGACGAATCCTTGCCCTCTTTCTAGCATTCCCCGTGATTTCTAGGCCGTGGAGAGGCCGAGAGGGGCTAGATTCATGCCGGGAGGGTTATTTCCATGTTTGGGGTTTGAGTGCCGGATCCGTCGATTCGTGGGGTTTTTGATCGATTTGGGGGCTCTAGATGCATGCTAGGTCGTTGTGGGGTGATTCCCCATTGTTTTCCCTTCACCAAAGGGGGTGAATGGGCGTGGTTTTGTGATTTCCTGCCGTAGTTCGCGAACCGGGCTCGACCCGATGTCGCGCTATAGTCCAGTGGCGCGTTCTTGATGAACGCACTGTCTCGTCCGAGGGTGTCCGTCGGAGAAGACAAACAGTAAGGCGGTGGGGAACGCGCCTGGTTCGGGTAGCGCGATCTACAGATCACGCTATCCAAGACTAGCGCGTTCAGATTGAATGCGCTAGCCTTGGGCAGCGTGACATGGAAGATCGCGCTAGCCAAAGCTAACGCGTTCTTCGGTGTCGCGCTAGGGATACCTATCGCGACCTTTTCCCTTCCCCGAACCGTGTTTTGCGGGTAGCGTGACCTCCGGTTGGATGAGTTATGGACCCGGTTGTGGCGTGTGGCCCTAGGGATGCCGTGGGCACCCAGTGAGAGCCACAGGGGCGCCCGGGGTTCCTCGGAGAATCAGTTACCTCGGTAGGAGTGCCGCGTGACTTGAGGGACGGTCGGACCTCATGCGTGTCCCCGGCTTCCGTACCTACCGTAGGATCATCGAGAGTCTGTGCTAGGGTTTGGTCGGCGGTTTCCGTGGATCAGTCCTTACTTCCAGTGACCTGTCTACTAGTCGTAGCATCTTGCGCACGCGGGTGCGGACCCACCTGGGAGTGGTGGAGAGCGAGACCCAGTGTGACGTGGTTTTTAGGCTAGTTACCGTAGGGCCCCTTGCCTTTGCCACCAGAGTCCGGTGGGGGGGAAAACCAGCTAGAGGACCCGACCTAGAGCAGATGGTCTGTGTGTGCACACGTAGTTGGGGGCTTGGGACACGCACTGACGAGTGCGACCCCAGCTAGTCCTTGTTGTGTGGTACTTGTTGCGTGTCTGAGTCCCGGGGCGTTGTAGCTAGACACTTGTGACGCGGTGTAAGACGTCAGGGGATGCATCCGGTCGTTCTTCTTGTGGATGGTGTTCCTGTTCACTGGCAGGCGTGGACTCGTGTTTTGTTGGACCGAGGTTCCGTACTACGGTACTGTTAGAGTAGACGACTTTTCTTTTTATTTACTTTAGCTTGTTGGTTCTACCGTACTCTCGGTTGGTAGGGTTGTCTTCTTCTTCCTCGTTTTCTGTGTGAGGTGGGGATTCACGGGATCCCTACTGGGCCAATGAGATGAGGCTCACCCCTGCTCTTCAGGTGAGGCGGGGTCGGCGGGAGGCGCGGCCGAGTTTCAGCGTGGGTCTTCCAGCCAGGGTTAGTTGCCAGTCTGCCAGAGCCGGGGGATGCCCCGCGTAGTTGTACTCCGGGGGATGCCCCGTGTCGTTGTATGCCGGGGGATGCCCCGTGTAGTTGTACTTTCTTTCCTGTTGACTGTACTTTCTTTTGGACATGAGACACTGTGGACCTTGTAGCAGTTTATTTATTTATATTATTATGTGCATTTTATTTTAGATTATTGTGCTATCTCTGTGGTCGTTGCAGCTTCTCTTGTACCCCCACACCACTCCTTTCTACCCTTCCGAGTCTACGGGCTCGTGGGTTGGCAGACCGAGATTCGAGAGGCGCCGGTTCCTTTCCGGTACTCGGATCCTCGGGTCGTCACAGTACGGATGTCTACCGTATATACGGCAAGTTTAATGTGGATGCGGGATTGGATCCCGGTAGAAGCTGGTCAGGCGAATGAGCTATTGGCCCGAGAGGTGTTCGAATCATGACCATATTGGGGATTCCGAGGTCCACATCTGATGCCATGGGGCATCATTGATTTTCTCTTCACACGCAGTCCAGAGAAGCGAGTTGTTAGGTGTGGAGCCCGAGTTCGGCAATGTGCGCCCTCGCACGCGGATCGACCTGTGCGGTCAGGTCGCGAGGTTCGACCTGCCCGGTTAGGTCGCGGGGGTCAAAGGGGTAGCGCCCCTTGTGGGGGTCTCCGGGGGCTGATGGAAATTTTGATTATAGCTTGTTAGTTTCAGCCTTTTATTTTGATTGGTTTATTGTTCTCATAAGGGTGGTTCATATGCTTTCATTTGTTTTATTGATTAGTTTCGGTCTCTTCTTTTATTTGGTTAATCACTCATTCTCTTTCAGGCACACCGGTTGAAGGAAGCCAAGGGGGGGGGGGGGGGGGCGCAGGTCAATGGAGGCCCAAGAAGGCGCGTCGGAATAGGAGGTGCAAGGGTGCGCCGGTTTAAGTAGTGCCATGGGGCGCGCCGGTTAAGGGGGGGTCCGTCGAAGGCCATGCCACGGAGAGGCAGGCTTCAAAGACCCTGGATGCATGGAAGATAAGGAGAAAACAGGGGGACTTGAGCTAAAGCCAAGAACCATGCTTGCCAACAGACTTCCTTTTATTCATCCCCAAGAAGGGGAAGGTCGAAATACAGAAGGGGGATCTACCCTAGGGCAGAGCGAAATACATTTAAGGGGCAAGAGGAGGAGATACATCAATGTGAGAGGGGGAACAGAGTACAAGCTCCTCCCCCCTCCGAGCTCACCTCTCACTCTCCTCTCTTCTCTTCTCTTCTCTTCTCCGGCACGGGGATGAAGCTTTTTCTTCTCTTCGGGTGGCCCTCTCTTCTCTTTTCAATCGCCCTTCGGGGGTTCCAGCCTCTCTCCTTCGGTGGAGTGTGCCTCCCTTTTATAAGAGTAAGGATGGGAGCGGTCCTCCCTTCTTTTCTTCTTCACCTTCTCCTGCTCGAAGATCTTGAGTGGCCTGCGGGTAGGGGAGGCAATAGAGTAGGGGAGTTGCCTCCATGGGATTGGCCGACGGTGACCGACGGAGAAGCGACGTTCGGTGCGGAGCTCGAAGCCCTCCATTCCTGAGAGCTGGAGGGGCTCAGGTGGTTGCACGTCGGTCAGGAAAAGGTTGCTCACCAACTTCAAGTAAGTTCCTTCTGTTTATACCCAAAAATAGGGGATCGAATGTAGGATGGGATGCCTCGGAGGTAAAACGGCGCGGGGTTGTGCGCGCCGGATTAGAGCTTTGCAAGGGGCGCGCCGGGTATGCAAAGCAAAGGTAGCGCGTCGTATTAAGGCAAGAGCAAGGGCAAATGGGAAATGGTGTGCGCCGGTTTTAGGGGCGCCGGATTAGGATGTTGAAGGGGCGCGCCGGTTTAGAGCGCGCCATTTTAAGCATCAAATGGATTCTTTTCGAAGTTGGAGCCATTTATTCTAATGTTGGCATTACCGGAATGTTCTAGTTACAATGTATGGCCTCCATAATATTTCGTTTACAGCCTTTGGGGCTCAGTCCCAGACTTTATGTGACTTTCGATGCATGCCGAGACTGTGTCGGAGTTCCTGACTTTTCTTTGATTTAGCTCTTGACATGGTCGGTCGGAGAGTTGTAGCCATATCTTCCGCCTGTGGGGGCTTCCTTAACGGGTAGCGGACCACGAAGCGAGTTCTCATCCTGATCGGGTGAGGCATGAGGTTTATTCGGCGTTTCCATCTTCGGCTTGCTCTCGAGTGTCGAGACGTGCATGCCGTATGATCCTCATCGACATTTTTTGACGTCCACAAATGCCCCCCACTCATGGGCGGCGCAAGCGAGGGACGAGCGCACAGAGCCCGCGAGTGTAGAGCTCTTTGATAATATACCTATTCTTTCAGAGCTAGTGGGATGCTGGTCTAGTGCGAATTCACGGGAAAGCGCTCACCCCTTCAGCGAAGGGTTGAGGGGATCGCTTCGCCGCGCATGCACACAGACCGACATGTCTGAGTGGCGGTTTAGTCATCGGCATGGGGCGAATGCTGAAGCAAGAAGGCGGGGCCTATGCGTTGCCCCAGGCGAAAGGCCCAAAACAACTTAGATGAGGCCAACCCCACGGGGAGTTGGTGACTCATGCTGGGTTTAGGAAAGTTGGTCATTCGTCGACTTGGGCGGAAGGCCCGAGCCAAGCAAGGAGGGGGTTTCTTTGTGTTCATGGACTTGGATGGAAGGTCCGAGCCAAGCAAAGAGGCTTCTTTTGTTCATGGACTTGGACGGAAGGTCCGAGCGAAGCAAACGGGGTCCTTTTTGTTCATCGACTTGGACGGAAGGTCTAAGCCGAGCAAGGAGGCTCTTTTTATTCATCGACCCGTACAGAAGGTCCAGGCCACGGGTTTGTTCGTCGGTGGGACAAGGAAATGGAGATGGACGTGGTTTATTTATTGACCTGGGTTTAGTGCCAAAGAAAGGGTCTTTATGTTCATGGAACCAGACGAAAGGTCCGGGCCACAGTTTTGTTCATCGATGCCGACAGGAAGTCGGAGACCGACATGGTTTATTCATTGACACGGGGTTAGTGCCAAAGCAAGGGTCTTTTGTTCATGGAACTCGATGAAAGGTCCAGGCCACTGGTTTGTTCATCGATGTCAACGGGGAGTCGGGGACCAACATGGTTCATTCATTGACACAGGGTTAGTGTCAAAGCAAGGGTCTTTTTGTTCATGGAACCAGACGAAAGGTCCGGGCCACAGGTTTATTCAGCGATGACGACAGGGAGTCAGGGACCGACATGGTTTATTCATTGACACGGGGCTAGTGCCAAAGCAAGGGTCTTTTCGTTCATGGAACTAGATGAAAGGTCCGGGCCACAGGTTTGTTCATCGATGCCGACACGGTGTCGGAAACCGACGTGGTCTATTCATTGACACGGGGTTAGTGCCAAAGCAAGGGTATTTTTGTTCATGGGACCAGATGGAAGGTCTGGGCCACTGGTTTATGTGTCGGTGGGACTCGACGAGTCGACATCCCTCGGAGGCTTCAATGATGATTTTTCTTCTTCTTCTTTTCTTCTCTTCTTTTTTTTCTTCTTCTTTCTTTTTTTCTTCTTCTCTTCTTCTTTTTCCCTTCTCTTCTTTTTTCTTTCTTTCTTATTTTTTGAACAACTTTGGATAGCTGTCAGTAGGGATGCCGATAATGAGATATCTGTCGGCATGGAAGCTGATAACGGGATAGCTGCCGGCTAACGCCGATATTTAGATAGCTGTCGGCATGAAAGCCGATATTTAGATAGCTGTCGGCATGGAAGCCGATAATTAGATAGTTGTCGACATAGAAGTCGATATTGAGATAGTTGTCGGCATAGAAGTCGATAATTAGATAGCTGTCGGCATAGAAGCTGATATTGAGATAGCTTTCGGCATGGAAGCCGATGATGAGATAGCTGTCGGCATAAAAGCCGACAATGAGATAGCTGTCGGCATAAAAGCCGATAATGAGATAGCTTTTGGCTTGTTCCTTTTGTAGCGACCCTGATAAAAGCAAGAATTTTAAATATATCAAATTAAAAATAAAAGATAAGTAAATAGATGACAAAGAGCCTAAAAGGGTAAATCATTGATCAAGAGGAAAATAACGCCTTTTATCAAGGCGCTAATTCAAAAGGAAACACCTCTGTATAAGGCATTAATTTAAAAGGGACGCCTAGACAATAGGGCGTCAAATTTCAAACGACAAAAAAATAAAATTAAGGAAAGGAAATGAAACGCCCTCTACATGGGCGCGTTTACATAAGTAACGACGCTCCACAAGGCGTCAATTTAAATTCGACGCCCTCGCTTAAGACGTTAATTCAGTTCGAGTTTCGTTCGACCCAGGAGTTATCCGGGGCAAGTTATGGATAACTACGGGCAATATTGAACAGGGTAAGAACTCTATTAGGGAAATACTACTCCCAGTATGCTACTAACTCCATTAGGATTCTAAAAATCCTATAAATACCCTGGTCTATCGAACCCTAAAAACTATTTGGTCGAAGCCTTGCTGCTGCATACGTGAAGAACAGGTTATGTTCTTCTTCCTTCCTTTGCTTTCGATCAATTTATGAAGAAATTTTAATTGTTTCTTCGTCGTCTTTTGCTATAGGTTGAACACCTTGTGTGCTGAAGAACGAGGGGTTCTTCATCAACGTCCTCTGCGTCCACGAAAGAAGACATCTTCCTAAAGCTCACCTGTTGTTGAGAAGCTCATATTACTGGGCTATTTCGAACGTCTGAAGACTCTACTACGAACAGAGCATCGTTTTCTCCTCCAAACCTTCATCCGTTCATCAGTTAAATCTTCATAAGGTAGGTTTTCTCAAGAACGTAGCCCAAACTAGTATAAATTATGAAATAAAACTCATCCATGATCTCATGCATATAGTTCTACTGCGTTTCCAAACGTTTTCTGAGTGATTTTAAAGAAGCGACCTAGACAAGGGCGCTCATTCTTGTTTTGACGCCCTTCCCAGAAGTCGTCAATTTCATATAATTAATAATTATCCATGTTTAAAATTCTATAACTATGAAACCATGAATCTAAGTTAATGCATGATCATACCTATCTAATCCTGCTATTTTTTCTTGTCCTGACCATGAAATTATTTTCCTGAAATGTTATTATCTGAAAATTGATAAATCGTTGAATTAACGCCCTGCACAAGGTCGTCTCCTACTGAACTGACGCCCCAGACCAGGGCGCTAATTGAAAAGTAACGCCCCTGTCCAGGGCGCGTTTTTGTTAAAATTCCAGAATAATGATTCTCCGTAGAATGGAAATATTGATGGGACGACTAATGTATAAGTCGTCAAATTTTGAATAAACGCCCCTGACTAAGGCGTGAATTGGATAATTAATGACTTATCTTAAGTCGCTATTTTCTGTATTACTGTTTTACACTGATTACTGTCACCGAAGGGTTATATATATATATATATCGGCACTATATTCCAGTCCGTGAATATAGTCCCATGTTTCATGATGTTTTTATCGCACTACCCTCAATTCTCATTGACATACAAGCTCTCCATTGGACATTCCGTTCCTTTGGACTAGCGAGTTAGTCATAGAGACCTCCGTAAGTCTCCTCGTAGCCTTGGATTCCCTCAAGGCCGACTGAGCTGGTTGTACCATAAAAACCCATTACACTATTTTGCCATGTCACTCTAAAGAAACATGGTATACCGGTCCTCATGTTATGCAAATGCGTATCATGAGAATTCTCTTAATGGGATGAGATTATCATGCCATTTGATGTTGTTCTTGTAAACCCCAATTCTATATCAACATTGTCATGATGTTCTTGTAAACCCCAACTCTATATCAACATTGTTATGCTGCTCTTGTAAACCCCAATTCTATATTCAACACGATGTTCTTGTGGACCTCAATTCTATATTAAGAATGAGGACGTCTTGCCATTGATGTGCTGTTCATGTGGACCTCAATTCTATATAAAGAGTGTCCATAATTATTTGTCATGGTACCCAAGCTAGGGGAACTAATTTCACCTAATTTTATCGATAATCGTGATTGTACCGTTATTATCATCATTCTATGTCAAGTGTCATATTTTTGGACTCTATTCTATTCAAGTTATCCTACGTATCTACAAGCTTTATTCTTGAAATTCCATATTGGCTATACACAAAAGTGGATGTTAAAATACATGATTAATGCCTACGCATATAGGGCCCGATCTGGTCCTGGGAGGAGCACCCGAAAGTACTTGTGCCCATTGGAGTTGATTGATCACGGTATTGGCATTATACCGAAGTGCATGACTAGCTTGATTGAACATTCCACAAATCTTGTACTCGTACTTGACTTGATATTACATGACTTGCGTGGCCCGAGGAAGGGTAATTGTATACTTGCTTGACTTGAAACAAATTAGCCAAATTCTAACATGACATGACGAATACACTTGCTTGAATATTTTGATATCTTTTTGATATAAGTTATTGAAAGTTCATGACTAGTTCTTCTTGCTGTCGTATTGTTATACACTCTCTCTATCTTGTCGTTTTATGCGAGCATGCATAGTTATAGAGCATTCATGAAAGATGTAATCACTTAAACCCCATGCTAGATCTTGAGATATAATTTCCTACTGAGCGTTCGCTCACTTAGTGTTTCCCTACTTTTCAGGTAAGTCCGACGAAGAGGGAACTCAAACGGATGGGGAAAATTAAGAGTGAAAGAGATAGAGCTTTTTCTGTGTTATCTAGTCTTTTTCATGTTTTCTTGAGTCAACCTTGTATTTTTCTTTTATTTTAGTTAGTACTTCAAGGTTTGTAATAGACATCTTCTTATGAAGGAATAAAGGACTGGGTTATCTCTACTTTCGCGCATCTCTGATTTTTGGTGTCGAATACACAAATACTCTGATTGACATGATTGATATAAACTCGTCGCGCATCTCCGGGTACCTTCCGCGCTCGGGACGTGACAGTTTTTGTGGTATCAGAGCCTAGGGTATTCAATTCCTAGGAAAACCCAAGTCCAAGGATAGGTTTAACCTTTAACATGTGAGATTGGGTAGAACCAAGGGTTGAGTTAACATAAAAACTTAAAAGCCCTTAACGCAAGTATATACTAATATAGTTATTGTAATTGTAGGGTAATGGCTGCCGAACGTGCTCAGTGGCGCAACATGCAGCGTACACTTCAAGGCATGACTCAGGTGCTGCAACAAGTAGCACAGGGAGGTGCACAACGAGCCGGAAGTCTCCACCAAGTCTTCAAGAACATGAACCCTCCCAAATTCATGGGTTCTACTAATCCGGATGACGTAGAGCACTGGATCAGGGAAATGGAGCGTATATTCCGTGTTATGCAGTGCACAGATCAAGATAAAGTCTTATTAGCTACTTTCCAACTAGAAAGGGATGCCCGATGCTGGTGGGAGTCAGTCGAAGCTACTATAAAATTTAGACCAAATTACTTGGGAAGAATTTGTTGAACATTTCAACAATAAATATTTTTCAGACCGAGTCCAAGAAAAGAAAGCTACCGAATTTACCGCACTCAAGCAACGGTCGTTATCGGTGGCGGAGTATGAGGCACAATTCTCTAGATTGTCTCGCTATGCTAAGCACTTAGTTAGCACCGAGAAGATGAAAGCTAGGAGGTTCCTAAACGGGCTCAGGCCCCAATATATTACCCAGCTGGCGCCAATGGATATTCAGGTCTACTCAGAGATAGTACGCCGAGCTCAATTGTTAGAAGATGCCACGGAGCTATCAGATAGAATCCGTGAGAAGGATAAGAAGGAACAAGTTACAAGTTCGGGTTCCTTTAAACCCAACTTCAAGAAGAGGCCTAGCACTAGAAGTACTTCTTCTCAAGACCAAAAATTTAAGAAGACCAAGCCCTTCTCTATCACTACTGTACCTTCGAATATAATATGCAAGCATTGTGACAAGGCTGGTCATAAAGCCGAAGAGTGCTGGAGGAAACTTGGAGCATGTCTCCGTTGCGGGAGCCGTGAGCATCGGATTCCCGATTGCCCATTACTTAATGATCAAACCGGTGACGGAAAGCGCCCGGTAACCAAGAACGCTCGTCTTCACGCAATTAAGGAGACCGAAGAAGAAGAAGGCGTACTAGTAGAAGGTACACTGAAAGTTTGTTCCAAGTATGCACATGTCTTATTTGATACGGGTGCATCACATTCTTTTATTTCCAAGAAGTTTGCTAACCCCATACCTATGGAACCGGAATGGATGAAAATAATTTTATCTACTCCTCTCGGAAACGAAACCGATATTACTCACCATTATCAAAACTGTGAAGTCTTGGTGAAAGGAAGAAATCTTCCTATCGATCTCATATGTTTAGATCTAAAGGAGTATGATGTCATATTAGGAGCGGATTGGTTATCCAAATATCAGGCAACCGTCGATTGCCGCAATAGCAAGGTTACTTTCAAGGACTTTCCAGAACTAGTCTATTCTAGCCCTAAGAGTCGGAGCGAGTCACCTCTTATTTCGGCTCTCCGAGCTAGCAAGCTAATAAGGAAAGGATGTGTATCTTTCCTTGCATTTGTCACGATTAAGGAGGCTCAGGAAACTAAGATAGAAGATATCCCAGTTGTGCAAGAATTTTCGGATGTGTTCCCGGAGGATTTGCCTGGATTACCCCCGCAAAGAGAAGTGGCCTTCACCATCGATTAAGTTCTTGGTGCGGGTCCAGTTTCTAAGGCACCGTATAGAATGTCCCCTGCCGAACTCAAGGAGTTAAAGGAGCAATTGATGGAACTCATTAAGAAAGGATTCATTAGACCGAGTACTTCCCCGTGGGGAGCGCCTGTATTATTTGTAAAGAAGAAGGATGGATCCATGAGACTATGCATCGATTATCGACAGTTGAATCATCTCACTATCAAGAACAAGTATCCACTACCGAGAATCGATGAGTTATTTGATCAAATATCTGGATCCAAGTATTTTTCAAAGATTGATCTCAGGTCAGGATATCACCAACTAAGGATCAAGGATGATGAGATTCATAAGACTGCATTCAGAAGCAGGTACGGCCATTATGAATTTGTTGTTATGTCTTTTGGACTAACAAATGCCCCTGCTGCCTTTATGCAGTTAATGAATAGTATATTCAGGCCTTATTTGGATCAATTCTTGGTTGTCTTTATCGATGATATATTGATTTATTCCGAGACCAAGGAAGAGCATGAGGAGCATTTAAGGATTGCATTACAAATATTAAGGGCAAACCATTTATACGCAAAACTCAGCAAGTGTGAATTCTGGCTTGAGGAAGTAACTTTTCTCGGACATGTTATATCGAAGGATGGCTTATCAGTAGATCCATCAAAAGTTGAAGCTGTAAGAAATTGGGAAAGACCGACCAATGCTAGCGAGATCCGAAGTTTCTTAGGTCTTACCGGCTATTACAGGCGATTCATCAAAGACTTTTCTAAGATCGCCGTACCACTTACGAGGTTAACTCGCAAGGAGATCCGTTACGAATGGAGTGAGGAATGTGAAAGAAGCTTCCAAACTCTCAAGGATCATCTTACTACAGCTCCTGTCTTAGCATTACCAATGGAAGGAGAGAAATTCGAGGTATACACTGATGCTTCTGGCATTGGCCTCGGATGTGTTCTAATGCAACAAGGAAGGGTTATAGCTTACTCTTCTCGTCAATTAAAGAAGCATGAAGAGAACTACCCCGTCCATGACTTAGAATTAGCCGCGGTAGTATTTGCACTCAAAATATGGAGACATTATTTTTATGGAGTACAGTTTACTATATACTCTGATCACAAGAGTCTCAAGTATCTCTTTTCACAAAAGGAACTAAATATGAGGCAAAGACGTTGGCTAGAATATCTCAAGGACTTCGACTTCAATATACAATATCATCCCGAAAAGGGTAATCATGTAGCAGATGCCCTTAGTCGAAAGCCGAGAGCACTGTTAGCCAATTATATGATTCAAGAATGGAAGTTGCTGGAGCAATTCTCTGAATTCAATATAAGTGTGGACACAGACTTTCAATGTGTCACATTGTCTCATATAAGCATTCAGCCAGACCTATTAACTGAAATACAAGCACTTCAGGATAATGACCCAATATTAGTGGAAATCAAGGGCAAACTGGAAGGACAATTTGATTTCCAAATAACTTGTGAAGGAAGATTAATGTTCAGGAATAGAACTTGCATACCGGATTGTCCCGAGTTAAAGAAGAAGATATTAGATGAAGCTCATAGATCAAGGTACACGATTCATCCTGGATATACCAAAATGTACCAAGATGTGAAGAGGAATTTTTGGTGGCCCAACATGAAAAGGGAAATAGCGGACTACGTATCGCGCTGTCTCACATGCCAACAGGTCAAGGCGGAACACCAAAAGCCTGCTGGAAAATTACAACCTCTAGATATTCCCAAATGGAAGTGGGAGAATATTAGCATGGATTTCATTATGGGTTTATCTAAATCAAAAGGAGGACATGATGGAATATGGGTTATTATTGACCGATTGACTAAATCTGCCCATTTCTTGCCAATAAAGAGCCGATGGACAGTTGATGTTTTGGCTGCATTATACATCAAGGAAATAGTCAGATTACATGGTATTCATGTTTCAATCGTGTCTGACAGAGATCCCCATTTTACTTCTCATTTTTGGAAGGGATTACAACATTCGTTGGGAACAAGGCTTAACTTTAGTACAGCTTTTCATCCTCAAACGGATGGTCCGACCGAGAGAATAAATCAGGTGGTTGAAGATATGCTCAGAGCTTGCATCATTGATTTCGATGGAAGCTGGCATGATCACTTACCGTTGGTGGAATTTGCATACAATAATAGCTACCAGGCAAGTATACAAATCGCACCATTCGAAGCTTTATACGGAAGGAGTTGCCGATCACCCTTATGCTGGGACAAAGTTGGAGAGAAACAACTGCTAGGTCCAGACATGGTAAGGGTTACCACTGAAAGAATACAAATGATTAGAGAAAGACTGCAAGTTGCTCAGTCTAGGCAAAAGGCTTATGTCGATACAAGAAGGAGAGATCTTGAATTCCAAATTGGAGATCATGTATTTCTCAAGATATCGCCTGGACGTGGCATACGGAGATTTGGTGTTAAAGGCAAGCTTACACCAAGATTCATCAGACCCTTCGAGATATAGGAACGAGTTGGCGAGGTTGCTTATTGCATCGCATTGCCTCCTCAACTGTCCGATGTACATAATGTATTCCACATATCTATGTTGAAGAAGTATGTACACGATCCATCACATATTATTGATCATGGAGACCTAGTGATCCAGAAGGATCTCACATATGAGTAGAAGCCTATGAAGATACTAGATCGTGAAGTACGTACCCTAAGGAATAAGGCTATTCCCATGCTTAAGGTACATTGGAATAAGAACTCCGAACATGAAGCTACATGGGAGACCGAGGAATCCATGAGGAAGCGATTTCCAGAATTATTTTAAGGTATATACTCTCCACTCTCCACTTATATATACTATTGAATTTGGGGACCAAATTCTTTTAAGTGGGGGAGGGTGTAGCGACCCTGATAAAAGCAAGATTTTTAAATATATCAAATTAAAAATAAAAGATAAGTAAATAGATGACAAAGAGCCTAAAAGGGTAAATCATTGATCAAGAGGAAAATAACGCCTTTTATCAAGGCGCTAATTCAAAAGGAAACGCCTCTGTATAAGGCATTAATTTAAAAGGGACGCCTAGACAATAGGGCGTCAAATTTCAAACGACAAAAAAATAAAATTAAGGAAAGGAAATGAAACGCCCTCTACATGGGCGCGTTTACATAAGTAACGACGCTCCACAAGGCGTCAATTTAAATTCGACGCCCTCGCTTAAGACGTTAATTCAGTTCGAGTTTCGTTCGACCCAGGAGTTATCCGGGGCAAGTTATGGATAACTACGGGCAATATTGAACAGGGTAAGAACTCTATTAGGGAAATACTACTCCCAGTATGCTACTAACTCCATTAGGATTCTAAAAATCCTATAAATACCCTGGTCTATCGAACCCTAAAAACTATTTGGAAGAAGCCTTGCTGTTGCATACGTGAAGAACAGGTTATGTTCTTCTTCCTTCCTTTGCTTTCGATCAATTTATGAAGAAATTTTAATTGTTTCTTCGTCGTCTTTTGCTATAGGTTGAACACCCTGTGTGCTGAAGAACGAGGGGTTCTTCATCAACGTCCTCTGCGTCCACGAAAGAAGACATCTTCCTAAAGCTCACATGTTGTCGAGAAGCTCATATTACTGGGCTATTTCGAACGTCTGAAGACTCTGCTACGAACAGAGCATCGTTTTCTCCTCCAAACCTTCATCCGTTCATCAGTTAAATCTTCATAAGGTAGGTTTTCTCAAGAACGTAGCCCAAACTAGTATAAATTATGAAATAAAACTCATCCATGATCTCATGCATATAGTTCTACTGCGTTTCCAAATGTTTTCTGAGTGATTTTAAAGAAGCGACCCAGACAAGGGCGCTAATTCTTGTTTTGACGCCCTGCCCAGAAGTCATCAATTTCATATAATTAATAATTATCCATGTTTAAAATTCTATAACTATGAAACCATGAATCTAAGTTAATTCATGATTATACCTATCTAATCCTGCTATTTTTTCTTGTCCTGACCATGAAATTATTTTCCTGAAATGTTATTATCTGAAAATTGATAAATCGTTGAATTAACGCCCTACACAAGGTCGTCTCCTACTGAACTGACGCCCCAGACCAGGGCGCTTATTGAAAAGTAACGCCCCTGTCCAGGGCGCATTTTTGTTAAAATTCCAGAATAATGATTCTCCGTAGAATGGAAATATTGAAGGGACGACTAATGTATAAGTCGTCAAATTTTGAATAAACGCCCCTGACTAAGGCGTGAATTGGATAATTAATGACTTATCTTAAGTCGCTATTTTCTGTATTACTATTTTACACTGATTACTGTCACCGAAGGGTTTTATATATATATATATATATCGGCACTATATTACAGTCCGTGAATATAGTCCCATGTTTCATGATGTTTTTATCGCACTACCCTCAATTCTCATTGACATACAAGCTCTCCATTGGACATTTCGTTCCTTTGGACTAGCGAGTTAGTCATAGAGACCTCCGTAAGTCTCCTCGCAGCCTTGGATTCCCTCAAGGCCGACTGAGCTGGTTGTACCATAAAAACCCATTACACTATTTTGCCATGTCACTCTAAAGAAACATGGTATACCGGCCCTCATGTTATGCAAAATGTGTATCATGAGAATTCTCTTAATGGGATGAGGTTATCATGCCATTTGATGTTGTTCTTGTAAACCCCAATTCTATATCAACATTGTCATGATGTTCTTGTAAACCCCAACTCTATATCAACATTGTTATGCTGTTCTTGTAAACCCCAATTCTATATTCAACATGATGTTCTTGTGGACCTCAATTCTATATTAAGAATGATGACGTCTTGCCATTGATGTGCTGTTCATGTGGACCTCAATTCTATATAAAGAGTGTCCATAATTATTTGTCATGGTACCCAAGCTAGGGGAACCAATTCCACCTAGTTTTATCGATAATCGTGATTGTACCGTTATTATCATCATTCTATGTCAAGTGTCATATTTTTGGACTCTATTCTATTCAAGTTATCCTACGTATCTACAAGCTTTATTCTTGAAATTCCATATTGGCTATACACAAAAGTGGATGTTAAAATACATGATTAATGCCTGCGCATATAGGGCCCGATCTGGTCCTGGGAGGAGCACCCGAAAGTACTTGTGCCCATTGGAGTTGATTGATCACGGTATTGGCATTATACCGAAGTGCATGACTAGCTTGATTGAACATTCCACAAATCTTGTACTCGTACTTGACTTGATATTACATGACTTGCGTGGCCCGAGGAAGGGTAATTGTATACTTGCTTGACTTGAAACAAATTAGCCAAATTCCAACATGACATGACGAATACACTTGCTTGAATATCTTGATATCTTTTTGATATAAGTTCTTGAAAGTTCATAACTAGTTCTTCTTGCTGTCTATTGTTATACACTCTCTCTATCTTGTCGTTTTATGCGAGCATGCATAGTTATAGAGCATTCATGAAAGATGTAATCACTTAAACCCCATGCTAGATCTTGAGATGCAATTTCCTACTGAGCGTTCGCTCACTTAGTGTTTCCCTACTTTTCAGGTAAGTCCGACGAAGAGGGAACTCAAACGGATGGGAAAAATCAAGAGTGAAAGAGATAGAGCTTTTTCTGTGTTATCTAGTCTTTTTCATGTTTTCTTGAGTCAACCTTGTATTTTTCTTTTATTTTAGTTAGTACTTCAAGGTTTGTAATAGACATCTTCTTATGAAGGAATAAAGGACTGGGTTATCTTTACTTTCGCGCATCTCTGATTTTTGGTGTCGAATACACAAATACTCTGATTGACATGATTGATATAAACTCGTCGCGCATCTCCGGGTACCTTCCGCGATCGGGGCATGACACCTTTCTTGTTTGTTGTTTGTTCTTTTATTTGTTTCTTTTTGTTAGTTTCCTTTTGTTTGTGCGTTTGTTCTTGTGTTTGTTTATTATTTTTTATTTGTCTGTCTGTTTGTTCTTTTGTTTGTTTGTTTGTTTTTGTTTGTGTTTATTGTTTGTTGGTTTATTTGTTTGTTTGTTTATTCTTTTGTTTGTTTTATTTTTTGTTTGTTTGTTTGTTTGTTCATTTTGTTTGTTTGTTTCTTTTGTTTGTCTATTTCTTTTCTGTTTGTTTGTTCTTTCCTTTTTTGTTTGTGTATTTGTTTGTTTGTTCTTCTTTTTTTGTTTATTTTTTGTTTGTTTATCTGTTTGTTCTTTTTGTTTGTTTGTTTCTTTTTTGTTTGTTGTTTGTTTGTTCTTCTTTTTTTGTTTGTTATTTGTTTGTTTGTTTGTTTCTTTTTGTTTGTGTTGTTGTTCTTTTTTTTTTAATTTTTTTAGGGGAGGGGAAAGTGGGGGCCACGCCTCCCGGGGGAGGTGCGGCTTGAACCCGCGCCCTCCTGCCACCTGTGCAGGAGGGGGGAGGGGGAGTGTCCACCCCGCCACTGGTTTATTTGTTTGTTAGTTTGTGTTGTTGTTCATTTATCTATTTCTTTGTGTTTTTAAGCACGCACGCATTCTCTAACATCAAGCATCAAATAGATACATAGTATATCCCCTATATCGAGGGTAGGGTAGGGATGAAGCCCCAAATTCACAAACCACGTGCGGCTCACGAGTCACATCTAAAAGAGATATGCATTCACTGAAAAGGCATCGCATCGCCTCTACATATAGTTTAAATCACGATTTCACCCAAAACAAATGTTCCGTGGTGTGAGAGTGCAGGCACGTGTGCCGTGGCCCTGAAACATAGGGATGTGCAAACGTTCTAAGCAACACTAAAGGATTGCTCTACCGCCTACGTGTATATTTCAGGCTTTCGACTTTTGGTAGCTTCACACAGCCCCCTTATTTATTTTGGATTATGGACTTCACCGTTCGGTGCGAGTTTCCTCATTTATTTCAGTGGAGATTCCCGGCTACTAGGATTTATCCTTTAACGTAATTCGCTTCACCATTTTCGCGTGAGTCTCCTCATTTGTTTCAGTGGGGATTCCCAGCTACTTGGGTCCATATTTCATTTCTTCATCATTTTTTCACACATTTTTTTTAAGGTGGCAGGCAGCTTTTTCCTCACGATTACCGTTCATGCGAGCGTAGGAAATTCAAGCATCCACAGAGTGTTGGGAAGAAATTCCGTGATCCCTACAGTTAGAAACCATTGATTGCATTGTGCGTAAAGTGTGGGGAGATCGTCTCGAGTGTATTTTGTGAGTTAGGCTAACAACATAGCTACGACTCTTCCTCTCGACGTATGCACTTGTCACGATAGGCTTTTCTTAATTAGCATATGCCATGGCGCGCGTAAGTCTATGATCGGGGCGGCATTATTTATTCAAGGAGATGCGGTCCGAGGAGGTTCAAAGGAAGTGGATTAAATATAATATAAACAATCATGCAAGCAAGACGAGTACGCATTCAAAGTTTAAGTCATGCAGCGTTTATTGTTGTGTGTTTTTTTTGTTTCGTTTGTCATTTTTGTTGTTTTCTTCTTTCTTTTGTTGTTTGTTTATTATTATTATTTTTATTTTTCATTCTTTCCTTCTTTTCATTTTGTGATCTTTTTCACTTTTTTATTTCTTGTTTTTTTTTCTTTTGTTGGGTTTGAATATCTGTAAGCACATGTTGGCACGAATGCTAGTGGTTGAGTATGTTGGAATTGCTATTGGCTCGGATGCCAATGATGAGATGTTGTTGGCTTAAGTGCCAATGGATGGATTACTGTCGGCTTGGAAGCCGATAATTGGGAAGCTATCGGCTCAGGGGCTGATGGTTGAATAGTTGTCAGCTTAGGGGCCGATGATTGAATAGCTGTCGGCTCAGGGGCCGATGGTTGAATAGTTGTCGGCTCAGGGGCCGATAATTGGGAAGCTGGCGGCTTAAAAGCCGATAAGTGAATAGCTGTCGGCTAAGGGGCCGATGGTTGAATAGCTGCCGCTCAGGGGCCGATGATTAAATAGCTGTCGGCTCAGGGGCCGATGGTTGAATAGCTGTCAGCTCAGGAGCCGATGATTGAATAGCTGTCGGCTCAAGGGCCGATGATTGAATAGCTATCGGATCAGGGGCCGATGATTGAATAGCTATCGGCTCAGGGGCCAATGAATAGAAAGCTATTGGCCTAGAAGCCGATGATGGGATGATGTCGACTCAAGGGCCGATGAATGGATAGCTGTCGACCCGGAAGCAGATGATTGTGTATCTCTCGGCCCGGAGGCCGATGGGGGAGTAGCTTTCGACACAGAGGCCGATTGTTTGATAGCTGTCGACTCAGAGGTTGATGATTGGATAGTTGTCAGCTGGGAGGCTGATGGTGGAAAGTTGTCGGCTCAGGGGCCGATGATGGAGTAGCTGTCAGCCTAGAAGCTGATGATGGAGTAGCTGTTGGCTGGGAGGCCGATGGATGAGTATCTGGTCGGTTTAACACCCCGTCGGTGAAAGATTTAGTCGGTTTAATGCCCCGTCGGCGGAAGATTTAGTTAGTTCAATGCTCCATCGGCGAAGGTTTAGTTGGTTTAACGCCCCGTCGGTGAAAAGTTTAATCGGTTTAACACCCCGTCGACGAAAGGTTTAGTCGGTTTAACGCCCCGTAGGCGAAAGGTTTTATTGGCTTAGACGAAAAGTCGTGACACCAACCCCATGAGAAGTCTATTTGTTGGATGGCTGGAGGTAGAAGGTGAAAGACCATGTCTGCCTCAAGGTTACTTTCTTTTCTTCTCTTTTTTTTAATGAGGGAGGTGAGTGAAGAGACCACGTATGCCTGATGGCTGTTCTTTTCTTTTATGCACTTCTTTTTATTGTAAAGAGGCGGGTTCAAAGACCACGTCCACTTCAGGACTGTTCTTTTTGTTCTACTCTTCCTTTCTCATTGATGCCCCCAGACAGGGGTGTATTTCTCTTAACGTGCCCCCAGGTTGGAGTGTAGCTTTTCTTCATCTGCCCCCTAGGTCGGGAGGTATGCCTCTTTGCTTTTATGCCGCCAGGCAGGGGTGTATTCTTTTGGCTTCTATGCCCCCGTGGCTGGGTATAGTTCTCTTCACGTGCCCCCAGGTTGGAGTGTAGCTTCACTTCATCTGCCCCCTAGGTCGAGAGGGAGGCCTCTTTGCTTTTGTGCCCCCAGGCAGGGGTGTATTCTTTTGGCTTCTATGCCCCCGTGGAGGGGTATAGTTCTCTTCACGTGCCCCCAGGCTGGGGTGTATTCTTTCTGGCTTCTATGCCCCTAGGCGGGGTACGTTTCTTCTTCAAGTGCCCCTAGATGAGGTGTATTCTTTTATGGCTTCTGTGCCCCCAGGCGGGGTGTATGTTTCCTCTTCAAATGCCCCTAGAGCAGGGGTGCATTCTTCTTTTCTTGTGCACCCAAGGTAGGATGGGTTTCTTCTTTACGTACCCTCGAGTCGGGGTGTAACTTCATGCTTCTTATGCCCCGAAGATGGGGTGGATTCTGCTTCTTTGCTTCTGTGCCCCCATGGCGGGGTGTATTTGCTTCTTGTGCACCCTGGGCGGAGTGTGTTATTTTTTTGTGTTTTTTTGTCCGGGGTGTGTTTCTCTTTTTCTGCACCCAAGGCAGGGCGTGTGTTTCTTTCTTCGTGTGCCCCCTAGGCCGGGGTGAGTTCTTGTTTCGTATTCCCCATGGCGGGGTATGGTCTTTGCTTCTTATGCCCCCCTGGCAGGGTGTAGTTCTTCTTCGAATGCCCCTAACTCGGGGCAGATTCTTCTACTTCTTCTGCCCCAGGGTGGGGTATATTTCTCTTTGTATTCCCCTGAGCCGGGGTGTATTTTTGTTTCATATACCCTTATATCGGGGTATATTTCTTCCTCAAATACCCCTAAACCGGGGTGTATTATTTGTCTCATATGTCCCCCGAGTCGGGGTGTGCTTTGCTTCTTGTGCACCCCGGGCGGAGTGTATTCTGCTTCTTCTACCCCTCAAGGTGGGGTGTGTGTCTTTTCATATATCCCTAGAGCGGGTGTAGTTTCTTCTTCAAATGCCCTAAAGCCGGGGTGTAACTTTTGCTTTATGTGCCCCCGAGTCGGGGTGGATTCTCTTCATGTGGCCCCGGGCCGGGGTGCAACTCTATTTCTTCTTATGCCCCCAAGTCGGGGTAGATTCTTCTCACATGCCCCCGAGTCGGGGTGTATTCTATTCATGTGCCCCCTAAGCGGGGTGTATCTTTTTTCTCTTATTCCCCAAAGTGGGGTGGATTCTTCTTTTTCTACCCCGACACACTGGGGGGTGTTTGTTTCTTGTGCACCCAAAGTGGGGTGTATTGCTGCTTTTGATGCCCCCAAGGTGGGGTGTATTGCTGCTTCTGATGCCCCCAAGGTGGGGTGTACATTTATTCTTAAGATCCCCGTAAGTTGGGGTGCACTTTTTACGGCTTCTATGCCCCCAAGTCAGGGTATGTTGCTTCGTCAAATGCCCCTGAGTCGGGGTGTATTCTTTTGTTTCTTACACCCCTATGGCGGGGTGGATGAATGCTCTCTTCTAGATTCATGGCCGTGCTCGGCCTCATTGCTATAAAGCATTCCCTACAGCGGGGAGGAGTTTGTCAAGCTAAAGTTGCGGCTTGTTGGATTTTCGAGCAGTCACTCGAGGGGCCGTCTTATGCCAGATAGGGGCAGTTGGAAGGTGGAACGGGCCAGGGCATTGGACCATGGACTTGGACCCTCCTAGAGTCGGGCGAGATGCCGACCTTCTTCTTGTCCTTTTGTTCGACGATGCTTGCCAATTTTTTTCTTCTGTCCTTTCTTTTCTTCTCTTCTTTTTTTGTGTAATAGACCAAAGGCGGGTGCGCAGGAGAGCGCTCACCCCCTCAGGGAGGGGATGAGTGGTTCGCTCCACCGCATCAATCCCACAGTGGTAATCTTTATTCAGCATGGGTCTCGACGGATATGGACGTACAACCCTCTCTCATCGATTCTTTCTCTTCCCTTTTTGTTTCTTTCTTCTTTTCGTCTTTTCTTCTTTTCTTCTTGCGGGAAGGGGGTTTGGTTTATCCTCCCTTCTTCTCTCTTTCCCTTCTCTCCTTTTTTGGCGGCCTTCATGATTCATGGAAGCTGCAAGTGCCTCGGAGTAGCATCTCTGAGGCCACAAAACATTTTCACCTGGTCCGGGTTTTCTCCCCATAGGGCTAGCGAAGGCAACACCTGCAATTCATCAAAGGAGGCAAACATCGTTTATTAGGTGGCCATGAGGCCCCGAATCCCGGCGAAGAGATGAAGGGTTGTTTAGGTCCCACCAGGCGTGCTAGACTTGTGGACGCACTTTTCGACACGCTCATTTGTTTGTTCTTTATGTCGGGTTTGTTCGGTGGGTTTATTTGTTTATTAAGTGCGTGGGCGTGCCAGTCACAAAGTGACGATTTATTGTGCGCTCGATCTGACTAATCAGATGATTGTGTGGTTCGTGTCGGGACCAAAACCCGCTGCGCCATTAAGGTCACAGCGTCATTTACATCCCCTCGGAGAGGGGAACACCCTTGATTAATCGCCTTGAATCAGGGCCTCATGGCCAGGAAACTATATCGAGAGAAACAAGCCGATAGCGGTCTCGAATCAGTCGGAAAGCCCGATGTCTAGAGAAGCAAGCATTCGAAATATGTCGGTCAGTCAAGGGACCATTTTGATATTCGGGCGAGCGTCCCACTTCAGAAAATCGTGATCGTCAAGGATAAAATCGGAGCATATGTATGCCGGGGTACGGAAAATTTATTGTTCAAAGGGACGGGAAACGTTCAGTTAAATCTCGGTTAGAGCGGTCGGAAACTGATAAGTTTTTCGGCCCAGTGCATGATCAAGCTATGACCATACTATGGTGGGCCCCCCGTGGTCGAAGTCGTGCTCGTGTGGGCATCATCAATATTTCCTGTGCCAAGGGGGCAACGGGAGGATGTCCTGGGACGAGATCTGAGAACCAATATGCGTTCGAAGAGAGCTGGCTATAGGCCGAGAATATGGGTCAGGCAATGACCATGATCGGGGAGGACCCGAGGTCTAAGCATGGCCCACGGAGGCCTTATTGATATTTTCATGCAAAGAGTCCAGGGATGACGAGAGCCTTCTCGTCCCATTCAGATTTTGTCGGTCACTCATGGACCACTTTATGTTCGGACAAAGGTCCGTGTTTGTAACGTGAGAGACGGTGACAAACCGTACAAATGTCTGCCGTGAGTACAGCAAGTTTAATGCAAATGCGGGATCAGACCCTGGTATATATATGTCGGTCACTAACGGACCATTCACTGTTCGGACGAGAGTCCGCATTTGAAGCATCAAAGATGATGATAAAGCCATACAGATGTCTACCGTATATACGACATGTTTAATGTGGATGCGGGATTGGATCCCGGTAGAAGCGGGTCAGGCAAATGAGCTATTGGCCCGAGAGGTGTTCGGATCATGACCATATCGGGGATTCCGAGGTCCACGTCCAATGCCATGGGGCATCATTGATTTTCTCTTCATACACAGTCCGAAGAAGCGAGTTGTTAGGTGTGGAGCCCGAGCTCGGCAACGTACGCCCTCGCACGCGGATCAACCTGCACGGTCAGGTCACGAGGTTCGACCTGCCCGATCAGGTCGCGAGGGTCAAGGGGGCAGCGCCCCTTGCAGGGGTCTCCGGGGGCGGAGCCCCCGAAAGGAAATTTTGATTATAGCTTGTTAGTTTCAGGCCTTTTATTTTGATTGGTTGATTGTTCTCATAATGGCGGTTCATATGCTTTCATTTGTTTTATTGATTAGTTTCGGTCTCTTCTTTTATTTGGTTAATCACTCTTTCTCTTTTAGGCACATCGGTTGAGGGAAGCCAAGGGGGGGGGGGGTCAATGGAGGCCGAAGAGGGCGCGCCAGAATAAGAGGTGCAAGGGTGCACCGGTTTAAGTAGTGCCATGGGGCGCGCCGGTTAAGGGGGGATCCAAGGCAAGGAAGGGGAGCGCGCCGGGTAGATGCCAAGAAAGTGGAGGCGCGCATCGGTTATGGGTTGCACACAAGGGAGTGAGGGGCGCGCCGGTTTAATGGGTTCCACAAGAGAGGGGCGCGCCGGATAAGGCCAAGAAGAGGGGGGGCGCCGGATTAAGGGTGTAATAGGGCACGCCGGAATAGACTCAAGAAGAGGGGGGCGTGTCGGATTAGGGGCACTATTCATTCCAGGAATTTGGAAATGGTTTTGAGTGTGAAGCTAAACCGGTGCGGGGGGGTACCGCGCCGGATTAACCCACGCCGGATTAGAGGCGCACCAGGCTAAGTTCTGTGGGTTTTATTTCATTCTGTTTCTTCTTTCTTTCACCGGTGGGTTACTTTGATGATTGATTTATTCATCTTATTGACAGATTAAGCTTGTGGAGAGAAGGTTTAAGTGTTCAATTGATACCATAGATCAATAGGGTGAAGGTTCAGACATTTCTTTTCATTTATTAAGGTGAATCAGCATGAAGATCTGAACATTTTATTAGAAGGGTTTACTGTGCAGGGTAGTTCAGTTTGATTCAGAGGCTTCAAGCATATGCAGCTCTGGCCCTCGGAGAGTAGTTTGTTTGTTCGTTCTTGTATGTTCTTGGCCTGGCGAAATTTGGGTAGCATCTCCCCCAGACTAAAGCTTGCCAGAGAAAAATGGGGAACACCAAACGGATTGCTCCGGGGTGAACATCAAAACTCGGAGTGAGGCCTCCGTTAACCCATAAGTGCATGTGGAGACTCGAGGACAAGCCTTCAAGAGTTCCAACAGCTTACTGGTGGTGATTCCTCAAAGTGGGACAAATGTGTGCCTCAAGAGGGCCATGAATGTTCATCCCTCATGTGGGTTCCTTCAAAGGCCATGCCACGGAGAGGCAGGCTTCAAAGACCCTAGATGCATGGAAGATAGGGAGAAAACGGGGGACTGGAGCTAAAGCCAAGAACCGTGCTTGCCAACAGACTTCCTTTTATTCATCCCCAAGAAGGGGAGGGTCGAAATACAGAAGCGGGATCTAGCCTAGGGCAGAGAGAAATACATTTAGGAGGAAAGAGGAGGAGATACATCAATGGGAGAGGGGGAACAGAGCACAAGCTCCTCCCCCCTCCGAGCTCACCTCTCACTCTCACTCTCCTCTCTTCTCTTCTCTTCTCTTCTTCGGCACGGGGACGAAGCTTTTTCTTCTCTTCAGGTGGCCCTCTCTTCTCTTTTCAATCACCCTTCGGGGGTTCCAGCCTCTCTCCTTCGGTGGAGTGTGCCTCCCTTTTATAAGAGTAAGGATGGGAGCAGTCCTCCATTCTTTTCTTCTTCACCTTCTCCTGCTCGAAGATCTTGAGTGGCCTGCGGGTAGGGGGGGCAATAGAGTAGGGGAGTTGCCTCCATGGGATTGGCCGGCGGTGACCGATGAAGAAGCGACGTTCAGTGTGGAGCTCGAAGCCCTCCATTCCTGGGAGCTGGAGGGGCTCAAGCGGTTGCACGTCGGTAAGGAGCTGATTGCTCACCCACTTCAGGTAAGTTCCTTATTTTTACACCCAAAAACAGGGGATCAGATGTAGGATGGGATGCCTCGGAGGTAAAACGGCGCGGGGTTTTACGCGTCGGATTAGAGATTTGCAAGGGGCGCATCGGGTATGCCAAGCAAAGGTAGCGCGCCGTATTAAGGCAAGAGCAAGGGCAAATGGGAAATGGTGCGCACCGGTTTTAGGGGCGCCGGATTAGGATGTTGAAGGGGCACGTTGGTTTAGAGTGCGCCGGTTTAAGGCCCTTCCACGCCGTTTTAAGCATCATATGGATTCTTTTCGAAGTTGCATCCATTTATTCTAATGTTGGCATTCCCGGAATGTTCTAGTTGCAATGTATGGCCTCCATAATATTCCGTTTACAATTTTTGGGGCTTGGTCCCAGACTTTGTGTGGCTTTCGGTGCATGCCGAGATTGTGCCGGAGTTCCTGACTTTTCTTTGATTCAGCTCTCGACAAGGCCGGTCGGAGAGTTGTAGCCATATCTTCTGCCTGGGGGGGATTCGTTAACGGGTAGCGGACCACTAAGCGAGTTCTCGTCCTGATCGGCCGAGGCATGAGGTTTATTCGGCATTTCCATCTTTGACTTGCTCTCGAGTGTCGAGACGTGCATGCCGTATGATCCTCATCGACATTTTTCAACGTCCACAAATGCCCCCCACTCGTGGGTGGCGCAAGCGAGGGATGAGCGTGCAGAGCCCGCGAGTGTAGAGCTCTTTGACAATATACCTATTCTTTCTGAGCTAGTGGGATGCTGGCCCGGTGCGAATTCACGGGAAAGCGCTCACCCCTTCAGCGAAGGGTTTAGGGGATCGCTTCCCTGCGTATGCATGCGGACCGACATGTCTGAGTGGCGGTTTAGTCATCGACATGGGGTGAATTCTGAAGCAAGAAGGTGGGGCCTATGCGTCGCCCCAGGCGAAATGTCCAAAACAACTTAGATGAGGCCAACCCCATGGGGGAGTTGGTGACTCGTGCTGGGTTTAGGAAAGTTGTTCATTCATCGACTCGGGCGGAAGGTCCGAGCCAAGCAAGGAGGGGGTTTCTTTGTGTTCATGGACTTGGACGGAAGGTCCGAGCCAAGCAAAGAGACTTATTTTGTTCATGGACTTGGACGGAAGGTCCGAGCCAAGCAAAGGGGGTCCTTTTTGTTCATCGACTTGGACGGAAGGTCCAAGCCGAGCAAGGAGGCTCTTTTTATTCATCGACCCGGACGGAAGGTCCAGGCCACGGGTTTGTTTATCGATGGGACATGGAATTGGAGATGGACGTGGTTTATTCATTGACCGGGGGTTAGTGCCAAAGAAAGGGTCTTTTTGTTCATGGAACCCGACAAAAGGTCCGGGCCACAGGTTTGCTCATCGATGCCGACAGGAAGTCGGAGACCGACATGGTTTATTCATTGACACGGGGTTAGTGCCAAAGCAAGGGTCTTTTGTTCATGGAACCAAACGAAAGGTACAGGCCACAGGTTTATTCATCGATGCCGACGGGGAGTCGGGGACCGACATGGTTCATTCATTGACACAGGGTTAGTGTCAAAGCAAGGGTCTTTTTGTTCATGGAACCAGACGAAAGGTTCGGGCCACAGGTTTATTCATCGATGCTGATGGGGAGTCGGGGACCGACATGGTTTATTCATTGACATGGGGCTAGTGCCAAAGCAAGGGTCTTTTCGTTCATGGAACCAGACGAAAGGTCTGGGCCACAGGTTTGTTCATCGATGCCGACAGGGTGTCGGAAACCGACGTGGTCTATTCATTGACACGGGGTTAGTGCCAAAGCAAGGGTATTTTTGTTGATGGGACCAAATGGAAGGTCTGGGCCACTAGTTTATACGTCGGTGGGACTTAAAATATTTTGATCTCCGGCGGGACTCGACGAGTCAACATCCCTGGGAGGCTTCAATGATGATTTTTCTTCTCTTCTTTTTTCTTTCTTTCTTTTTTTTTTGAACAACTTTGGATATCTGTCGGCTGGGACGCCGATAATGAGATATATGTCGGCATGGAATCCGATAACGGGATAGCTGTCGGCTAACGTCGATATTTAGATAGCTGTCGGCATGAAAGCTGATATTTAGATAGCTGTCGGCATGGAAGCCGATAATTAGATAGCTGTCAACATAGAAGCCGATATTGAGATAGTTGTCGGCATAGAAGCTGATAATTAGATAACTGGCAGCATAGAAGCTGATATTGAGCAAGCTTTCAGCATGGAAGCCGATGATGAGATAGCTGTCGGCATAAAAGCCGATAATGAGATAGCTGTCAGCATAAAAGCTGATAATGAGATAGCTTTTGGCTTGTTCCTTTCTTGTTTGTTGTGTTTTTGTTCTTTTGTTTGTTTCTTTTTGTTAGTTTCCTTTTCTTTGTGCTTTTGTTCTTGTGTTTGTTTATTATTTTTTGTTTGTCTGTCTGTTTGTTCTTTTGTTTGTTTGTTTCTTTTTGTTTGTGTTTATTGTTTGTTGGTTTATTTGTTTGTTTATTTATTTTTTTGTTTGTTTTATTTTTTGTTTGTTTGTTCCTTTTGTTTGTTTGTTTCTTTTGTTTGTCTGTTTCTTTTCTATTTGTTTGTTCTTTCCTTTCTTGTTTGTGGTTTATTATTTGTTTGTTTGTTCTTCTTTTTTTGTTTGTTTGTTTGTTTGTTCTTATTGTTTGTTTGTTTCTTTTTTGTTTGTTGTTTGTTTGTTCTTCTTTTTTTGTTTGTTATTTGTTTCTTTGTTTGTTTCTTTTTGTTTGTGTTGTTGTTCATTTATCTGTTTCTTTGTGTTTTTAAGCACGCACGCATTCGCTAACATGAAGCATCAAATAGATACATAGTATATTTCCTATATCGAGGGTAGGGTAGGGATGAAGCTCCGAATTCACAGACCATGTGCGGCTCACGAGTCACAACTAAAAGAGATGTGCATTTGCTGAAAAGGCATCGCATTGCCTCTGCATATAGTTTAAATCACGATTTCACCCAAAACAAATGTTCTGTGGTGTGAGAGTGCAAGCACGTGTGTCGTGGCCCTGAAACAGAGGGATGTGCAGACGTTCTAAGCAACACTAAAGGATTGCTCTACTGCCTACGTGAATATTTCAGGCTTTCGACTTTTGGTAGCTTCACACAGCCCCCTTATTTATTTTGGATTCTGGACTTCACCGTTCGGCATGAGTTTCCTCATTTGTTTCAGTGGGGATTCCCAGCTACTAGGATTTGTCCTTTAATGTAATTCATTTCACCATTTTTGCGCGAGTCTCCTCATTTATTTCAGTGGGGATTCCTGGCTACTTGGGTCCACATTTCATTTCTTCATCATTTTTTCACACAAATTTTTTTTAAGGAGGCAAGCAGCTTTTTCCTCACGATTACCGTTCATGCAAGCGTAGGAAATTCAAGCATCCACAGAGTGTTGGGAAGAAATTCCGTGATCCCTACAGTTAGAAACCATTGATTGCATTGTGTGTAAAGTGTGGGGACATCGTCTCGAGTGTATTTTGTGAGTTACGCTAACAGCATAGCTACGACTCTTCCTCTCGACGTATGCACTTGCCACGATAGGCTTTTCTTATTTAGCATATGCCATGGCGCGCGCAAGTCTATGATCGGGGCAGCATTATTTATTCAAGGAGATGCGGTCTGAAGAGGTTCAAAGGAGGTGGATTAAATATAATATAAAAAATCATGCAAGCAAGGCGAGTACGCATTCAAAGTTTAACTTCATACAACGTTTATTGTTGTGTGTTTTTTTTGTTTCATTTGTCATTTTTGTTGTTGTTTTTTTTGTTTTCTGATTTCTTTTGTTGTTTGTTTATTTTTTTTTATTTTCCACTCTTTCCTTCTTTTAGTTTTGTGATCTTTCTCTCTTTTTTGTTTCTTCTTTTTTGTTCTTTATTTTTTGGTTTGAATATCTGTAAGCACATGTTGGCACGAATGCTAGTGGTTGAGTATGTTCGAATTGCTATTGGCTCGGATGCCAATGATGAGATGCTGTTGGCTTAAGTGCCAATGGATGGATTGCTGTCGGCCTGGAAGCCGATGGTTGAATAGCTGTCGGCTCAGGGGCCGATAATTGGGAAGCTGTCGGCTTAAGCCGATAAGTGAATAGTTGTCGGCTCCAGAGCCGATGGTTGAATAGATGTCGGCTCAGGGGCCGATAGTTGAATAGTTGTCAGCTCAGGGGCCGATGATTGAATAGTTGTCGGCTCAGGGGCCGATGGTTGAATAGCTGTCGGCTGAGGGGCCGATGATTGAATAACTGTCGGCTCAGGGGCCAATGAATAGAAAGCTGTCGACCTAGAAGTCGATGATGGGATGCTGTCGACTCAAGGACCGATGATTGGATAGCTGTCGACCCGGAAGTAGATGATTGTGTATCTGTCGGTCCGGAGGCCGATGGGGGAGTAGCTTTCCTCACAGAGGCCGATAGTTTGATAGCTGTCGACCTGGAGGTCGATGATTGGATAGCTGTCGTCTAGGAGGCCGATGGTGGAAAGTTGTCGGCTCAGGGGCCGATACTGGAGTAGCTGTCGGCCTAGAAGTCGATGATGGAGTAGCTGTCGGCTGGGAGGCCGATGGATGAGTATCTGGTCGGTTTAACGCCCCGTCGGTGAAAGGTTTAGTCGGTTTAATGCCCCATCGGTGGAAGATTTAGTCGGTTTAACGCCCCATCGGTGAAGGTTTAGTCGGTTTAACGCCCCGTCGGTGAAAAGTTTAGTCAGTTTAAAGCCCCGTCAGCGAAAGGTTTAGTCGGCTTAACGCCCCGTAGGTGAAAGGTTTTGTTGGCTTAGACGAAAAGTCATGACACCAACCCCATGATAAGTCTATTTGTTGCATGGCTGGAGGTAGAAGGTGAAGACCATGTCTACCTCAAGGCTTACTTTCTTTTCTTCTCTTCTTCTTTAATGCGGGGAGGCGAGTGGAGAGACCACGTATGCCTGATGACTGTTCTTTTCTTTTATGCTCTTCTTTTTATGGTGAAGAGGCGGGTTCAAAGACCACGTCCACTTTATGACTGTTCTTTTTGTTCTGCTCTTCCTTTCTCATTGATGCCCCCGGACTGGGGTGTGTTTCTCTTAACGTGCCCCCAGGTTGGAGTGTAGCTTTTCTTCATCTGCCCCTTAGGTCGGGAGGTAGGCCTCTTTGCTTTTGTGCCCCCAGGTAGGGGTGTATTCTTTTGGCTTCTATGCCCCCGTGGCGGGGTATAGTTCTCTTCACGTGCCCCCAGGCCGAGGTGTATTCTTTCTGGCTTCTATGCCCCTAGGCGGGGTATGTTTCTTCTTCAAGTGCCCTAGGCCGGGGTGTATTCTTTTATGCCTTCTATGCCCCTAGGCGGGGTGTACGTTTCCACTTCAAATGCCCCTAGAGCGGGGGTGCGTTCTTCTTTTCTTGTGCACCCAAGGCAGGCTGGGTTTCTTCTTTACGTACCCCCGAGTCAGGGTATAACTTCATGCTTCTTATGCCCCCAAGACGGGGTGGACTCTGCTTCTTTGCTTCTGTGCCCCCATGGCGGGGTGTATTTGCTTCTTGTGCACCTTGGGCGGAGTGTGTTAAAAAAAATTTTTTTGTGCCCCCAGGCCGTGGTGTGTTTCTCTTTTTGTGGACCCAAGGCAAGGCGTGTGTTTCTTTCTTCGTGTGCCCCCTAGGCCAGGGTGAGTTCTTGTTTCGTATTCCCCATGGCAGGGTATGGTCTTTACTTCTTATGCCCCCATGGCAGAGTGTAGTTCTTCTTCGAATGCCCCTAACCCGAGGTAGATTCTTCTGCTTCTTGTGCCCCAGGGTGGGGTATATTTCTCTTTGTATTCCCCTAAGCCGGGGTGTATTTTTGTTTCATATGCCCCCATATCGGGGTATATTTCTCCCACAAATACCCCTAAATCGGGGTGTATTCTTTGTCTCATATGTCCCCCGAGTCGGGGTATGCTTTGCTTCTTGTGCACCCCGAGCGGAGTGTATTCTGCTTCTTCTACCCCTCAAGGCGGGTGTGTGTCTTTTCATATATCCCTAGAGCGGGTGTAGTTTCTTATTCAAATGCCCCAAGGCCGGGGTGTAACTTTTGCTTTATGTGCCCCCGAGTCAGGGTGGATTCTCTTCATGTGGCCCCGGGCCGGGGTGCAACTCTATTTCTTCTTATGCCCCAAAGTCGGGGTAGATTCTTCTCACATGCCCCCGAGTCGGGGTGTATTCTATTCATGTGCCCCCTAAGCAGGGTGTACCTTTTTCTTCTTATGCCCCAGAGCGAGGTGGCATCTTCTTTTTCTACCCTGACACACTAGGGGATGTTTACTTGTTGTGCACCCAAAGTGAGGTGTATTGCTGCTTTTGATGCCCCCAAGGTGGGGTGTATTGCTGCTTCTGATGCCCCCAAGGTGGGGTGTACGTTTATTCTTCAGATCCCCGTAAGCTGGGGTGCATTCTTTACGACTTCTATGCCCCCAAGTCGGGGTATGTTGCTTCTTCAAATGCCCTTGAGTCAGGGTGTATTCTTTTGTTTCTTATACCCCTATGGTGGGGTGGATGAATGCTCTCTTCTAGATTCGTGGCCGTGCTCGGCCTCATTGCTATAAAGCATTCCCTACAGCGGGGAGGAGTTTGTCAAGCTAAAGTTGCGGCTTATTGGATCTTCGAGCAGTCACTCGAGGGGCCGTCTTATGCCAGATAGGGGCAGCAGGAAGGTGGAACGGGCCAGGGCATTGCACCATGGACTTGGACCCTCCTAGAGTCGGGCGGGATGCCGGCCTTGTTCTTGTCCTTTTGGTAGGCGATGTTTGCCAATTTTTTTCTTTTTGTCATTTATTTTCTTCTATTCTTTTTTTGTGTAATAGACCAAAGGCGGGTGCGGATGAGAGCGCTCACCCCCTCAGGGAGGGGATGAGTGGTTCGCTCCACCGCATCAATCCCATAGTGGTAATCT
Organism: Amorphophallus konjac; assembly: GCA_022559845.1. Lineage (NCBI taxonomy): Eukaryota > Viridiplantae > Streptophyta > Magnoliopsida > Alismatales > Araceae > Amorphophallus > Amorphophallus konjac. The sequence continues at coordinate 71,836,697 of CM040129.1, forward strand.
TTATTCAGCATGGGTCTTGACGGATATGGCCGTACAACCCTCTCTCGTCGATTCTTTCTCTTCCCTTTTTGTTTCTTTCTTCTTTCTTCTTTTCTTCTTTTCTTCTTTTCTTATTTTCTTCTTGCGGGAAGGGGGTTTGGTTTCTCCTCCCTTCTTCTCTCTTTCTCTTCTCTCCCTTTTTGGCAGCCTTCATGATTCATTGAAGCTACAGGTGCCTCGGAGTAGCATCTCTGAGGCCACAAAATATTTTCGCCTAGTCCGGCTTTTCTCCCCATAGGGCTAGCGAAGGCAACACCTGCAATTCATCAACGGAGGCAAACATCGTTTATTAGGAGGCCATGAGGCCCCGAATCCCGGCGAAGAGATGATGGGTGGTTTAGGTCCCACCGGGCGTGCCAGACTTGTGGACGCACTTTTCGACATGCTCATTTGTTTGTTCTTTAAGTCGGGTTTATTCGTTTATTAAGTGCGTGGGCGTGCCAGTCACAAAGTGACGACTTATTGTGCGCTCGATCTGACTAATTAGACGATTCTGTGGTTCGTGTCGGGACCAAAACCCGCCGTGCCATAAAGGTCACAGCGTCATTTACATCCCCTCGGAGAGGGGAACACTCTTGATTAATCACCAGGAATCAAGGCCTCATGGCCAGGAAACTATATCAAGAGAAACAAGTCGATAGCGATCTCGAATCAGTCGGAAAGCCTGATGTCTAGGGAAGTAAGCATTCGAAATATGTCGATCACTCAAGGGACCATTTTGATATTCGGACGAGCATCCGGCTTCAGAAAATCAAGATCGTCATGGGGAAAACTGGAGCATATGTATGCCGGGGTACGGCAAATTTATTGTTCAAAGGGACAGGAAATGTTCAGTTAAATCCCGATTAGAGCGGTCGGAAACTGATAAGTTTGTCGGCCCGGTACAAGATCAAGCTACGACCATACTACGGTGGGCCCCCCGCAGTCGAAGTCGGGTTCGCGTGGGCATCGTCAATATTTCCTGTGCCAAGGGGGCAACGGGAGGATGTCCTGGGACCAGATCTGAGAACCAATATGCGTTCGAAGAGAGCGGGCTATAGGCCGAGGATATGGGTCAGGCAATGACCATGATCGGGGCGGACCCGAGGTCTAAGCATGGCCCACGGAGGCCTTATTGATATTCCCATGCAAAGGGTCCAGGGATGACGAGAGCCTTCTCGTCCCATTCAGATTTTGTCAGTCACTCATGGACCACTTTATGTTCAGACAAAGGTCCGTGTTTGTATCGTGAGAGACGGTGACAAACCGTACAAATGTCTGCCGTGAGTACGGCAAGTTTAATGCAAATGCGGGATCAGATCCCGGTATATATATGTCGGTCACTAACAGACCATTCACTGTTCTGACGAGAGTCTACATTTGAAGCATCGAAGACGACGACAAAGCCGTACGGATGTCTGCCGTATATACGTCAAGTTTAATGTGGATGCGGGAAAGGATCCCGGTAGAAGTGGGTCATGCGAATGAGCTATTGGCCCGAGAGGTGTTCGGATCATGACCATATCGGGGATTCAGAGGTCCACGTCTGATGCCATGGGGCATCATTGATTTTCTCTTCACACGCAGTCTAGAGAAGCGAGTTGTTAGGTGTAGAGCCCGAGCTCGGTAATGTGCGCCCTCGCACGCAGATCGACCTACGTGGTCAGGTCGTGAGGTTCGACCTGCCCAGTCAGGTCGCGGGGGTCAAGGGGGCAGCGCCCCTTGCGGGGGTCTCCGGGGGCGGAGCCCCCGGAAGGAAATTTTGATTATAGCTTGTTAGTTTCAGGCCTTTTATTTTGATTGGTTGATTGTTCTCATAAGGGTGGTTCATATGCTTTCATTTGTTTTATTGATTAGTTTCGGTCTCTTCTTTTATTTGGTTAATCACTCTTTCTTTTTTAGGCACGCCGGTTGAAGGAAGCCAAGGGGGGGGGGGGGCGCAGGTCAATGGAGGCACAAGAAGGCTTGTCGGAATAGGAGGTGCAAGGGTGCGCCAGTTTAAGTAGTGCCATGGGGCGCGCCGGTTAAGGGGGGGTCCAAGCCAAGGAAGGGGAGCGCGCCGGGTAGATGCCAAGAAAGTGGAGGCGCGTCGGTTATGGGGGGGTCCAAGCCAAGGAAGGGGAGCGCGCCGAGTAGATGCCAAGAAAGTGGAGGCGCGTGCTGGTTATGGGTTGCACACGAGGGAGTGAGGGGCGCGCCGGTTTAATGGGTTGCACAAGAGAGGGGCGCGCCAGATAAGGCCAAGAAGAGGGGGGGCGCCAGATTAAGGGTGTAATAGGGTGCGCCGGAATAGACTCAAGAAGAGGGGGGCGCGCCGGATTAGGGGCACTATTCATTAGAAATGGTTTTGAGTGTGAAGCTAAACTGGCACAGGGGGGTACCGCGCCGGATTAGAAGCGCGCCGGGCTAAGTTCTGTGGGTTTTATTTCATTCTGTTTCTTCTTTCTTTCACCGGTGGGTTACTTTGATGATTGATTTATTCATTTTATTGACGGATTAAGCTTGTGGAGAGAAGGTTGAAGTGTTCAATTGATACCATAGATTAATAGGGTGAAGGTTTAGACATTTATTTTCGTTTATTAAGGTGAATCAGCATGAAGATCTGAACATTTTATTAGAAGGGTTTGCTGTGTAGGGTAGTTCAGTTTGATTCAGAGGCTTCAAGCATATGCAGCTCTGGCCCTCGGAGAGTAGTTTGTTTGTTCGTTCTTGTATGTTCTAGGCCTGGTGAAATTTGGGCAGCATCTCCCCCAGACTGAAGCTTGCCAGAGAAAAATGGGGAACACCAAACGGATTGCTCCGGGGTGAACCTCAAAACCTTGAGTGAGGCCTCCGTTAACCCATAAGTGCATGTGGAGACTCGAGGACAAGCCTTCAAGAGTTCCAACAGCTTACTGGTGGTGATTCCTCAAAGTAGGACAAATGTGTGCCGCAAGAGGGCCATGAATGTTCATCCCTCATGTGGGTTCCATCGAAGCCCATGCCACAGAGAGGCAGGCTTCAAAGACCCTTGATGAATGGAAGATAGGGAGAAAACGGGGGACTGGAGCTAAAGCCAAGAACCATGCTTGCCAACAGACTTCCTTTTATTCATCCCCAAGAAGGGGAAGGTTGAAATACAGAAGGGGGATATACCCTAGGGCAGAGAGAAATACATTTAGGGGGCAAGAGGAGGAGATACATCAATGGGAGAGGGGGAATAGAGCACAAGCTCCTCCCCCCTCCGAGATCACCTCTCACTCTCACTCTCCTCTCTTCTCTTCTCTTCTCTTCTCCGGCATGGGAAGAAGCTTTTTCTTCTCTTCGGGTGGCCCTCTCTTCTCTTTTCAATCGCCCTTCGGGGGTTCCAGCCACTCTCCTTCGGTGGAGTGTGCCTTCCTTTTATAAAAGTAAGGATGGGAGCGGTCCTCCTTTCTTTTCTTCTTCACCTTCTCCTGCTCGAAGATCTTGAGTGGCCCGTGGGTAGGGGAGGCAATAGAGTAGGGGAGTTGCCTCCACGGGATTGGCCGATGGTGATCGACGGAGAAGCGACGTTCGGTGCGGAGCTCGAAGCCCTTCATTCTTGGGATCTGGAGGGTCTCAGGCGGTTACACATCGGTCAAGAGCAGGTCACTCACCCACTTCAGGTAAGTTCCTTCTGTTTACACCCGAAAACAAGGGATCGGATGTAGGATGGGACGCCTCGGAGGTAAAACGGTGCGGGGTTGTGCGCCCCGGATTAGAGCTTTGCAAGGGGCGCGCCCGATATGCCAAGCAAAGGTAGTGCACCGTATTAAGGCAAGAGCAAGGGCAAATGGGAAATGGTGTGCACCGGTTTTAGAGGTGCCGGATTAGGATGTTGAAGGGGCGCGCTGATTTAGAGCGCGCCGATTTAAGGCCCTTCCGCGCCGTTTTAAGCATCAAATGGATTCATTTCAAAGTCGCAGTCATTTATTCAAATGTTGGCATTCCTGGAATGTTCTAGTTGCAATGTATGGCCTCCATAAAATTCCGTTTGCAGCCTTTGGGGCTCGGTCGTAGACTTTGTGTGACTTTCAGTGCATGTCGAGACTGTGCCGGAGTTCCTGACTTTTCTTTGATTCAGCTCTCGACATGGACGGTCGGAGAGTTGTAGCCGTATCTTCCGCCTGGGGGGGCTTCCTTAACGGCTAGCGGACCACTAAGCGAGTTCTCGTCCTGATCGGGTGAGGCATGAGGTTTATTCGGCATTTCCATCTTCGACTTACCCTCGAGTGTCGAGACATGCATGCCGCATGATCCTCATCAACATTTTTTGACGTCCACACCATACCCAAATTCGAATCTCACATTAGCATATATAGAGGACTAACCCAAAGACCCAAATACCCCTCCAAAAGTGTGTTAGAAACATCCATTTAAGTTTAGGAACCATTGGGGGGTGTTTTGATAATGTTTGAAAGGGTTTTCATTGGGTTTAGAATGCTCCCAGAAATCCCGTTCTGAAAGGGTCGACCCTTGGGGTCCACCATCGGGCAGACAGAAGTCGGTCGGGGGCCAAAAATTAAATCAACACTCAGGGGTCGACCCCAAGGGTCGACCCTTAGCAGTGGGTCAACCCCAGGGGTCGACCCATGCAGTTTGCCTGGCTGTCTACTATGCAGACAGCACATAGCCCAGGGAGGGTCAACCCCAGGGGTCGCCCCCCCCTATTGAGGGTCAAGAAAAGGTAGTTTTAGCCCCGTTTATGCATTAGAAAAAATTACCAAAAATCAAGATTAATTAACTATACATTAATCAAAGTATTAGGATCATGTAAACCACATTTCAACAAGTTTTATGTGAATCAAATGAGCACATGTGAAAATCTCAAAAACCTCATTTTAACGATGCATGAATCACATTCAAAGCAATAACATCTCATGGGAGATGTTCATGAAAACAACCTAGATTTTTAGTCAAAGCTTAAATCACTTGAGCATGCAAGATATCAATAAATGTAGGCATCAAACACCTCATTTTCACCATGTGAGCAAATATTGCATAGATGATCATTCATGAAGCTCAAGTCATGGTATCTTCATAAAAACTAAATGCATGAAAATCGTTCACACATGAAACCATATGATGTCAAGTTAAAACTCAAGTTTCTCAAAACTAAGCACACTCATGATGCTTCAAGAGAGTTATATGCTTTTACATATGAATGAGCAATTTCATTAAGCGTTAGATGCCTTTCCAAAAACATGATTGTTCCATTAAACGCATGCACTCATACAATCAAATAGGAAACATTATTCCATCATAATGTCACCAAATGCCATTAAGAACACATGCTCTTCCAAACACACAATGTTTTGAATTCATTAAACCACACACAAAGTTTTGCTCCCACAAACTCACAATATTTGTTATCATCAAAACTAGGGTCAAAAATAATGTGAGAACACATACCCAACAATCTCTCCCTTTTTGATGATGACAAAATGTTATGATAATCTAAACATTTTTCTCCCCCTTTGGCATGATCAAAAATGGGGTACATAAGAGCTGGAGCATTTTGCATAAAAACCAACCATATCAATGAAATGGGATACTTATGCACGCAAGAAAGCAAGCATGAGAGACAAGCACGCATGGACATATGTATATCTCCCCCTCAATTGGATAGAAGGATACGAAAAGAGCATTTTATTCAAGTCATAGTGTAGAGCATGAGGCATAATAAAAAGAGGTAGTGCATGTATATATTAGAAGCACTGCATAAGCCATGATAAGAACAAATTCAAGCTATACAAACATCACAATAACACCCGAGTGAAATATGTGAAAATGAGTAATGAACTTCAGAAATATATGGATATTGGCAGAATTTCTAGAGAACACTAGAGGGTTATTTCCTTTCTACAATTCCATTTAGATCCTCGACTTTTGGTAGCTTCGCACAACCCCCTTATTCATTTTTTTTATTGGATTTCACCATTCGACGCGAGTCACCTCATGTGTCTCAATGGGGTTTCCCGGCTACTAGGATTCATCACAATTTTGAATCTTGTGGATTTTAGCTTCACTTTTCGACGCGAGTTTCCTCATTTGTTTCAGTTCCACTTTCCACTTACTGAATGGGGTTGACAGTTTTTTCCTCACGATTCTCTTCATTTCCATGTAGAAATTTTATTTCCCTGAAAGTGTTGAAAAGATGTTTTAAAATCCTTATTAATTAAAGTCATATGCATCATCTTGTGCAAGGTGTGTGGGTAATTGCTATGTATGTAGAACATGAATTTGTCATACTATAGCTATGACTCCCCCTAAATGTATGCACAATTGGAAATAGTTCCTCCTCCTTTGTATATGTCATGATTTACAAATGATCAAAATCAAAGCATCTTATTTAACAAGGAGGTGAGGTCATAGAAGATTTTCAAGAAATGATTTTATACAAATATATATACATGCAAACAAGCAAGGATAGTTCAGTATGTACAATCATGGCATGCAAGTACAATCACTCATTCAAACTGCAAATTTCAAGTTCTCTTCTTATTTGAGTGAATTTTTCAGGAGTTAAGGGTTTTGTGAAAATGTCTGCAAGTTGATTTTCTGTATTTACATGCACAAGCTGAAAATGACCCTTACTCACATGATCTCGCAAGAAGTGATGTCTAATCTTTATGTGTTTTGTGCGACAGTGCAAAACAGTGTTTTTGGAAAGATTAATTGCAGAAGTATTATCACAAAGAATGGGCGTGTCATTCAAAGAGATACCAAAATCAACAAGTTGTTGTTGGATCCAAAGCACTTGGGCTGCACAACTGCCTATCGCCATGTACACGGCTTCGACAGTTGACAATGCCACATTATTTTATTTCCTAGAGGCCCATGAGACTATGCAACCTCCAAGAAATTGACAGTACCCGCTCGTGCTCTTACGATCCACCAAACACCCAGCATAATCAGAATCCATGTAGGCTACCAAGTCAAAAGTGCAGCTATGTGGAAACCAAAGACCAAGATCCGTGGTGCCTAGCAAATATCTAAAAATTCTTTTGACTGCTAACAAGTGTGAGTTTCTAGGATCAGATTGGAATCTTGCACACATGCAAACACTCAACATGATATCTGGACGACTAGCAGTCAAGTACAATAAGGAATGAATCATTCCTCCAAAGATTTTCTGATTGACAGACTTATCTTCTTCATCTTTATTTAATTTCACCATTGTTGACATAGGCGTCTTGTGTGCCTTTGCATTGTCAAATTTGAACTTTTTGATGAGCTCCTTTGTGTATTTTCTTTGATTGATGAAGATGCCATCTTTCACTTGCTTCACCTACAAACCCAAAAAATATGTCAATTCCCCCACCAAACTCATCTCAAACTCTCCCTACATCAATTTTACAAAGTCATCATTCAATGAATCAGAAGTGGCTCCAAAAATAATGTCATCAACGTATACCTGAACAATAAGTATGTGTTTATTGTTACTTTTAATGAACATAGTTTGATCGATATTACCTCTCTTGAAGTCAGTTTCTTAAAGAAAAGTATTTAGCCTTTCATACCATGCACGGGGGGCCTTTTTCAGACCATAAAGTGCTTTGTCAAGTTTGAATACATGGTCTGGATGCTTCTCATCTTCAAAACCCGGTGGCTGCTCAACATGGACGTCCTCCTTCACTACACCATTCAAAAAGGCACTTTTAACTTCTATTTGAAAAGGTTTTATGTTCCTAGAGCATGCAAAGGCAAGTAATATTCTAATAGCCTCAAGCCTAGCCACGGGTGCAAATGATTCATCAAAATCAATTCATAATTCTTCACTATAGCCTTGGGCTACAAACCGGGCTTTATTCTTAATTACCACCACTTGATCACTAAGTTTGTTTCGAAAAACTCACTTAGTTCCTATCACCGGGTGGTTCTTTGGTCTAGGCACACGAAACCACACCCCATTCCTTTGGAATTGGTGTAACTCCTCCTGCATAGCCAATATCCAGAAATTATCATTTAATGCTTCATTTACAGATTTGGGCTCAATATCGGAAAGAAATGCAAGATTATCAATTTCTTCAACTTCCTTGATTGAAGCCCTTATTCTTACGCCTTGTTCCACATCTCCTATGACATTGTCTTGTGGATGGTTCTTGTGGAACATCCATTGCTTGGGAAGCTCTTCATTTTGGGCTGGAGCTTCATCATTTTTGTTGCTCGACTCTGCTTGATCCACATCTTGATTTTCCTTGTCTTTCTTTTCTTCTCCATCTTCATGCCCTACATAAAGAAAATGATTATCTTTGTCAGACATTTTTAATGTGTATTCATCAATGATAACATGAGGGCTTTCCTCTACCACAAGAGTACGTAGGTTATATACTCGATATGCTCTAGATGATAAGGAATAACCAAGAAATATACCTCTATCACTCTTTGCGGCAAATTTCTCCAAATATTCTTTAGAGTTATTCAAGATAAAACATGGAGAACCAAAAGGTTTACGATATGTAATATTAGGTTTCTTACCTTTATACAACTCATATGGGGTTTTCTTGAGTATGGGTCTTACCATGGCATGATTGACGATGTAACAAGCCGTGCTCACTGCCTTGGCCCAAAAATACCTTGGTAACCCATTTTCAGAAAGCATTGTCCTCACCATCTCCACGAGCGTCCTATTCTTTCTTTCCACGACTCCGTTTTGTTGTGGGGTTTGAGGTGCCGAAAAGTTGTGTGTAAACCCCTGTTTCTTGCAAAAATCATCAAAGTCATGGTTATCAAATTATCTTCCATGATCACTTCTAATTGCTTTAAATTGATACCCCTTATCAGTTTATAAGTTCCTGTAAAGATCTTCGAACTCCTGTAAAGCATCATTCTTATGCGTTAAAAATAATACCTAGGTGAATCTTGAGTAGTCATCTACAAGAACAAACCCATAAAGTTTCCCTCCAAGACTGTGTGTCCTAGTGGGACCAAATAAATCTAGGTGAAGAAGTTCAAGGGGTCTAGTGGTGGTGACAATGTTTTTGGATTTGAAAGACACTCTTGTCTATTTTCCCATAGCACATGCATCACAGATTTTATTTGCATCAAAATTCAGTTTTGGTAAGCCTCTTACCAAATCTTTTTTAAACAGTTAAGAGAGAACACTAAAACTGGCATGACCAAGTCGTCGATGCCTCAACCATGCATCATCTAATTTATTTGCAACTAAACAAAGATTTTTATTTTGAGAATTTTCAAGATCAACAGAGTAGATGTTTCCATCTCTAACACCAATGAACTTTATTTCATGAGACACCTTATCTACAATGGAGCAGCGTGTGTTTTCAAAGATGACTTTGTGACCCTTGTCACAAAGTTGACTGATGCTAAGCAAACTGTGATTCAAACCATTCACAAGCAAGACATCCTCAATGGATTGATTTTAATCCTTACCTATTCGTCCAATTCCCACAATTTTACCTTTGTCGTTTCCGCCAAAAGTAACCAATCCACCATCCTTTTCCTACAGGTCTAAAAAGAGTTCCATATTTCCCGTCATATGTCTGGAGCATCCACTGTCTAGGTACCATTTGCTCCATTTTGCTCTTAGACAGACATGCACAATCCAAACAACTCTCAAGTTGATTTAGGTACCCAAGCAGGCTTGGGTCCCGAAGTGTTCGTCCTACTATGAGAGAGATGCATTCTATTTCTTCTTTCAAAATATTCATCATGGGCCCTCATCAAATCACAGACATACATTGAGTGGCTGAACATTCCACAATAGAAGCATGTGACATTTGGCTTTCTAAACTGACTCCTATGCATGTAAGATTTATCAACAAAAGAGGTCATGCATGAGTCAACATGATTAAAGCCATACGAATCAAATGATTTTTGAACTTTGTTATTCACAAATGAATTTATCTTTGTGGGTGAGCGTCCCACAACAAATCTCTCATTCCTAGCATTTTCATTGCTAGCCTCACCATGTTCAGCAATTTTCTCTTTTCCTTTTAATTGTTTTTGAGCAACATCATTCAAACTTTTCAATTCAACATGCACGGTTTCGAAGTTGGTTTCCAACTCCCTTTTTGATTTCTCACATTCACTCAATCTCAATTTTAAATCATCCAACTCCTTAGCCAATTGATCATTCTCATTTTTTGATTTTTCAACATTTTCATATGCATGATGTTTTTCTTCCTCCAAACACTCTAGTTCATCCATATACAAGGTTAGCTTAGATTGAAACTCTTCTTTTTCTTCCTTGAATTTTTTAATTTGCATTTCATAAAAGCTACACCTATCATATGGATTAGTAGAGTTGAACAAGTCACAAAATAACTTCTTCATTTTCTTAACATCATGTTTTGATTTCTTATACTTCTGAAACAAATCCACATAAGCTAAATGCCATTGTTCAGGGGTAAAGTTTTCAGAATCAGAGTTTACCTCAGAGTTGTCCTCATCCGCCATAAAGCAATGATTTTGGAATCGCTCGCCCAATCCTTTCTTGTCACCTTCGGATCTTGAGCTATCCGAGTCCTCATCACTCCATGTTGCCTTCATTGCTTTGCCTTTCTTTTGTTTGTCCTTGTTCAGCTTCTTTTGGAGCTCGGGGCATTGACCTCTCATATGCCCAACCTTCTTACACTCATAACAAATGATTTCTTCATTCTTGCTTGATTCACCTTTCTTGTTGAAGTTTCTCCTCATGAATTTTCTGGGAAGATTTCCATCTCTTCTAGCTCTTCTAAAATATTTTTGGACATTCCTTGTTACAAGAGCCATCAATTCTTCCTCATCGCTGTCCATAGATGAGCCTCCATCACTGTCTTGCGACGATTCTTGGTATGCCTTCAATGCAATGGATTTCTTCTTCTTGCTCTCCTCCTCAGCTGGCTTCATGATGTTGATTTCATATGTCATCAGTGATCCGATGAGTTGATCCACCGTGAGTGTGGTGAGATCCTTCGAATCTTCGATGATGGTCACCTTGGTGTGCCATGGAGGTGTGAGGGACCGCAACACCTTTCTCACCAAATCTTGATTAGAATACTCCTTTCCAAGGCCTTCAAATTATTTGTTATCTCACTCAGCCTTGCATACATTTCCGAGATGTTTTCCTCGGGCTTCATAGTAAACAGCTCATATTCTCGCACCAATATATTTGCTTTTGTTTCTCGAACTTCTGAAGTGCCTTCATAGATGACCGTGAGCTAGTTCCACATTTCTTGAGCAGATGAACACATAGAGATTCGTGAGTACTCATTAGGATGTATTGCACATTGAATAATATTCATAGCTCTATAATTAGCACATGATTTATTAATATGCTCTTCCTCCCATCCATCCTCATTGGGAGGTAATACATAGTGACTTTTGTTAATGACCTTCCAACTATCATAGCCTTGTGCTCGCATGAACACAATCATCCGGTTTTTCCAATAGGGATAATTAGTCCCATCAAAGAAGGGAGGTCTACGAACCGAATGTCCCTCGGGGAGCATTCCCTTGTTGGCCATACTAAGGGATCTTTTCTCTACAACCGCGAGGTTGTCCTAAAATCAGAGACCTCTCTCTGATACCAGATTGTTGTCCCTAAGGTCCTCGTGTGGACAAGAAGGGGGGTTGAATTGTCCCCGCCAAGCACGATGGTAGTTTTTAAAATTAATGTAGCGGAATAAAATTAACTACCAACTCAAGAATTGAAACCACAAGATTATCAATGGAGTTCTCTCAACCTCTCTGTTCTCACATGATTAGAACATGAAGAACAAACACACAAATCACCATCACACAAATGTGAGAGAGATTTTTAGGTGGTTCGAGACCACGACGGGATCCCTACGTCCACCCCTCACTAAAACGGTGAGGATCCACTCGCTTCAAATGAAGCGCACAGAGCTTCCGCTCCAAGAGACACGGAGACGATGTCTCCTACACGATCCACGAAGGATCTAACCACAAACACAAGCTGCAACACCGCAGCACCACAAAAGACTACCGTTGACTGACGGTTCAACACACACACAAGGTCGAAGTTCAAGAAAACTAAAGGATGTGTTCAATACATGCTTGTGAACCAAAGGAAAATGACTTAGATGAATGAAAACAAGATGAAGAAGTAAATCCTCAAGAGTATAAAGGGTTTGTAGAATGTCTTCTCTAAGCCTCAAGTCGGAGAGTGGTCGGACGACAGCGATTCAAGCATCCTCTTGTTCCTCTCGTCGATCCGCTCCTTTTTCTCTTCTTCCACGATCTCCAAAAATGATTCGTTGGAGATGAAATCAAGCTTGCAAGAGCCTCTCCTTCCTTTCCCCCTTTCTTCACCTACAAGACAAGAGAAAGTAAGCACATTAGGGTTCACCATACCCAAATTCGAATCTCACATTAGCATATATAGAGGACTAACCCGAAGACCCAAATACCCCTCCCAAAGTATGTTAGAAACATCCATTTAAGTTTAGGAACCATTGGGGGGTATTTTGGTAATGTTTGAAAGGGTTTTCATTCGGTTTAGAATGCTCCTAAAAATCCCATTCTGAAAGGGTCAACCCTTGGGGTCGACCCTCAGGCAGACAGAAGTCGGCCGGGAGCCAAAAATTAAATTAGCACTCAGGGGTCGACCTCATTGGTCGACCCTTAGCAGTGGGTCGACCCCAGGGGTCGACCCATGCAGTTTGCTGGGCTGTCTGCTATGCAGACAACACATAGCCAGGGGGGGTCGACCCCAGGGGTCGACCCCTCCTACTGAGGGTCAAGAAAAGGTAGTTTTAGCCCCGTTTATGCATTAGAAAAAATTCCCAAAAATCAAGATTAATTAACTATGCATTAATCAAAGTATTAGGACCATGTAAACCACATTTCAACAAGTTTTATGTGAATCAAATGAGCACATGTGAAAATCTCAAAAACCTCATTTTAAGGATGCATGAAACACATTCAAAGCAATAACATCTCATGGGAGATGTTCATGAAAACAACCCAGATTTTTGTCAAAGCTTAAATCACTTGAGCATGCAAGATATCAACAAATGTAGGTATCAAACACCTCATTTTCACCATGTGAGCAAATATTGCATAGATGATCATTCATGAAGCTCAAGTCATGGTATCTTCATAAAAACTAAATGGATGAAAATCGTTCACATGAAACCATATGAAGTCAAGTTAAAACTCAAGTTTCTCAAAACTAAGCACACTCATGATGCTTTAAGAGAGTGATATGCTTTTACATATGAATGAGCAATTTCATTGAGCGTTAAATGCCTTTCCAAAAACATGATTGTTCCATTAAACGCATGCACTCATACAATCAAATAGGAAACATTATTCCATCATAATGCCACTAAATGCCATTAAGAACACATGCTCTTCCAAACACACAATGTTTTGAATTCATTAAACCACACAAAAAGTTTTGCTCCCACAAACTCACAATATTTGTTATCATCAAAACTAGGGTCAAAAACAATGTGAGAACACATACCCAACAACGGCTTTTGTGAGGCTCCGTGATACTGAACTTTTCTTTCGTATAACGCTGATCAGATCGTCGGCTAGACTCTTCTCCTTTTCCTTTCAATTTCTCAACCTTTTCCAAGGTTCTTTCACATAAGTATGCCCGTTGAACCATCTCCGCATAAGTACGAATGTTTTGGGTCCCGAGCTGCTGAATGAAATAGGACGTAACTCGTCCATGAACCGATTAGCTTTCAATAGATCGGTGCTAATTAAATGCAGTGCATAAGGTGCTATCCTGGAGAACTGACGTTCATATTCCGCAACTGTCATCATTCCTTATCGAAGAGAGGCGAACTCCATAGCCTTTCTTTCCTTTACATGCTCAGAAAAGTACTTTGCACGGAACAAGGTGAGAAAACCATCCCATGTGTGAGGTGCTTCGGCCGGAGGTGCCAGAACTGACTTCCACCATGTACTGGCATCCTTGTTAAGTTGAAAACTTGCAAGACGCACCTTCTCTTGATCGGTTCATTGGATGACGTCAAATATACGGTTCATCTCGTCAATCCAATTCTCTGCTTCGTCCGGATTAGAAGAGCCATAGAAACGCGGAGGGTTTAAACTCCAGAAATTGCAATGTAAGTCGCCAGCCCTTGCCCCTGCGCCTGCCTAGGCCATAGTTTTCAATGCCTGCGTAAGACCTGCAACAGTTTATTGCATGTCATTCCAATCTGCACGATGAGCCATTTGTAAAATAAGGTACGTGAGAGAAATATAAGAACTTGTTATTTCTCGTGGAAATTGGAAGAAAATCAATCTTAAAGTTAATTAGTTATCTTATCCCGGGCTCTACCCAATTCTCACATGGGTATTAAAATTTCTTCCTTAGTTCATAGGTAGGGGTCCTTAACCTTGGACTTATCCTATGACATGATTATTCTCCCAAAGGCCTGTGACTTAGGCTCTGATACCAACTTAATTGTCACGCCCCAAGTCTTTATGACAGCAGAAGATTAGCTCGAGGAACGTGAACAGTCAGCATGGTAAGCCTCTTGCAAACAAGAACGATCAGAGCGCAAGGCAATCACACATAAGAAGTCAATTTGTACAATAATTTAGTCAAACTCCAACTTTTATTTCATTATCAATCAAATATTCAAATACAACTACCAATTCAACTTTCTTTCTCGTACTAGACTCAAGAATAAGAAAAATTACATAGACTCAATCTAAACAATGTAGACTTTTCTAAGTCTCCACTCATTCTCCATTCACTCTCGGATCTGCTACTTGAATATTCCGAATCCGAACCCGACTCACTTCCATTTCCTGAAAAGATTGAAAATAGGTAATGAGTACACTTGCCCAGTAGGTATCTTTGCATCAACATGATTAGTAGTATTTAAGTAATTATCATTTTTGCTCTATAGCAAATAAGGTAAAATCATGCGAATGCGATCAAGCACGCAATTAAACCAAAGTAACAAGATGGTCATGTAAGATAGAATGAACAAGTATGAACTAGCAAGAGTGTAACAAGAGTGTAGCATGGCCTTTCATGAACAAGAATGTATCGAGAATGTACTAGCAAGTTCACATACTCCTCACCCGACATCTTTTGCTTATGAGTATGTATTTGGTGAATTTCTGTGGAATATCATGTAACAATCAAGAAAGTCATGTAACGTGTACGTGTATCGTGGATTACACATATTTATAGAGAACGTACTCCTAGCGCAATGCGATGCCAGTTGCATCATACCCCATGGTTTATAATAGTATGTTTCCGGCAATCAGCCGAGGGGACTAGCATAGAGCCCTTGAACACAATCAGTGCTCGATCGCATCTTCAAGTATAAATCAAGCGATTTCTACGTTTCAAGCAATAAAATTATGGCCAAGAATGTAAATAAGTTCATGATAACAATAATCAACAATGAACGTTTCAATGAAGAAATGCGGGGTCAAGAATGACTTAAAACAAGGTTATGCTCATAGAAATAATTCGGTAGCATAACGGTACATTTATTATCATTCATAATTTAAATTAAGTTTCTTTGGACAATATGACAAGTCCTAGACCATCAATAATCCATCTAGGAACTTTAGAATTTCAACCCTCGGGTCAAAGAATTGTGACGATCTAATGCTAGCCGTTACATGACCGTGACACTCCAGTCTCAGGCCGTTACAATGGCCGAATCCAAAAACAATAAATAGGATTAAGTTAATGTGACGGTCATAGATTGGTCCGTTAAACGTACCTGACGGTCCAACATTTATTTGTTACATATCCAGAACCTGAAAACATCGATAGTGTTTTCTAACAATTGGGCTTTAATGGTACAACCAACTCGGTGTCCTAGTGGGAATCCCAGGCTCGTGGAGAATTATGGAGGCATTGAAACAAGATTTCCTAGTCCATTGGAAGGAATATCCAATAGAGAGGTCCGCATGTTCAAGAATATGTTCCTACAGTGCAAAGTGTGAACTAATGGTCATATACTAGAATATATGCCATGTACTTAAAGAAAATAACTCTATAGAAGAGAATAGTATGTGTAACGATGTGAAACCATGACAAAACTCCGTCAATACAATACTTAAAATCATAGTTTAAATTCAACTATAGAGTTTAGGCAAAGAAATTAACATATGCTTTAAAATAACTCAAAATGCTTAAAACATGAAATTTCCTATCGTGAATCAATTAGTAAACTCCAAGTCATGAAATAAGGTTAAAACTTAGATAACTAGGCTTATTTATAAGTAAGTTTGACTAGTCCTCAGTCTTGTCTCGGGTTGACAGAAAATAGTACTCTGACGGTCTAGTATGGGCGCGCACATGGCTGTGACGGTTTATCAGGGGGCCGTTACAGTATTGTAACGCACTTACTTTGGTCCGTTAGAGACAACAGAGGAATTGAAATATAACAGAGGGTGTGACGGCTGATCCTAAGACCGTTAAAATCGTATGACGGTCCTACGTTAGTCCATCAGAGCTTCTGCTGACGGAAAAGATAAGGAACTATGTCCCATGCAAGAAAAATCACAATAACCAACTATTCTAGCCATGATAACAAAGTAAAGGCCATCTAGATGCATAGGTTTCAATGAATTAACAAGACAGTACCATTTTATTTTCCATTAAGGCTAAAGATATGCATGTATGCATGTCCCTACTTAAACATGGAATTCATGACCTATAGTGCATGTAATCAAGCAAAATCAGAGGGCTTTTATCCCTAACATGTTGTTTTTGCTGTTCATGAGATGACCTACCTCTTAACTGGGCTTAAAACTTATAATTTGAATCCGCAAGACACGTTCTAGTTCTTCTTTCCCTATGTTTTTTTAGCGACTTCACGTTGCCCTATCTCTCCAATCTCTTGACCTAAGGATGTGAAATTTAGAGGTTAGGAAGATGAAACTATTGGGAACAAAAAGTTCTAAAGCATCTAACTCTAATTACCTGGTTTAGTTTCTCTAATTTCCTGATCTTCAGCACCTCGTTGCACAGTTTTCTGGGTTGGCGTGATGAAACCAACA
The DNA here is from genome assembly GCA_022559845.1 of Amorphophallus konjac. Taxonomy (NCBI): domain Eukaryota; kingdom Viridiplantae; phylum Streptophyta; class Magnoliopsida; order Alismatales; family Araceae; genus Amorphophallus; species Amorphophallus konjac. Next base: position 71,853,677 of record CM040129.1, read on the forward strand.
ACTTTAGAAGATCCTAACTCCTTGGATACTCGACCTCCTATCATGAAATTTTGAGAGTAGTTAGTCTAAAGTATTAAGAACAAAATACTCTAAAGAACTTACCTGAGATTCTATCTCCTTACCTTGTTTCTTCACGAGCCAGAAGTAAGGGTCGCTCAGTTCAGAACTGGGTCCTATTTATAGGTTTTTGGCTAGGGTTTGAGGATTAGATCGATTCTAGAGTCCTTAGTTGACCAGAACCTAATCCCTAAGAGTCCTTAGTAACCTTACACATTCTTCTAATTAGGTCTCTAGTAGATAGGATCCCAAAGTTCTAATCTTTTTACAAGTTCTTCAACTTACGGAGTCAGCATGGTGTAACGGTCGTGTCTAGGTGCGTTACAGTCATGTGACGGTCGCACGATAGACCGCTACATCCAGCGTGTGCAGAATTCCACCTAATTCAAACTCTTTTATTGTCTATCCTTATAATTATCTAAATAAGGGATAATTATCCTTTAAAATTGGTGAATAGACTAAATAACCTTCTAGATTATGGGCCTATCTTAATGAGCTTGGTCTTTTAACCATTTGGGTCTTAAATTAAATAGGCTAGGCTAATTATTAAATACTATTGGGCCTTATAACCTATTTATTAATTCAATAATCCATTTATTAATTTATTTAGCAGTTATAAATCTTAGAAAATTCCATAAATAATCTAGAAATTATTATATATAAATTTTGGTGCACTACAATATCCCAATTCTCTAACAATCCTCTTTGTTTCATAAAATGAGTTGGGCAAATTCTCCCCTTCAGGAAGGACCTCCTTAAGTAGTTTACGAAACATATCAAAACTCTTTCGTGTCCAACCACCTAGACATTTAATATTGAACAACTTGATTATAAAAGAAAGTTTGTTAAATTTTTTGCATCTAGGATATAATGGTTGTTCAACATCTTGAAGCAGCTTATAAAAGTGGTAGGACTTGTCATCAGTCTGACTTATGGGATCATTTGAAGCACCATCTTCTTGTAGAGGCGTATTAGGCAATCCAAATGCATTAAGTAGGATTTCATGGATAGATTCATCATGATTGACAAATGCATGTGCATCATGAGTATATAATGACTTACGAGAAGTTTCTCCTTCCCCATGGAATTGTCAAAAATGCTTATCTTTATAACTCCATAGAAATATAAGTGCTCTCTTACAATCTGTTTAGTCCATTTATGAATACATGTGCATTGGGTACAGGGACATTTAATGACTCCATCAACTGGCAAATTTATAAAAGTAAACTCAACAAATTCATCTACCCCATCATAGTACTCTCTTGCATTCCTACAATATAGTAAACATATATGAAAATATAAATTTTAGAGCTTCTAAGTATGAAGTGCATGATGAATGGAAAACTCTAATATTTACCTTTGCTTATCCATCGAACTCCAATCCATATTTACCCACCTTGAACTTAATTAAATCTGAATACTAACAAAGATAACAATTAAAGTCACAACTCAAACATTGAAGTAAGAAACTATGAAATAATTAAATAAATATGGAAGGTATTTGAGGTGGGAATCAAATGTTAGGACTATACATGACACAAGCAATTGTATATGTTGATTATTTTCCCTTTTTTTAACTTTTAGTTGCAAGCTGGTCATGTGAACCAACAATTCTTGTTCTCTGCACCCAAGGAGAGTTTGCCGACTCTATCTAACTGAAAGGAGTTTGTATGAGGCATGATAGTTTAACTTCATTTTTCAATAACCTAATGTGTCACACTTCTAACTGTAATATGTTGATTATGTTTGGGTAATAGTTTATGAACATAGAAGCACCCTCTTGTCTCTGGTGGTTAGGGTGTGAGAGACTTGTAGAATTTTTGTTATTAGCAGTTCAATTCTTACCACATAATTTTTTAATCTTTTATCTTTGAAAGTTGAAAGATCACAAAGTTTTATAAGATCTAATGCTCTTCTCTCTAAGTACTAGAATTAACAAAAAAAATATGAAAATACTAAAATCTAGTGGCATAATGTCAAATATATCACCAGTTCTTACAAATTATTTCTACTTTAAGTGATAAGCTCAGTGGGTTGGGTATTGAACAACTGTTACCCGTGTAGTAGCTACATAAAGAATGTGCATTAATGTAAGCTCTAAGATTTCAAGTTGTATCCTATTTCTTGACTCTCAAATTGTTCCTACAGCCATCCAAGGGTTGTCCCGTTCTTCTTGAAGCAAAGATACAAAGTCTAATATGTGCAATGGAGAAGAGGTTTGACAGCTTTGTTGAGATTTTAGGGGGGTTACCGCTTGGGGACATTCTATTATTAAGTTTTAGAGTCAAACATGAACATTGATTGGTGGATCAACATAAGATGCAAGTAAATCTATGTTACCCCTACTATCAATTGAATTATAACATGGACTGATAATTTAACCGTCATGTATTTGTTTCTATTAATTTTTAAAGATAAGGATGAATTTGCCTGGTACAAAGATAAGGTAAAATTAGTCCTATTTTGAGTAAAAGGATTATGACATAGCCACGTCAGGTGTCATGCAATAGAAATCCCCCTTACTAGCCATTGACATCCCCAGATCTTAGTCCTCAAATTAAAGTGGATTTAGCAAATGAAGTGTCAATTGGGTGAGTGATCTATCAGAGCTTGGAGTCCAGTAATGGCTCTGTAATCATCCAGCCCCTACATTGAAATTAGATGGAGCTAAAGATGGTATTCTCCACAGTTGGATTTGCTACATGGGACCTATCATCTTGATTTTGATATCAATGGGCTCACGTTCGACTGGCTACATTGATTCTCTGCCATTGTACTAAACCAAAATCAGTGGTGCAAATTCCATCATCGATGGCAACTTTTTCTCATGATGTCCTTCAGACAAACAACATACTCAAACATTCAATTTTATAAAATGAAGTAACCACATGGAAAAGTATAAAGTCGGAATAATCAAACACAATACAATTTCTATCTTATTGTTTTCAAAAACAAGAGAATTTTTTTTCAAAGTCTTGAAGCAAGTGCTAGGATGTCAATGTAGAGAGAGGGTCGACTAGCATTAAAATCATGAGGACCAATGTTCTTGAAGTTAAAATTGACTAATCTATTTTGAACTTTTTTGTTCTCTTTCAAGGCTATAAAGAGAATTTCTTCAAGGGATAACTTTTTTGCTCCCCCACTACTATGCTCTTCCTCCTAAAACTCTCTTCTCTTATAAAATTGGTAGGAAAATAAATCTTCCACTATGGAAGAAAAAACCCAGACAGTAAGCTCCCATTACTCTATTCACACAAACTCTCTTCTCTTATAAAACTGGTAGGAACATAAATCATCCACAATAGAAGAAACAACCACACACACAGACACATGATTGGCTGGCATCCCACCTAACTCTACCTCCCCTCTCTCTCCCTTCTCTCTCAAATAGAGCACCCACACACCTCCCCACCTCCATCAGACCCCATGCTCCCTCATCAGACCCCCTACCCTTCCCCACCGGACCCCTCTCACTCCTTCCTGGCCATGCAACCCATACAAAAAAAGAACCCTTTCCTTCCTCCTCTTCACCCTTTACTCCTCACCAGACTCCCTCCCCGATAAAAGGGGAAAATGATTTATTATGCTAACCATCGCCCTTGCACAACCCTAACCCTCATTAAATCCCTATAGAAATGACTGAGCAACCAAGAGGGATAACAAACCCGGTAGAAGGAATAGATTTTTGAGACGCTGATTTTGACGGAACACCTGGCCGACGTTGACGACGATGGCTTTTATGCCCTTAGCGGCGGACGGCCGTGTCTGAAGCAGTGGCCACGCACCTTGTTTGATGGCCTCCCCCAAGCGTGTTGCCCCTGCACAACCCTAAACATCGTTAAATCCCTACACAAATGAAGGAGTAAGCAAAATGGATAGTTAACGTAGTAGAAGGGATAGCTTTGGCACCCTCTCGTCTGAGTATTGCGACGACGGTGTACCACGGGATGGGGACTTGCGATGGTGAGGAAGATGAGATGAAGAAAGAGAGTAGGGAAGGGGGTGTGGTGGAAGGTGAGGCTGGAGAGTGAGGAAGAGAGTGAGGGAAAATGTTCCGAAGGCGCGGCTCAGGGGAGTGAGGAACAGAGGGAGGGTGGTGGGATGGGAGTTCTGAAGGTGCGGCTGGGGAGTGGGAATGAGAGGGAGGGGAAATGTTCCGAAGGTGCGTCTCGTGGGAGTGTGGAAGAGAGGGAGGGTGGTGGGCTGGGGGTTCCAAACGCATGGCTGGGGATTGAGGAAGAGAGGGAGGGTGGCGGGAGATGTTGAATTATCGGTGGTTTCGAAGGCGGGCTGGGGAGTGAGGAAGAGAGGGACTGGGGAGTGAGGAAAGAGGAGGATGGCGGGCTGGGGGTGGGCTAGGGGTTCCAAAGGCGGGGTGGGGTGTGAGGAAGAGAGGGACTGGGGAGTGACGAAAGAGGGAGGGGGGCGGGCTCCGAAGGTGGGCTGGGGAGTGAGGAAGAGAGGGATTGGGGAGTGAGGAAAGATGAGGGTGGCGGGCTGGAGGCAGGCTGGGGAGTGACGAAGAGAGGGAGGGTGGTTGGAGGGCTGGGTTAATTTCCGAAGGCGCTGGAGTTCTTAGCACCAAAATATGTATAAAGATAATAATCATAGTATCTTACATGTATGGGATATATATTCCTGCTATAATAAAAATGAATAGACATTTATCAATGATAATATTCATGTGTAATGTAGAAAAATAAAAAAGATGTATACCTACATGAATAATCGGTAGGTAATGAATAACAAATAAAAGATATGAGAATATACGGGTGATCTATTCCTACGACTTATAAAGAGTAGGTAAATACCTACGATATGGTACGTAGGCATTGTCGATAGGTAGTTCAATATATCTATCTATTCCTATGGCTCAACTGAAACCGTAGGTAAAACATACCACTTACCTATGTCATTGTCAGTAGGTAATTCAATATGGCTATCTATTCCTACGGTACTATCGAACAGTAGGTATGACATACCAATTACCCATGACATTATCAATAGGTGATGGGGACATCAAAGCAAGAGCACTAACTTTTTTATTTGCATTTATATCCTTGAGTAAATTGTATGACAATTATAAGCCAATGCGTTAGTCCTTGGAATTAGTGGGTATCTTTGCAAAAAGGCCATGTTGGCCCGGTAGCACCCCCACCCTCACTCCCATTAGTCCACCTAGGTTCTAGGGCCCACATGGCTGATCTTTGGTCCAAGGGAGAAGGTTGACCAGGTAGAAAATGCCATTTTTCATCTTGCCCACTTGTGGAGTGCGCCACCCCCCCTTTTCTCTCCACTTTACATTTTTTATGTTTGTATTAATTTGACCCAAGGGAGAAGAATCTTCTACCCTTAATTGCCCCTCCCTAACCCTAGATCTGAGGGTAATTAGGTCTTTTGGTTAGAGTTATATAACCCATGTATTTCCATATTTTGAAGAATTAATGAGAAGAAAAATCAGAAATTGTGTGTTGTTGCCAAGGGCGCCCCTCTCTCCTCTCCCCCTTGCAGCTGGATTGGTGTGATTTCTATGGTGTGATGTCATAATTGTTGATTATTATGTGTTCCTTTTTGCAAGATGGATATCATGTCAACAACAATGGAATTATGAGCAAATAGTGAAATCACTCAACCTATGAACATGTGCAACATGAACCTAGGCAATCAGCATAAACGCTAGCATGGGCATGCTATCTCTATCAGGAATAAACTAAGTAAGTAAGAAAAACACACGTCGGGGTGTGGAGCAAGGAAATAAGGAAAAACACACTGTATAGGTGGACCAAATAAATAAAGAAGAGATATGAAGAGAGAGAGAGCCATTGCCCAAACTAAGGAAAGATGTGATCGCCACTAAGGTAATAAACAAGCCAAAGACCTGAAAAAATACCTTAGAAATAGGAGGATGCAACACGCGGCCACGGGAGGGAGAAAGAACTGTAGCTCTGTGAAGCGTAAAGGCCCAATAATGATGCGCCACAGACGTGTGATGGCCTTACGATAAGCCGCTACGTGACTCTAATGCCCCTCTGATGGACCGTCAGAGATATGCAGAATATGAGCTTGGGAATCTTTGATCTCCACGCCTTCCAGCCGGCCAGAAAGCTTGGGCCTCGTGCTGTGGACTCTGTAAACCTGTAAAAGAGTGTAGAACATAAAGAAAACAACCCAGATTAGCCCTAGAGCAAGAGTAGTAACTATAAATCAAGAGCATTTAAAAGCATGCAAAAGGAGAGGGAAATACCGAGGAGGTTGGTTTTTTAACCCCTCTGGGGCATTTAAAAGATGGGAAGGATGTTTAGATGAGTGCAGCAGATATAAGAACGTGAAAGATGAAGAGGGGATATGCTATGATACTTGGTGGAGGGAAAAAGATATTAAAAAGACAACTTGATTGAACTAGACCCTTGAAACCAATACTCCCTGGACTTTGGATGAAGATGGACGTGGGAAGTAGATCTCCTTGGTTGGTTCTAGCTCCAGGATGCAGCAGCACTTCGACGTGAACTCCAGATGTCTCCTCTTCAAGCCATGAAGTCAAGGGTTCTATTTATAGACCCTTAAACTCTCTGGTCGAGTAAGAGATAATCCATCTAGAAAGTAGGACGTTTCTTAGCAAACTCTTAAAGATAATACTCCCAAGAGTCCATAGAAACAAACAGAAGGTTCTGAGGATCAGATTTGAGGGAGAAATCGTCAGATCAAACTCTTAATTCGGCCACGGAGTAGTAGAGAAAGAACAGTTCTGCTAGAACTCTCTGTTTAATGTAACGGCTGCACGATAAACCGTCACAGTGATATAATTCCCCAGGAATGAACCGTCACACAACCTTATCTGCTGAAAGATAAGATAAACGGGCGAAGTTTTCGAACATAGGACTCTACAAGGAATGTAACGGCCATAAGGAGGTGCGTCAGAGTGATGATAACGGCCCCACGATAAGCCGTCACGCATAACGGATCAGATAGAAGATAAGCTTTGAAAGAAGTCACGAACTTGAGGACTCTGAGATAAGGCAATGGTCGAAGATAGGTGCGTTAGGGTACTACGACGCGCCAGGAATGATGCGTCAGAGATAAGGGAGTGATAAGTAAAATGAAGGTTTGCTAAGCTTCGTCCAGCGGGAAAAAGATAAGGAACCAGACACAACCAAGGAGACATGACCCATGAAATAAACCTCAAATTGACCAAGATGGTTCAACAAGGGTGAACAACTCAGAGCATCATTTAAAATGAACAAGGAGATGACCCAACTTATTGGTCATAAAACGGGTGTCAACAGATGCCCCTCCTTAACGTCCTCTTTGCAGGGGAGCGAGCGGAGGTGAAGTGAAAGTAAAATGGAACATGGAGATGAAGCGGAAATGAAGTGGAGCAGACTAAAAAGCAGGCGTTAAGGCAAATGACACCCGTCCTCAACCAACGAGCGATAGGAATTTTCCAGAAAACCTTGAAATAGCCACAAGGAAATAGCTAACCAAATGACGCATGTCTGGAGGAACTAACAACTAAGGAAAGGAAAACACGGCCAGCGGCCGGAGCAACGGAAAGGAAAGAGACGATTTAACTAAACTCTAGATAGGAATGTTCAGCTAACCAGATCGAATGAATAGATAGAAGGAAATGTTCCAATTCAGAGTGGAATAACTCTCCTTATTTGAGGTCATGAACATAGTTATCCACCATCACCGAGACACCTTGGACAGATGAAGGTTCGTGAATACTCATAGATGCGTATGATGCATGCTGGGCTAAAGGAAAAGAAATAATTAAAAAGAATCCCAAGAAAGATAAAATAGAAAAGATACTCAAGAATAGTATTGCTAGACTAGAGAAACCAGGGTCAGGACACCATCTGCAACCACGGTGTACAAGACAGAACCATCGCCCCCAAGCTTTTCCAACCTAACGGCCTATCCAACGATTAAACATGTGCACTTAGATCATCATCGTTTTTATTTAAGGGGAACTTTAGATCCCAGAACACATGAATGACCAGCCGGTTCTCAAGATAATATATCATAGATAACATATAGTAATGCATTAAGGGATATAGGGATAGACATACTATACTTGACTTACCTGTGCGGCGAATGGCAAAGCATGATGGCATAATGGGGTGATTTCATCCATAGAAAAGGAGTTAGCCAACAATAATATGAATAAAGCATATCCATTCACGAGCATGAATCACATTGATAAGATAAGGAATTGAAAGCATAATGTTCACTCAAGCATGAAATTTTGATAAATTGGGCATTAACATCCATCACATGATTCAAAGCCTCTAACGGTCTACTGAAGGGGCGCGACACTCATGTAACGGTCCAAATATGACCCATCACGCAATGTCGGTTCACGTTTTTCAAAAAAAATGACTCAATCACCAGACGGTCTAATAACCATGCGTTAGAGACCTGTGACGGTCGTTCGATAGACCGTTACATTTCCTGGGTGTTCAAAAAAACAAACCCATCGGCTCATTCGCTCTCTCATTCGTTCAAACACCCAAACACCAAACACAACGTCCAACCGAGCCAAAAAAAGCCACTGGTGACCATGCCGGCGACGAGCCCTCCCGGCCACCAATGGCGAGGGAGAAGGGGAAGAAGAAGCTGGTGATCAAGAGAAAGGTACTAAGGGGGTTTTGGGCACGGGTGGACCAAGAGGAAGTCACCCCGGCGGCGAGCTCACCGGCGGACGAGCAACCGACGATGGTGGCAGACCAATCGATGGAGGAGAATCCTCCGTCGGCCGTAGAAGGGGCTGAAGAAGAAGAAGAAGACGTTGGAGGTGCTGCCGGCGATGAAGAAGGGACGGCGTCGCCGGAGAAGAAGAGAGGCTGAGATCGTGAGGTAGGGTTCCGGACCAAGAAATTCCATTTTTATTTTTTCAAAGCATGCATGTGTGATTGAGGGGAGGATAATGGGTTTGGGGACCCATTATAATCGTTTGTAGGCCATTCTCGCCATTTCCACGAATAGAGGGAACAGAGGAGACGATGCCCCATCGGGGAGGAGGTAATGGTCCTTCCAGCGACCGTTACAGGTCCTAGCACTCCACACTTGGTGCATCAGAGACCTCTGACCCGCAAGAACAGGGCCGTCAGAGAAACCAGAGCTAGAAATTGATTTTTGGGTTTTGCTTATTCAATTTTTTTGGTGTTTTATTCATATTAAATGCAATGAATTTGAACTAATGCAATGACTAACTTATGTTCTACATGTATGTAGGGGAAAAGAAGAACCAGGATTTCTTGGATCCAGATCAGGGCGGTGTACCAGGCACTATCGGAATACCAGAGAGAGAGAGATTAGTTGCTATGGGCTTCGGGGAAGTCCTCAGCATAGAAGTGACGAGGATGGACACGCCATTACTGTATGCGTTGCACGAGCAATGGGATCCAGTAAGCCGAGCATTCATCTTCCCATGGGGTCATATGATCCCAACACTGGAGGATATAGAGAGGATCACGGGGCTGAAGGTCCATGGAGAAGCAATGACAGGCTGGACTTATGGAGACTATCGGGAGCTAGCCCATGAGCTGCTGGGGCTTGATTTAGTGAGACTAGGGTATCCGTCGTCCCAGTTGTCACGATCGAGACTCCAGGAGAGCCTGGGGCTTCGGGGAGCAGCTATCGTAGTTGGGGAGCTTCCAGAGCAGCACCTTGAAAGAGTGATCGAGCAGATCCGTCCGAGAGTAGCAGCGGAGGCGAGACTAGAGGGAGATAGTGTTTTGAGGCGCTTCCTGATCCTGCTGTTCGGGAAGCTGCTGTTCCTGACCAGAGCGGATGTGATCAGTTGCAGGCTCCTGCCCTTACTGGAGGATCTTAGCTGAGTGGGTAGATACACATGGGGAGCAGCGGTGCTCACCTTCCTGTTCGAGTCTCTGAGTACGACCGACCGACGGACAATGCTGGGCGGCTTCTCGCATTTTCTACAGGTAAATGCTAAACTTTAAAATGCTTCTATATGCTTATGATTACTATATACTGACATTTGATTTCTAAAATGCAGATCTGGAGCTTCCTCTACCTTCCAAGGATCGGGCGAGGTACTCAGATGCATCCTAGGCGGATTCCCATCGTGAGGCGGTGGATTGTTGCGAGGGACATGGGATCGGTTAGCTGACTGACCCGAGCCATCTAGGACGATATAGACTCGTTCCCGTACGCAGCGGTAAGCTCCTAAACTTAAACATTTTCTATATGCTCCGAAATGTTTTTAAATGCTGCTAAATGCTATTAAATGCTTCTAAATGCTGACATGGACTTAATCACCTTTTTCAGGTGCGCTGGACACCGTTTCGGGATTAGGGACACGTGGGTCAAGGCTTCCCTGGCGTACAGCGGGCAGGATATTTGGCTGCATTACATCAACATCATCGAGCCCTTGCACTACCGCCTGATCCTGAGGACGCGGGGAATTCACCAGCCAGAGGTAACATTCCACGCAGAAGCGGCGAGCGCCATGGAAAGTCTTCAAAGGGCATTAGCGGGGATATCGACTGGTGCGCCCGAAAGGTGAAGTATGTGCATGATTGGAACAAGAAGGGTCGAGCTGTGAAAGAGCGAGCCGACAGCGACGAGGCCTACTTCAAAGCCTACTCCCAGCGATATGACGACCAGGTGTTCCGAGGCACCCGACGACCGGTATGAACTTCTAAACACAAACTCTTGTCTATTTAATTTAATTCCTATATGCACTGACACTTATTTTCTAAATGCAGCCAGACCCACAGGGACGGATTGCCGAGCTCGAGGGGCTCCTCCACGCCACTATCCAGCAGCGGGATGAGTACCGGACAGCTTTGGAGCTCTTGGTGAGTTTTCTAACCCTTAGACTTAAATGCTTGTGATTATGATTATGCAAACTGACTGACCTTGACTCCTAAATGCAGCAGGCCGAGAGAGCCCAGAGAGCAGGACCAGATGCTCCATCCTCCTCTTCACAGCCTGCGGGAGGCAGAGCTGAGCGAGATGCAGATTTTGCTCGGGCGGTTGCTCGGGCCGAGGATGCCGAGGCTGCCCTCACGGAGCAAGTAAGAAATCAATCGAGTTCCCTTAGACTTAAATGCTTAAGATTATGCAAAACACCTTGATTGACTGACAATGATAAAATGCAAAATGCAGGCGAGAGAGCTGACCGTGACTTTAGCCGAGGCGGAGCGGGGATGATTGGAGATAGAGAGACTCCGAGCGGAGTTGGCACAGGCATGGGCCAAGGCAGAGAGACTTCGTACTGGGACAGCAGACCTAGAGCGTTATCGGACCGAGGCCAGGGAGTCAAGACGTCAGATCTTCGAGCTAAAGATCGAGCTGCGGATGATGGAGAGGACCGTGCGGATGATAGGCTACGGACCAGAGAGGAGCGCCTCCCAGAGTGGAGCACGGAGTGGCGTTCGGAGCATCACCCCGAGTGAATCAGTTGTGGATTTTCTTGCCATTTCTTCCGGCCAGCGGAGGAATGAGGAGGCGGAGCAAAGACGGCAGCGAGGAGAGGAGAGCAGCGTCCTAGAGCCACCAGCAAAGCGGCACGAGGGTACCGGTGACAGCGACGGCCTGGGAGACAAACCGGCCGAGTGACTTATACTTTTCTTCCTTTGACACACACTTGTACATAACTATGTGAATGATAAATGGAATGAAAAAACTTTCTTGTTGTGTTTGGTTTTTAGTATGTGGATGTGTGAATGAATGCATGGGTGTGTGGATGAACAGGTTGAGCAGAGACAGAGTGAGAGACTGGCAGGTTTGACCAAAGAGGGATGGAAAGAGGTAATTAAAAACCTGCAGCAGAGAGTGTAACGGTCTAATCTTGGAGCGTTAGGGTCACGTAACGATCCAAGATTAAGCCGTCAGAACCGATAGAGTGAAGGCGGTGTAGGGACGAACGTGACGGTCCAATGTTGGAGCGTCAGAGAACTGTGTCGATCCTACAATGAACCGTTAGAGGAAAACTGTGTAATCTGAGATGGATTCTGCTGTGAGAGCCCGAGCCCGAGGCAAAGAGGCCTTAATCCACACTAGAACCCTCCTAGGCCTAGGATAAGGCTTTCTAATCCAAGTCTTATCATTCTAGCACCAAAATCAAACCTTTATAAATAGGAACAAACCCAGAAATCGTAGCTCACATCAATTCTCTGCTACATGGCTTGGAACTTCATCTAAATAGCAAACAACACCATGAAGAGGAGCTTTGGAGTGATGGGCATGGAGGAGAGGGTCTACATCGGGCCCAAAGCAGCCAAAAAGGAGCATGGGGAGCTGCAAAGATTGACCTCCATCCCCAAGCATCTAAGTTCAAGTGCACAAAGAGAGGTAAGTTCCAATAGAGTTCAAAAGTTCATTAATTTTCTGCACTTTCCATACTTCTTATGATCCTTCTCTCTTCTTCTTTTTCTTTTCTTTTCTCTCTAGCGTTTGCCTGGCTCAAGGTGTTATTCCAACCTAAAGTGGGGGGCTCCCATGATCAAAGAACTTCCATTAGAGGTCTTATCAATCCTAACGGCATGTCATCTCCAACCTCTATTAGTTATGGCCAAAAATTTCCAGAAATTCTCATTAGATTGGGCAAGCATTTCAGCCCTCATAGAGTTATGACACCCACAAACACACACCTTCCTCTTCCTTTCCTTTGAAGCTACAGTCCTATTAGAGAAGGTAGAGACCTACCTATCCCTTGCCAAGATAAAAATCGGGGATGAAGATCTAGTGTGTCATACGGTGGGGGCAATAGACCCCTCCTTGATTCTAAGCGATTTCATCCACAATCCGAAGGATGTTAGGACAATGATCAGCCCACGCGATATTCACTTGATACCCTTGGCCCAATGGATAGTCTCTCATTGCAAGAACAAGTGGGAGAGATACGAAGCCATAGCTAAAGCAGTATCGATTTGTTTGTGCGGGGTTCTCCTTTTCTCCACAACAGACCACCTCCAAGATATCCAAAACCTTAGCATCGTCAATGGGTTGTGGCGGGGATCATCTATTTCTCAAGCGGTCCTTTCATATCTTTATGAAGGGCTTAGCTCGGCTTGCTTAGGAGGACCTCTTTTCGGCTCAATGATACTCCTTGAGTGTTGGATAGGAGTGAGAATCAAATTTCAACCCAAGGGAGCCATTCCATCAGCTAGCCAGATCTTTGGGAGCCACCCTTTATTCTTCATTGGAGGTACCTTTGGATTCTCCTCACAGGTTGAATGTCGGACTGCGGAAAAGAAAACATGGGACGATTGACGCCTCTTCCTCAACACCTTGCCAATAGAGAAGCTCACAATGCGTCCAAGAGTTCTTCGGAGCACCTTGCTCAAAGTACCATGGCGACCAGGCCTTGATCTTCAGCTAGTGGGGGAGACTACCATGGCGATCTACAACCCTCACCGATGCCATCTTCAAATCGGGCTACCCTGGACCATAGTTCCTGCACTATCACATTTCCCTCCCCTTCAAGCTAGGAAGATGGGGACTGAGGAGGACGGAAGATCAGTCCAGACGCTCTGATCAGGTGGGAGATCAGTAAAGTATGCCCGTGGCAAGAGGAGGTGGAAGAAGACAATGAGGAACGCCGTGCCTATGTGAAGGAACTACGCAAGATCCGGCCTCATGCGGATAAAAAACTGAATGTAATTTGAGCTTTCTTGAAATGTAATGAAATTAAAGTTTACCAACCAGTTTTATGCATCATCAAGTTTAATTGAATGACATAGAAGTGCCTAAGTTGATGGAATATGAGTTTGTTGCTTGATTGGGCTCAAAATATCATACAGAACAGAGTTTCTGGGAAATGTAACGGTCCTATGTAGGGCCGCTACAACACTCTGATGATCTCACGATGAGCCGTTAGAAGAGCGAGCTCAGAAAAACTAAGTTTTCTTTTTCTCGGGAGAGTGTAACGGTCTAACAGCAGGCCGTTAGAAGGTTGTAACGGTCTAATGTAGACGCGTCAGGGAGAGCTTACTGAGAACAAATGAGTTTTGACCTTCGGGAGAAGGTGATGGCCGACCGATGGACTGTTAGAATGGTATGACGGTCCAAGAATAGACGGTTACAGAGCCAGAACCTGTGGGTTTGTGTGCTTGAATCTTGGGCTTGAACCTGCATTCTGCACACACTTAGATAAAAAAATAAGTTAGATCTGTTCTTAGACTCAACCCCTTGTCTGAAGCAAGTTAGAGAGCTGACCATTCTTGATGTTTGGTCAAGGGGTGGAGCCTTATTAAATAGGCGGAAACTATAATGGAAACACTGTAATGCATGCGATGCACATGATGTTATTTTTTTAAAATTTTATAATTATTTGAATTTTTGTGAGATTTTGAAAATATCTAATGTTTTTGGGTTTTGAAATATACCATTTTTTAGATTTTTAAATATATGATGTTTTATGGATTTTGAAATATATGATTTTTTGAATTTTGAAATATATAATTTTTTTGAATTTTTGGAATATATGTTTTTTTTTGAATTTTTGAATATATGATTTTTTTTAATTTTGGAAACCAGTGCCCCCCTAGAAACGCGGGTCCTCCCTATTCCATTGAGAGTTTCCGAGGTTGGCGTGCGATAGAGGTGACAACCCCTGGCCAGAGCCCAACTTGCGTGACTGTGCTTCTATAGAGGCCATACCCAGGGTATTTGTCTTAGTCCTAAAAAAGAAAATAGAACATGGGGATAACCCTAAGCCAAGTGTAGGGGTTTTCAGGGCTTGAGTTCCTCTCCGGACAATCCATTCAAGGATTCGGTCTGTTGCGCTGGAGCTTTATGTCCGTCATCAAACTTTTGTCCACTCTAGGCACGCATACGACCGGGCTCATGCGTCCCGCGGGGAAACTGTACTGCCACTCTTGCCATGCCTAGCTTTTTTCATTTTCCTTGGAGATTTTGGAATTATGATTGATGGACTTTCAAGATAATTTTTTGTCTTTGTCATGATGACTGCTCCTTTAGTTTTTTTTTCTTTTTTCTTGTGGCGTCAGGTCATAACGGACTGCCCGTATTTGAGACCTCCTCTCGTCAGGGTGTCTAGATTGGTCGTCACCCCCTTATTCACCTCTTGCCCCTCGATTCGGCTGACGAGAGAAACAGACAGGGACTTTGACTTTCCCCCAAGCATGGCCAAGGAGAAACGGTGTCTACAAAGTTTGGAAACCCGACCAGGGACGTCGTGTAGTGTGTGATTGCCATGCTCAAGATCCTCTTTCAGGGTGAAAGGGGAAGGACACCTTGCCACCGGGGTGGCACTAGTTAGACTCTAAGGAAAGAAACGCTTAAGATACAACCCATTCCAAGCGTGAGCGAGCTCCTCACCTTCTGTATTTACTAAACGGTAAGCATTCCCTGGATAAGCCTCTTTGACGACAAACAACCCTTCCCAGTTAGGTTGTAATTTAGACATGGGACCTGCAGACCGAATGAACTTGCATTTCAAAACCATATCACCCTTTTGAAATTTGCGCTCAATTACCTTCTTTTGAAAATAACGTGAAACTCTCTTTTGATAAACGGATACGTGATCGGCCGAATGCAATATTGAACTTCTTACATAGGTCCTTGAGCTCTTGAGTGATGAACTGGGGTCCGTTGTCAGTGACAATGCTGCTTGGCACGCTGAACCGCAAGATGATATTCTTCATGATGAAGCGGCACACCGTGGTAGCTTTAATCTCTACATACGCTTCAGCTTCAGCCCACTTGGTGAAGTACTCAGTTGCGGTAAGGATGAAGGATTTTTGCTTGGTCTGAGAATTGGGATCACCGAGCGGGCCGACAACGTCGAACGCCCACATAGAGAATGGCCAAGGAGCAGAAAGAGGATGAAGAGACGAAGCTGGAGCATGGATCTTATCAGCGTGGAGTTGGCATTTAAGACACCTCCGGACATAGAGGGAGCAATCTTCCTCTAGAGTGGGCCAAAAATAACCCTGCCTAAGAATCTTCTTCGCTAAAGCCTGGCCATTGACATGACCTCCACACTCACTAGAATGGACTGCTTCGGCCACCTTCCAAGCTTCATCATCATCTAAGCATCTCATGAGCATCCCATTGGTAGCTCGCCTGTACAGTTCTCCTACAATGATAGTGTACCTTGAGGCGGCTCTTCTTATAGCTTTGCATTGCTCGGCATTTGCCCCTTCTGGGAACGATCCATCTTTGCAATACAACTTGATTTCATGATACCAGGGCAACTCTTCTTCCTCCAAGATCTCTTCTAGTTAAGTCAAAGATACTTCTTTTATCTCTTCCTTTTTAGCCCTTCCCTCTACAGTTTTCCTAAGGTTGGCGTACCAAGGATCCTGAAGAGAGGGTGCGTCCAATCTCTGAATGACGATAATCTTAGTGCTCCGACTGAGAGGAAAAGATAGAGAAGAAGCAAGTGATGCTAGGGCATCAGTGAGAATGCTCTGAGATCGAGGAGTATGGATATAGATTAACTTGCGGAATTGCCTAGCTAGGAGCGTGACCAAATCTTGATATGGCTTGAGCTTATGGTCACGGGTGCGGTAAGTGGACAACACCTACCGCAGGACGAGCTGAGAGTCCCCAACGATATTCAAGTAGCGCGCGCCTAGGAGGTAGGCATGATTCAATCTAGCCAGGAGAGCCTCATACTCAGCGATGTTGTTGGTAGTAGGAAATCGGAGTTGATAAGCAATGGGAATCATCACCCCTTCCGGAGTGGGTAGAACGACACCTATCCCTCGGTCCTGAGAATTGAGTGCACCATCGAAGTGCAGAGACCAGAAGGGATGATGAGTAAGGACAAAGAGATGCTCATCAGAGAAATCATCCTGAATAGAGTCAATGTGAGGAATGGGAAGATGGGCAAGATGCTCAGCAATGGCATATCCTTTTACTACCTTCTGAACGACGAAGGTGATATCGAACTGAGAGAGGAAGCTCGGCCAGCGAGCTAACCTACTAGAAAGGATAGGCTTTTCTAGCAGATAGGGGATCGGGTCCATTCTAGAGATCAACCTAATTGGGTGGGATAGGAAGTAATGTTTAAGTTTCTGAGCTACCCACACTGAGGTGGAACAAGTCTTCTCCATAGCGGTGTATTTGGCCTCGGCCGGTTTAAACAACCTGGAGAAGTAATAAGCTGCCCGCTCTCTTCCTTCATCGTCTACGTGTGCTAAAACCGCCCCTAAGGAGTCCTTAATGACCGAGATGTATAGGATTAGGGGTTTCCCAGGGACAGGAGGTTACAAAACCGGTGGATTGGAGAGATATTTCTTTAGGTCCTCATAGGCCTTTTGGCAATCCTCGTTCCATTTTACCTTTAGCAATTCATAAAAGGGGCGACACCTCTAAGAATGTTGGGATATAAATCTTTTGATGAATTGCAATCTACCAATCAGTCCTCGAAGTTCCGTAATATTCTGTGGCGGAGGCATATTCATGATGGCCTTTGCTTTATTAGGATCAATCTGGATCCCCCGTTTACTAACTATAAAGCCTAACAACTTCCCTGAAGAAACTCTGAAAACACACTTCTTCGGATTCATTTTCAGCTTGTACTCCCTAGCTCTCTGCAGCACCTTAGCCAGAATAGCGGGGTGTTCTTCTTTTGTTCTTGACTTCACCAGGATGTCATCCACGTAAGCTTCCATATAGATATGCAGCATGTCGTGGAATATAGCCATCATCACCCTTTGATAGGTGGCACCTGCGTTGTTCAGACCGAACGATATAACCACGTAACAATACGTGCCCCAGGGCGTGGTGAAGGAGGTTTTCTCTTGATCTTCGGGAGCGAGACGGATCTGGTTATAACCTGAATAACCATCCATGAATGATAAAGCTTCGTACCCGACAGTGTTATCCACCAAGACATCTATGTGAGGCAGGGGGAAATCATCTTTGGGACATGCCTTGTTAAGATCCCTGAAATCAATGCAAATACACACTTTTCTATCCTTCTTGATGACAGGGACTATGTTCGCCACCCACTGGGGATATAAGATGACTCTAATGAACCTGGCCTTGTACAATTTGTCGACCTCTTCTTTAATCCTCAAGGCCATGTGGGGGTGAAATCTTCTTGACCTTTATTTTACGGGTGTTACCCCTGGCTTAAGTACGAGTCAGTGTTCCACTAAGGAGGGGTCAAGACCCGGCATGTCCTCATAAGACCAGGCAAAAGAATCGCTATACTCCCTCAGAACTTTGATTAGATCTTCTTCTACTTGCGGAGGGAGATTAGCGGTGATAATAATGGGCCTTGGGTCTTCTTCAGTTCCCAAATTTATTTCCTTCGTAGGTTCATCCACCGCCGACGATGGCTCGTCGAATCTCTTTAATCCTTGCGCATACAGATTGGCGGTGTCATCTACATTGCTGACCTAATCGATCGGGTCCTTTTCATCCAGGACTTCGTAAACACCTAGTCTGTCGTCACTCCACACCCCGTCTTGCTCCTCATCATCTTCTATAATAATCTCCGTAGCGATAAACTCCGGGCACTTTAGAAGAGCATTACATCGCTGAGCTAGATCCTGCAATAACCTATCAGGAACATATTTGGAATGACGCGCAAGCGGGCGTGGCTCAGGCTCGAATGGATTGGATGACCTACAACAGGACCCTACTTCTCTAGACCTAATAGACTCTACTTCCCTAGACTCGACGGACCCTACGTCTAACTTGGGAGAAAGGAAATCTAGTGGAAAGGAAGGAGTAGGGGACTCGTGCCCCTGGGAGGATGATGGAGACATGACAGCGTAATCTTCCACCAAAATCTCCGTTTCAAATTTGACGTTTTTTTTGGAGATCAGCGGAGATCATATAGCAGGAGGGAGGAGATGGTAGTGGGGGAAGTTGGAGAGGGAAGAGAGACGGGAACAAGACATCGAAGAATGGATCAGAAGAGGAGAACCACATGTCGAAGAGTTCAGAGGAGGAGATCCACATAGTAGAGAGATCAATGGGCGGGCATTGCCCGCATGCACAAGGTATAATTAACACCTCGGTTGGCAGTTCCGTGAAGTACGTATCAATCATGATTGGAGGTGATCGTGGTATAGATTCCAACTGCTGGAAGAGAGACATGAGACGGGAGGGAGACCAAGAAAAGATAGTGGGCGAGCTCCCCTTCTCCCGCTGATGGTCAGCTGGCTTCTTCGGCTTCCACTGCACAAGCCGAACTTCTTGATTCTTCTGGCAACAATCTTCTTTAAAGAACATCCTGGCAAATGCTCGGCTGTAGTCAAGCATATCATCGTCTGGCCCCTTCAGCAGTAGAGGCGGACTGGCAACCGTGCAAGCTGTGGTCTTCTTCTCGGAGTGTAGTGACCGCAGATTCAACGTACTTGGCTGGAGAGGCCTTCTTACGACATGCTGGTGGTAATCCCAGGTAAGTGGCCCTGAGTCACCCAAAACTGATAGCGCGGACTCTCGATAACCGTGACCCATCCTGCGCATTTTTCTTCCTTTGGGCACCGGCTTGGTCCGCCCTTGTAATTGTGCACTGAGGCCTCTCTCTGGCTGATAACCCAACTTTAATGTAATAACCCAGCCCTTGGAATCTCAGATCTGGGGCTTCACTTTGATGTTGACTGGTATAGTGGCGGGTGTAGATATATTTTCCCCTCCCGTCCGTTTCCTCTAAATGTCGTTCCCACTATCTATCCTACCACCTCCACATGGGAAACAAATGAAGGAAGAGGAAGAGGGGAAGTGTAACAAACCGTGATCGCCACCAAAGTGCCGAACGTGATGAACACGCCGTGCCTTGGAAAAAGGGAGAGACACACTCCTTGTTTGCAGCACTGGGAAGATGAGCGGCTCAGGGAGAACCGCCTAAAGCACGTACGATCTTACGATAGACCGCCTAAGGACGCTGCACAAGATGCGGGATGAAGCGCTCCTGGACGTTGAACGGCTCTGTCACGACCGCAGGAATAAGGTGAACGGTCCTGTCTGCACCGCACTTCCTCTTGAACGGACTGTAGAGCACCGCGCAAGACCACCAAGCCAGAAGTCGCAAAGGGGTCCATCCTCCACCCTCTCCAGCCGGCCAGAGGGGATGGGTCTCGTGCTAGGAATTGCTGACCTGCAAAAACAACGTGAAAACATAAAGAAACAACCCGAATCAGAACTGGACAACGTAGTAAATGTCAAAATAGTAAGAAGTGAGCATGAATAATTGGAGAGGGGGGATACCTAGGGGATTTTAAACCCCTAGGGTGTCAAAAACGTGGGTGGGTGTGTGCATGGTAATGAAGATGAAGAAGAACGTGGGAAGGAAGTAATGAAAGTAGCGCATGCGATGAAAGAAGTGACAAAACCTATCAAACGTAAAAGACTCAAAAATCGGACTACTCCCTGAATCGGAGGCTTGTATGGACGTAGAAAGCCTCCCTCCTTGGTGCTAGGTCGCTCAAGAATGCGGCAGGGCTTCGCCATCGACCAAAATCTCCCCCCTTTTCAAGTCCGGCCCTTAGGGTCTATTTATAGAGCCTAGAAAGCCTAGCTCGAAATTAGGGTTTCCAGTGGATATTAATCCGAGATATCAAAAGATAATGTGAAGATAATATCTTCACCTTTCGTTAGGATCAAATCTCATCTGAATTGGTTGAGAATCGACGGAGAAAACTGAGGACAAAGTTGAGGGTTTAACTACGGATAAAAGGGATAAAATATGTGGAAATTCAGCAATCGAAGGGATAAACGGTCTTACGATAGACCACTCAATTGGATGTGCGGTCACATCCTGGCCGTCCAACCCTGTTGGTGGAAATTCAAAATAAATCTTAAATAATGCAAATTATCCGTTAAACTGACCGAAACCTACGTCGTTGGACTCTCAGAGGTGAACGGCTCTTATGAGACCGTTCAAAGGTAGAGCGGCCAAAGACAAACCGTTTTAGCCTTGTCAGTGATAAATAGATTAATTGGATAATTATCTGAGAAAACCAGCAAGCGTAGGACTCTGAGAGATGAGCGGTCACAACCCGTCCGTCCATTACGCTGAACGGCTAGGAGAGGGCCGCACAAATGCTTGTCGGTGAAAATTCAGAAAATTAACCAAAATACTCCAAAATATATGGACGGCCCATAGTCAACTGCACACGGATTGAGCGGTTAGGGATGAACATTACATGCATATGGGTGTTGAAACTCATGAAAAAAAAATCCCCAATCGACCACAATCAAGGCCCATTAAACCCGAAATCAACTCGGACCTAACCAAGGAGGGAGGCAACCCATAAAACTGGCCCAAAACATGCCTAAAAATAGCCCCAACGAGTGATGGGCAACTCGAGGCATCAACAAATGGGAGTAAGAGGAATGACTCAACTTATCGGCGAAAAACGGGTGTCAACAGATGCCCCTCCTTAATGTCCTCTTTGCAGGGGAGCGAGCAGAGGTGAAGCGGAAGTGACATGGAACATGGAGATGATGCGGAAATGCAGCGGAGTGGATCAGAAATGCAGCGGAGTGGATCGGAAAAGTAGGCGTTAAGGTAAAATGACACCCATTTTTACCAATAAGCAATGAGAATCTTCCAGAAAACTCTAAACCAAATGCAAGGAATGATTAAACCAAAAGCGACACCAGTCTGGAGGAACTAAACTAAAATGAATCGACAAGACCAACCTCATGGGGGACACAATCCCGCGGTCCAATGAGGAGGCCAAAAGCAGGCAGTAAAAGTAAAGGAAATAGGCTAAAGCTCCAGACGGGGACCTCTCAATCAACCAAACCAAGCGAATCGACCAAAGAGAACCTTCCAACTCGGAGTGGAATTAGTTCCTCTTACTCAAACATTGAACGCACAGTTAAGCATCACTGATGGGACATTCTTTAGGTAAACCATGGGTCATGAAAGCTCAAACGATGCGTATGATGCATGCTGGGCTAAAATAAAAGAAATCGTTAAAACAAATGTAAAGAAAAATTAAAATATAACATACTCGAGAATAATATTACTAAGCTGGGAAAATTAGAGTCAAGATACTATCCGCAACCACAGCGTGCAGGATAGAACCATCCTCCCCATGACATCCCAACCTAATGGCCTATCCGGAGATTAAACACGCGAACCTGGATTATCATTGTTTTTGTTGAAGGGGAACATCAGATCCTGGAACGCGCAGATAACCAACTGGTTCTCGAGATAATATAATATAGTACCATATAATAATACAAGAAGGGTGACAAGGATGGAAGGCCATACCTGACTTACCTGTGCAGGCGAAACGGCAAATGAAAGTTTGGTGCTGCACATAAAATTGTTAACAAGATTTGCAATGATATCAAAATTCATCAATTTGAACACTAAGTGCAGGCATGGGGGTAAAACAACTTCAAACATGCACGGTTAGGTACCAACCGCCCAAAGAAGAACGGTTGGGGACGAGCCGTATACATCATAGAATTTGAACCGACTTAAAAAGCTTACCGTTGAAGATGAACGGCCACAGATCAACCGTGCAAAACAAGGACGGTCCATCGCTAGACCGCACAACCTCTGCAACCTTGAAATGATAAAACCCTTCATCTCCCTCCACCGTAGCCGACGGTGGGGGAGAACGAAGGGGCAAAAAAAACCCCATTCTCAACCTCTCTCTCAATCTCTCTCACCCCCCAAGCTCTCTTCTCATCTTTCAATCTCCCTCTCAAACCCTCAATCCCCCATCGCCACCATGAAGAGGACGAAGCACCAACCTGCTCGACCGTCAGTCACCGACAAGGGCTCGCGGTCGTTGCCGCCACCGCCACCGGCGGCCGGGGAAGAGGAAAGGACGGCGCCTGCCGCCACCGAGGAACTCGCCGTGGCCGTCGTCACTGAGGAGGAAGTACCCATCGCCGCGCCCGGAGGAGAGGCTGAAGAAGAGGGAGACACGACGGAGCCTCCGGCAGTACCGGCAACGGCGAGGACGACGAAGGGCCCCGAGGTAGGTCCATTAACCCCCACCCATTTCCATTTTCCTTCAAATTTAAGTCATGCACGTTAGTTTTAGGGAGGTTTTTGGGGATTAGAGGGCTTAAGGGCCGGTTTGGGGGAGCACGGCGGCCTCCCTACCGGTGGAAAACCCTCACCGTCGTCGGGGAAGACGACGGTAGGGCGGTTTAGCCAAAACCGCACAAACAAAATCATGCGGCTCACATAGAGCTGCCCAAACTCCATCCGGCCCAGGGGTAGCCATTCAAACTCACACAACAATAGAACCAAACCACTTAATGACGGTGAGAGGCTCGCCGTACAACCAATCAAACGGGCCCCATCGGTCCGTGCCAAAACCGGTCAACAAAGAACCATGCGGTCCCTATAGGCCCGCCCAAACTTCCTGCGGCCCAGGATCGGCCGTTTGACTCTAAGAAGCCTAACGAAAGAACGGTGCATGCTCGCCCGTTCAAGATAGGAACGGCCAACGCCAGCCCGTTCAAAACACAGAACCTAGGGAGTAAAACGGTGCACATAAGACCGTGCAAGGGGACGAGCGGCCTGTGGGAGACCGCTCTACTGACAGAGATTTAAGCTTTGATGATTTTAATTAGAAGTGAAACAAAATGCTTAAACTAATTACTAAAATGCATCGAAAATGAATGAATGAATGCAGGGAAAGCGCATGACCCGCACCTCATGGCTGCAGGTCCACGCAGTGTACTTAGCACTGCCGAACTTCCAGAGGGAGCGGTTGGCTGCCATGGGGTTCGCCCCATTCCTGAGCATTGAGGTGTGTCGATACGACGCAGCTCTGCTCTACGCCCTGCACGACCGCTAGGACCCAGTGAGTCAGACGTTCCTCTTCCCGTGGGGCCATATGGTCCCTACGTTGAAGGACGTGGCCAGGCTCACTAGCCTTCGAGTGCATGGGGCACCGGTTAGCGGGACCACTTTTCCCGACTACCGGGCGATGGCTTAGGGATTGCTGGGCTTAGAGCTGCGGCGCCCTGAGAGGCAGTCGGCCCTCCTACCCCGGGCTAGTCTCTAGGACAGCCTGGGATTACGACGGGTGGGAGTTGCAGTCGGCGAGCAGCCGGAGGAGCACTTACAGCAGTTGGTGGAGCTGGCGCGGCCGAGAGTAGCTGCAGGGCCGGGAGCGGAGGCGGAAAGAGTGCTGAGATGGTTCCTGATGCAGATGTTCGAGCGACTCCTCTTCTCCACCAGAGCGGACGTGATGAGCTGCCGGTTCCTTCCTTTCCTCGAGGAGCTGAGCCACCTGGGTGACTACGCATGGGGAGCAACAGTTCTCACCTTCCTCTTTGACACGCTGAGTTTGACGGCCGGTCGGATGATGCTCGGGGGCTTCTCTCCTTTACTCCAGGTACGACTCTTAGCCTAGACTTAATTATGCAATTCTATATATTTCCTGAATGCTGACACGATGCTGTGATGCAGGTGTGGGCCTACGTGTACCTATGTGGGTTGGGTAGAGGCGAGGAGACCCATCCCGGGCTCTTGCCGATTGCACAGGGGTGGACTGCACCTCGGGAGACTACAGCCCTAAGACGGCAGGTCCGAGAGCGGCAGGATGACCTGGACGCTCTACCGTATGCCTCGCTCTTTAATTAAATGCAATTCTTATATGATGATGATGCTGATGCGGCTTTCTATTTCTTGTAGGTACAGTGGACACCTTACACAGGGGAGGGCCAGGAGGGTCAGCCTTGGGTGGTTGGTGCCCTTGCTTTCGCCAGACGGGATGTGTGGCTTCACTGCGTGAATGTGGTGGAGCCACTGCACTACAGATTGGTGATGAGGACCATCGGGGTCCAACAGCCCGCAGTGGAGTTCCCGGTGCCTAAGAAGGCGGGGGAGCGAGTGACGAGGACTACCCGGGGCCTAGCGGCAGCATTTGGTTGGTCGATGAGGAACGCTGCGCAGGTGGCCGACTGGATGGCTCTTGGGCGAGTGGTGACCGACCGAGCGGAGAGCGACTCAGCGTACTACGCTACGTACGCCAGACACTACCGGGACCAGGTGTTCCAGGGTGCCCACCGACCGGTACGACTTCTAAACTCAAACTCTGTCTATTATGCTTATGATTTCTATATGATGATGCACTAACATATGAACTTCTAAATGCAGATTGACCCTGAGGGACAACTGACGGAGCTGCAGGGGCTCCTGCACTACCCCATTAGGGAGCGGGACGAGGCCCGACAGGCCCTGGCCTTAGTGGTGAGTTTTCTAAACCCTAAACTCTCTAAATTATGGAAATGCTTATGATTATGATTATGCATGTGACTAACCTAGAGTTTTGGACGCAGCGCGCCGAGGGTACACAATGATAGGGGGCTGATGCTCCTTCTTCTGCTTCTACCCGGACTCCTGCAGATTGGGCTGAGCGAGAGGCCGACTTCACTAGGATGGTAGCGCGGGCCAAGGCGGCCGAGGTGGCGCTCACCGAGAGGGTATGCAAATCACTACACTTTCCCTTGTACTTATGCTTATGATATGCATGAAATGCAATTGACTGACTATGATATGTGCATGCAGATGTCCAAGCTGACCCGCCTTAGGACCGAGCTGGAGCAGAGCCGGGCAGCGACTCGGGAGGAGGTGGCCTGTGTGCGGGAGGAGGCAGCACAGAGCCGACCAGCAGACGCGCAAGAGACGGCGCTTCTTCGGGCTGAGCTGGAGCGACTTCGAGCTAGCGCGACCGAGGCAGAGTGCTACCCAGTTGAGACGGAGCGACTTCGAGCCAGTGCGACCGAGGCAGAGCGCTACCGGGCTGAGGCGGAGCGCTACCGGACTGAGGTAGAGCAGGCCCGAGTACAGGCTGCCAGACTGGAGGGCATGGTGACGGGCATGAGAGAGGTGAGTCAGGAGCGCAGCCGAGCGACTCCGAGTGGTAGCCACGCCACTCATGGCTCTATTAGGAGTTACTTCACATGTTCCTCCGACCACCGGAGGAATGAGGAGGATGAGCGACGCCGGCGACGTCAGCGTGATGAGGCAGTTTCAGCGATGCCTCCACCAAAGAGGCATGAGGGATCTGGGGACAACGACGGGGGCCAGGGAGAGGGACAGGCTTGACATTTGTACTCGGCCCGACTTTTGTACATGACATGATATGATAGTGATATGCATGCTTTTTTTTTGATTTTGTGGATGTATGAATGTATGAATGAATGAATGGACGGATGCGACTACTGACTCGACACGAGTGCATGAGTGAGAGACGATGACTACGGGTGAGACACGACTACGAGTGAGACGCGACACCACCGCGAGTGAGACAGAGGGACGTCGACTCTGAGTGAGAGAGAGAGTGTGATACCAAATGAGTGAGATGAGGGTGCCAAATAAGTGTGATGAGAGACGTCAAATGAGTGAGATGAGGGACGCCAAATGAGTGAGATGAGGGCGCCAAATGAGTGAGATGAGAGACGCGAGATGAGTGAGATGAGGGCGTATCACGACCACTAGTTGGACGGGTGCATGAAGGGCTTCAGATCGGAAGCACGGTTCTCAGTGGGACGCTCAAAGAAATACACGGTCTGAAATATGCAGTTCCAAGAAGAATCGAACAGTTTGATATTAACCGTTCTGAATGTTTGAACGGTTTACCATAAGTCGCGTAAGAAGAAGAACGGTCTAAATAAGGCCGCTTGAAATCCTACCCTCGAGTTCTTTGGAGGATGATAAACGGTCCGTCACGGACCGCTCAAATAGATATGCGGTCTATCGTAAGACCGTTCAATGGGGCACCCTGTGAACTTGAAAGGGACTCTCCTGGAGAGTCCTTAACCCGAGGGTAAACTGCCTTAAACATATCCAAACCTCATCGTAACACGTCCTAGACTTATCCAACCCGATCTTAAGAGACCTAGGCTTTCTAACAAGCCCTATAAGTAAGAGGGGGAGCCTAAATTCATGATTCACACATCCTCCTCCTTCTAAGCTTTGAGACCTTTGCTATTCACCACCAAATCATCATGAAGAAGGCCCTAGAGGGAAGTTCCATGGAGGGAGCACCTTTTGAAGGGCCAAAGCCGGCCAGGAAAGAGCGGGAAGTGCTACAACGACTGACTGCGATCTCACGACATCTGAGCTCGAGCCCTCTGAGAGAGGTAAGCTAATCATGATTTCAGTCAATTCAATTCTTTCATTTACTTACATGCTTTTCCTTTCTCTCTCTTTTCTCTTCCATCTTCATTCCACCTCAGCTTCTCCCTGGCCCCAGGTGGTATTCCACCTTGAAGTGGTTGGCTCCCATGGTCCATGCCTTGCCCCTATGAGTGACATCTATCCTGAGATCTTGGCACTTACAACCTCTCCTAGTGTTAAGTCAGACTACCCAAAGCTCTCTCTTGATTGGCACAGCATCTCAGCCTTAGTTGAAATTTGGTATCCTCAAACTCATACGTTCATCTTTCCATCATTCGAGGCCACTATCCTACTGGAGGAGGTAGAGACCTACTTCTCTTTACCCAAGTCCCAAGCGGGAGGGGAAGACTCGGTGTGTCATACTGTTGCCCCTATAGATCCTAGGCTCATCTTGGGAGGGTTCATACCAGAGTCAACACCTTCGTAGGCCCACGTCAGATTCACCTTTGTCCTCTCAGCCAGTGGGCAGAGGAGCATTGTAAGAATAGGTGTGGGTGGGATGAAGCCATAGCAAAGGCTGCGTCCATTTTCTTGTGCGGGGCCATCTTGTTTCCTTCAGTTGACCATGTGCTAGAGGTGCCCCTTCTTAGTACCATTAGTGGCCTATGGCAGGGTTTTTTCATCTCCCAGGCCATCCTTGCCTACTTGTATGAGGGCCTTACTTCAGCAGCCTTAGGAGGTCCTCTATTTGGCTCTATGATCCTTATAGAGTGTTGGATGGGTGCTAGGATGAAACTCATCTATAAGGAGGATGTAACTTCAGCGAGCAGGATCTTTGGGAGCCACCCCCTCTTCTTCATAGGTGGCGCGTTCGGATTCTCTCCGCAGGTAGAGTGCAGGATAGCTGAGATGAAGATCAGAGATGAGTGGCGATTGTACATTAACAGATTGCCCCTGGATCGTTTCGTGATGCGCCCGGACTTCCTCCGTGATACCACCGTCAGAGTTCCTAGGCGGCCCAGCTTGGACTTGTGGCTCGTTAGCGACACCACGCTGGCGATGTACAGCCTGCACCGGTGCTACCTACAGGTCGGACTACCCCGGACTGTTCCACCAACACTACCCCACCTTCCCGCACTACAGGCGAGGAGGATCGGTACAGCGGAGGACGAGCAGGCGATCAGGAGTGCCCTGATCATGTGGGAGGTGAGCAGGGTGCTTACCCTACCAGCAGAGGTTGCAGAGATCTCGGCGATGCGCCAGGCCTATGTTAGAGAGTTGAGAGAGATACGTCCCCGCGGGGATGCCCAGCGGAGGACTGAGTGATTTTCTTTTGTTTCATGATGAAGATGTTGATGTTGGATAGGACTTGTGCTTAGAAAGTGATATATGGAATGCATAGTATTGATGATTGGATTGAGTTTGAGCTTTGTTCGAGTTATGATGTGATTGCGTAGGTTGGGATAAGATTTTAACATTCACATGGTTACGAGCCAACTGAACTTTCAGCTTCAACCTGCCCCTGCACACATACAAATACAAAAAACAGATTAAATCTGTTTTAGGCTTAACCCCTTGCCTATAACAAGTTAGGAAATGACCAATTCTTGATTTTTGGTCAAGGGAGTAAGCCTTATTAAATAGGCAAATAACAAATGTCAAATGAATGCGATGGATGCTATGGATGCAAATCAAGAAAATCTTTTTTGAAAATTTGAAAATATCTGATTTTTGTTTGGATTTCAAAATATTCAATTTTATTTTGGATTTTGAACATATTTGATTTTTTTCTTGGATTTTGAAATATTTGATTTTTTTAGCTTTCGAAATATTTGATTTTTTTGGATTTTGAAATATTTGATTTTTTTGAGTTTTGAAATATTTGATTTTTATGGGTTTTGAAATATTTGAATTTTTAGGTTTTGAAATATTTGCTTTTTTTTAGATTTTGAAATATTTGATTTTTTTGAGTTTTGAAATTTTTTTTTTTTGGGTTTTGGGATATTTGATTTTTTTTTGTTGCGGATTTTGAAACCAGCTTAGAACTGACGACGGGGAACCTCCTATCTCACCAGGGGCCTCCCGGACTCAATGTGCAATATGAAGGACCGCCCGTGGCCGGTGCTAACCTTGCTTTAACGGTGCTTCTACCGAGGCCATACCCGGGGTAGGATCCATTTCTTGGAAAATAAAATAGATTTTAATAGAAAAGCTGGCTATAAGTATAGAGGTTTTTAGGGCTTGAGTTCTTCTCGCGACACCCCCTTTTCAAAGAATTTGGTCTGTTGCGCCGGGGCTTTGTGCCCATCATCGAATCTACTTCCGCTCAAGGCACGCATACGACCGGGCTCATAACGTCTCGTGGGGAAACTGTACTGCCACTCTTGTCGTGCCTAGTCTTTTTGTTTGGGGACCTTCAAATTTTTGAGAGCTTCGAGCTTTGGGCGAGCCTTTAGCTTTGATTTTTGCCCCTTTTCTTCATTCCTTTCTTTCTTCTCTTTCTTGTTCTTTTGTGGAATAGGTCATAATGGATTGCCCCTATTTGAGACTTCTTTTATTGGGGGGGTCTAGATTGGTTCTCGCCCCCTTATTCACCCTTTGCCCCTATTTTCAGCCGAGAGAGAAGAAAAAACAAGGACTTTCACCCTCCCCAAAGCATGGCCCAAGGAGAGACAGTGTTATGCACAAGAAGGAAACCGACCCACAGGGAGTCGTGTAGTGTGTGAAATGTTGAACCGGAGATTTCCTTTCGTGATCAAGTGAAGGTGCACCCCGCCACCAAGTCGTTGCTGGTTTGACTCTATGGATAAAAGTGTTTTAAATATAGCCCATTCCACGGATTTGGTAATTCTTCGCCCTCCGTGTTGATTAAACGATACGCGTTACCCGGATAGACTTCCTTAATTACAAACGGCCCTTCCCAGTTATGTTGCAGCTTAGACCTGGGACCTGCTGATCTGATAAATTTGCGTTTCAAAACAAGATTACCCACTTGGAATTTTCGTTCGATGGCCTTCTTTTGAAAATACCGCGAGACACGCTTTTGATAAACCGAAACATGATTGGCCGCGTTAAGCCTCTTCTCGTCTAAGAGTTCCAGTTGAACTAGCAACGCCTCTCGACGCTCGTCGAGATTAAGTTCTTTGTCCAGTTGCACCCTTAAAGAAGGGATCAGGATCTCGTACGAGAGTACCGCCTCCATCCC
The DNA here is from genome assembly GCA_022559845.1 of Amorphophallus konjac. Lineage (NCBI taxonomy): Eukaryota > Viridiplantae > Streptophyta > Magnoliopsida > Alismatales > Araceae > Amorphophallus > Amorphophallus konjac. Next base: position 71,883,946 of record CM040129.1, read on the forward strand.
ATAGGTGAGAGCAAAAGGAGTTTGCCCCGTGGGAGTACGGACGGAGGTGCGATAAGCCCATAGAGCTTCTACCAGTTTATCGGTCCAATCAGCAAATTTGTGTGACTCACATGTTTTTTTGATGATTTTAAGATGGGTTTTATTCGTGGCCTCAGCCTGGCCATTACCTTGGGGGTAGTATGGTGATGAATGATGCAGTGATATATTAAACTTCTTACAGAGGTCCCGGAGTTCTTGAGAAACGAACTGAGGCCCGTTGTCGGTGACGATATCACTTGGCACTCCAAACTGCGAGATGATATTCTTCAGGATGAAGCGGCATGCTGTGGTGGCTTTGATTTCTGCATAGGCTTCAGCTTCCGCCCACTTGGTGAAGTACTCCGTAGCCGTCAGGATGAAGGATTTCTGCTTGACTGTAGAATTCGGGTCACCGAGAGGTCCGATGATATCAAAGGCCCACATGGAGAATGGCCAAGGAGCAGAGAGAGGATGGAGAGAAGAAGTAGGAGCGTGGATCTTGTCAGCATGGAGTTGGCATTGAAAACACCTACAGACATAGGTGGAACAATCTTCTTCTAGGGTTGGCCAGTAATAGCCCTACCTAAGAATCTTCTTCGCCAACGCCTGCCCATTTACGTGCCCTCCACACTCACTAGAGTGCCCTACTTCTACTACCTTCCAAGCCTCATCGTCATCTAGGCACCTCATTAGAACTCCATTGAGAGCTCGCCTATACAATTCTCCAGCAACAATCGTGTATCTTGCAGCGACTCTTCTAATGGCCTTTTGCTGCTTGGCATTTGCTGTCTCCGGGAATGAACCATCCCTACAATACTACTCAATCTCATAATACCACGGCAACTCTTCTTCTTCTATGATCTCCTCAAGCTTAGTTAACGAGACTTCTTTCACCTCTTCCCTTTCTACCATCCTTTCTACATATTTCCTAAGGCTGTCGAACTAGGGACCCTGAAGAGAAGGGGCGTCTAACCGCTAGACCACAATGGTCTCAGTGGCACGACTGAGGGGAAATGAAAGAGAAGAAGCTAGTGATGCAAGGGCATCAGCCAAAATGTTCTGAGAACGAGGAGTGTGAATATAGATAAGCTTCTGGAATTGCCTAGCCAGGAGCATGACCAGATCTTGATAGGGCTTAAGCTTAGGGTCACGGGTGCGGTAAGTTGACAGGACTTGACGCAACACCAATTGAGAGTCTCCTATGATGTTAAGGCATCGCGCGCCCAGGAGGTAGGCGTGCTTCAGACCGACAAGGAGAGCCTCATACTCGGCTATATTATTCATGACAGGAAATGAGAGTTGATAAGCGATAGGGATGGTTACCCCTTCCGAAGTAAGGAGAACGGCACCGATTCCACTGCCCTGGGAATTGAGAGCACCATCAAAGTGGAGAGACCAGAAAGGAAGATGAGTGATTACTGCCAAGTGTTCATCAGGGAGCTCGTCCTGGATTGAATCAGTGCGAGGGATGGGAGAATGAGCATGGTGCTCAGCAATAGCATATCCCTTGATCGCTTTCTGGACGATGAAGGTGATGTCGAATTAGGAAAGAAAGCTCTGCCAGCGAGCTAATTGGCTAGAAATGATAGGTTTTTCTAACAGATAACGAATGGGGTCCATTCTAGAGATCAGCCTAACTTCGGGGGAAAGAAAATAGTGCTTAAGCTTCTGAGCTACCCATATGAGCACTGCACAGGTCTTCTCCATGGCAGTATACTTGGATTCAGTAGGGTTAAACAACCTCGAAAGATAGTATGCTGCCCTTTCCCTTCCTTCATCATCTACCTGAGCCAGGACAGCTCCTAGGGAGTCCTCAATCACAAAAATGTATAAGATCAGGGGTTTCCTAGGGACATGTGGTTGCAGAACAGGGGGATTAGCCATATAAACTTTAAGCTCCTCATAGGCCTTTTGGCATTGTTCATTCCATTCAAACTTTGCTCCCGCCTTTAACAATTTGTAGAATGGGCGGCATCTCTGCGAGTGTTGAGATATGAATCTCCTAATGAATTGTAAACACCCAATCCAACCTCGGAGTTCAGTGATGTTCTTAGGCGGTGGCATCTCCATAACGGCCTTTGCTTTATTTGGATCGATCTGAATCCCCCGTTTACTAACTATAAACCCGAGTAACTTCCCTGATGCAACTCCAAACACGCATTTCTTTGGATTCATCTTTAATTTATATTCCCTATCCCTTTGCAACACTTTGGCTAGAATGGCGGGGTGTTCTTCTTGAGACCTCGACTTTACCAAAATATCATCCACGTAAGCTTCTTAGTAGACATACATCATGTCGTGGAAGATAGCCATCATTCCCCTCGGATAGGTAGCACCTGCATTCTTTAGTCCAAATGGCATAACAACATAGCAGTATGTGCCCCAGCGCGTGGTAAACGAGGTCTTCTCTTGATCCTCAGGAGCCAGACGGATTTGGTTATATCCAGAATAACCATCCATAAATGAGAGGGCTTCATATCCAACTGTGTTATCAACCAATACATCAATGTGAGGAAGCGAAAAATCGTCTTTCGGACATGCCTTATTTAAGTCCCTGAAATCAATACAAATCTAAATTTTGCCATCCTTTTTCATCACTGGGACTATGTTTGCCACCCATTGTGGAAATAAAATAACTCTAATAAACCTGGCCTTATGCAATTTGTCGACTTCTTCCTTAATTCTTAAGGCCATCTATGGATGAAATCTTCTCACTTTCTGTTTAACGGGTGTTGCCCCTGGTTTAAGAATCAATCGGTGTTCAACCAATGTGGGGTCAAGACCCGGCATGTCCTCATAGAACCAAGCAAACGAATCGCTATACTCCCTCAAAACCTTGATGAGCTCTTCTTCAACCTGAGGAGGGAGATTAGCAGAAATAAGTATGGGCCTGGGGTCCTCTTCGGTTCCAAGATTAATTTCCTTAGTGGGTTCATCCACTGTCGAGGACGGTTCGTCAAACCTTTTCAAACCTTGTGCGTACAGATCAGCAGTGTCATCCACATCGCTTTCCTCATCATCAGCTGGATCCTTCTCATTCACAATTTCATATACCCCTAATCTGCCGTTGCTCCACTCCCCATCCAATTCCTCATCTTCTTCCAAAACAATTACGGTATCCACAAACTCTGGGCACCTAAGGAGGGCATGGCACCTCTCGGCCAAATCTTGCAAAAACCTATCAGGGATGGATTTAGGTGGACGCACCACAGGGGGCGCTGCAGACGAGGACGGGCTGATTAGACTCAAACTAGACTCTACCCCAACTGACTCTACTAACCTAGGAGACTCTGCACACTGTACATCTAACCTAGGAGATAGAAAATCTACCGGAAAAGGAACAAGGGTCTCGTGCCCCTGGGGATCTGAGCAGAACATAGCGTAATCTTCCATTGAAACCTCTGTTTTGAAATTGGCATTTTTTTTGGAGGCTGGAGGAGATCACACAACAAGAGGAGGAAGAAGACGGAGGAGGAGGTAGTTGCATGGGGAACAACTCAGGGAAGATGCAATCAAAGAACGGATCGGATGAGGAAAACCACATTTCGTGGAGCTGGGCATTGGGGGGAGGAGGAGTGATTAAGGTTGAAAGATCAAAAGGCGGGCAGCGCCCGCAAGCACATGGCACAAATAAGATTTCAGGTGGTCTCTCCGTGAAGTACGGGTCGACCAGAATTGGAGGGGAATGGGGGACAAACCCCAATTGTTGGAACAAAGAGGCCAGACGGGATGGAGACATAGAAAAACTAGTGATAGAGCTCCCCACTTCCCGTGGCCCCCGGCGGACCAGCTGCATCAGAGAATGCTTCAACAGCTGCATCTCCTTCTTCTTCAGACGATCTTCTCTTTCACTGAATAATTTTTCAAAACAACCAGCAAAATTTTCCATATCACCCACCGACCCCTTCAGCGACGGTGGTGGGTCAGCATCATCACAAGCGGCATCGGCCTCCTCTTCGGAACTGGGTGGCGACTTCTTCAAAGTGCCGGGCTGCAGCGGGCCTTTCACAAAATGTTGTTGATAGTCTGACGTTAACGGCCCAGAATCTCCGAGTATCAACATTGCTGAATCACGGTAGCCAAGGCCTCGACAGCCCATCTTCCTACCTTTAGGGACGGGGTTGGTCCGCCCCTGTAATTATGTGCCGAGACCCATGCCCGGCTGATAACCCAATTTCAGAATCATGTGCCACCCCTTTGAATCTCTTATCTTGGACTTGATCTTGACATTTGTTGGTGCGGTGACGGGCTTGCGTGACGCATATGCCCATGGATATTTCAGGTCCATGACTGACAAAACTGGCCTATTGCTTGGCCATAGTGTAGGTAGAATTTTGTCTGAAATGGCATCAACAGATTGGACGGTGGAGATGCTTTTCACTTTGACCACCAGACCCTGGAATGGGAATTTCAGGCATTGGTGGGCGGTTTAAGGTACGGCATTTAGACTGTTTATCCATGGACGACCCAGAATAGCTTTGAACATTGGGTCAATGTCCAACACATAAAACTCCACGTCCATAACCAACGGCCCTAGCTCGGGCTGTACAGTCACGACCCCGTGACAAGCACGCCTGGAATTGTCATATGCTGCTATGGTGGTGGGTGTTGGCTTAAGCATGTCCTCTGAGATGTTACAGGCATGGAGGGTGCTCAATGGACACACGTTTATCGATGCTCCTGTGTCCACGAGGGCAGATTCAACAGTCGCTTTATTCAAAGAAATGGTAATGCAAAGTGGCATCTGCCGTGCCTCTAGGGGAGCTAGTTCCGACTCAGAGAAAGAAATGGAGGGCCCCCTTGTAGTGGTTGCCAACACCGTTGGTAAACTGTCCACCACCACATCCTCATTCACCATCACTTTCTGCAAAAAACACTTCAAAGCATCCTGATGTAGCGACGACCTCTTGATCAATTCCAACACTGAAATCTTGGCCGGCATCCGGTCCAAGTGCTCTATCAAGTCTTACTTCGTGCCCGGCACGGGGTCTACGTCTTCAGCTGTTGAGGAAGAGGGCTGAGGGGAAGGTACGGGTGCACGAGGAGAAGGGTAAACTCTGTGAAATGGATTCCCACTCCAAAGGGCGTAATGTGGTGTCATCACGGCCTGAGATGGACCCCCGCTTGGCCCGGTGGGGTAGTAGGAAGGGGTAGATTTAGGGGTAAGGATGGCGGAAGTTGGCCTGATGGGCCCTGGTGAAGGGGAAATGGGCGAGGGGTTAAGTGGAGGTGTGATGATGGAGGGTATGGCGGGTGATGGTGAAAGAACTGGCAGTATGGAGGGGAATGTGGTGGACCTGATAGGTGATATGGAGGGAATAACGGGTGTAGTGGCAGTTAGAATGGCGGGCCTAAGAACGGAGGGGATAGCAGGTGCGGGGGAATGGTTGTGGTGGAAGGCCAAAAGGTGTGCGGGGGTTTCATCATCAAAAGTCCACCCAGCGTTGGGGGCTGGGTGCTGGACAATGTTTACCTGGGCTGGTGTCGGTGCCGGCGGCTGTTGTTGTTGCTGAGGAGCGGGTTGATGGACTGGCATGGGATTCTGATGGATCCCAACATCCTGTTGTTGTTGCTGTTGCTGGGGTTGCTGTTGATGTGGGGGTTGCTGTTGCTGCTGTTGCTGGGGCGCTGCCTGCTGCTGCCTGGCTTGTCTCTACCTCTGCTTGATCTCTTCAATCAGCTGGTGCATTTGGGCCCAATCGATCCTCTGGCCCTCATGTAAATCATAAACCAGATCCCTAAACTGATAGCACTGCTCTATTATATGTTTGGGCTCCCGATGATATATGCAATATCAGGACTGATCGGCGGTCGGATTCCAGTTTTGACGCTCCGGAGGCAGTTGAATATCACTAGTATACATCAAAGCAGAGAAAATATCAAGCAAGGTCTCAGGAAGAGGAGGGTAATGTGTCCTCTTTGGGCTTGATCGAGCAGGTCCGTAAGCGGTAGGTGGAGGAACATTATTATATTGCGGTGACCGATGAGGCTGTCAGGGTGGTGGTGGTTGTTGTTGTGGGTATTGAGGAACCTGGAAAGTGGGTTGGGGAACTTGTGGAGCAGTGAACTGGGGGTTGCGTGGAGGCTGCGGGAAGCGAGGTGGAGCGGCCTGGTGAAGAAACTGAACAGCTTGGACCTGCTCGTTGATTTGCACTCCCTCAGTGACGGGGCCCTGGGATTTTCTAGTAGTTTTGGGTTTTTGGGCCTGAAATAGTAAATGAATAGGGGAGTCTTTGAATTGGGTTTGTATGAACTGAGCACTACTGTATAACTGGTGCATATTCGAGATGTCATTCATTGCCAAAATATTTCTGAATGTTGGGGTGGCGTTGGAGATCAATAACTTGACTTTTTCTTCTTCCGGGATTTGCCCGGGCACACGTGAGGCCATCTGCCTCCATCGATCTGCATAGGTTGCAAAGTCTTCTTCTGGCTTCATCTTCTCTGCCACCAGGTCGGTGAAGGAATACTCGGGACCGACCCGATCTTGGAACCTCTGAATGAATCTCTCCTTGACTGTCTTGAAATTCTCGGCCTCCTCCACAGGGAAAGTATAAAACCATTCCAGGGCGATCCCTTCCAACGATCGGCGGAATAAGTAAGCCATCAGGCGATCATCATGCTGGAACTGCACTGACTCGTAAAGGAACTCCCGAACGTGAATGAACGGGTTGCCATTCCTATCATATTTTCGGTATACGGGGAGCTCAGATTGAGGAGGAAAGCGAATGTCCCTGAAGTTAGGAATAGGGACGTCAGCCAAAGACTGCAGGCCAACCCGCTTGTGGAGGAGGTCAATTTGTTGCTGCATAGCAGCCCATTTATCAAAAATTTATCATTCCCGGGATGGGGGAGAAGCAGCAGGAGGAGCAGTGCCTGGATACGTAGCCAAAGGAAAAGCTGACTGAGGGGGTAGCCCGTAAGATGGATAATGGGCCAGGGAAGGGCCCACATCCGCATGAGCCAGCTGGGCGGCCCCTGGTTGCAACCGAGTAAAGTCCGCCGGGGCTATAAGGGCCTGCGGCGATGAAGAAACAGTGACATAGGGATCAAGGTAAGGAACAGAGGGGATTTGAGACTTCCCCTTATCGAGCGGCTGATGGGCTGAGGTAGAGGCCTGGCCCATTTCCATGCTGGAGTACCGAAGGACCTGAGGATGGGTGGGATTAAGGTCAATAGGGGCCACAGAGGTTGTCCCAGCGACAGAAGATGAAGTAGCAACATCAGTCATGCCACGAGACGGAACTGAAGTCGGGGCATCGGCCCCCTACAAGGCTTGCCGGATGAGATGGAGCTGGGTAGGGTCCAGCTGGGCCATCATGTTAAGAATCTGATTGGCCGGATTCTGAATGAATGGATTGGAAAGAGAGGGTTGGGAACCCTCGCCAAGAATGGTCGGGAGTGGAGGGGCAGTCCCCTCTCCCCCCTGCATATGGGCGACCCTAGGCGGGTCCTCAGGAAGGCCGCGAGGAAGAGAATCCTGGTGAGACTGAGAGAAGTCGTATGACGACATGGAAGGTGATGAATCAAACAAAGGATTGAAGTAAGAATGGAAATGAGAACTGACCCTAGGAGGCGATCCTGATGGAAAGGAACAACCCCACATACACTAAACACCTAAGACTAGGGCAAACAATCCTAACTAAAGCAACCTCAAACAAACAAGCATCTAATAGAGAGGAGAGATAAGAAGAGAATCATGCACATGAGCAACCAAGTTGTCAAATGATGCACGGCAATTTTTTTTATGTTCCTCTTGTAGGACCTTAGTGGATTAATTAATATATGACTCCGCTCAACCACAAGGTACCTAACCAGAATGGGAAATGAGGCACTGGGTGACTCTACGGGGATCTCTCACTCGCGGATGCAAACCCTAGACTGTGGGGTGGATACGGTACAACCTGCCCGACGTCCGTGTGGGAATCCACGGCTCACGGAGGCTTACGGAGGTCCTCAGCAAGGTCCCTAGTCGGCTCCAAGGAGTATGGGGACGAGAGGAAACTCTACCTCGGTAGGAATGCAACTACTATGAAAGAGATGGATGGTCCTATGTGCACCGGAGTGCATGCAAAATCTAGCCTAGCAACTATCAAACAATGATCAATCAAGTATACAAGTAATGAAAATGATCATGCAACAATGATATGGGAGCAGAGGGAGATCAATAACTAGCACCAAAGATCATGAATATGATGGAATATGGCAATCAAAAAAATGAACTAGGAGTGCACTGTAGCACCACAAGGACGGTCTATATGAGACCGCTCAGCAAGACAGATGGTCTGGAAAGAACAATATAAGCCAGGGAGCAACCAAACAGCAGAATAACTCTAAACAGGAAATCACAACATACTTGAAATGAAGGACGGCAGAGGTGAGGAACGTACCAGGAAGCACGGTCTGTAGACAGCCGCGTACTCTCTGGGACGGATCTCCAACAGCTGTGCACCTACAATCAGAACACCCAGAAGCGTACCTGTGCCAGAAATATGGATGGCTAAGAACAAGCCATGCAGAAGGTTAGACGGTCGATGGTAGGCCGTCTGTGACGGAACGCTGGCAGGAGACCTGACACTGTTCGCAGGGATGGACGGTGGACGTTCAGCCGCTCGGGGAACGAACAGCTTTGGGAGAACCGTTCACATGTCAGAAGGCAGAAACCACGACCCAACCTGAAATCACTCCAAGAAATAGACTAACACAAGGGAAAAGAGGTCAGCAAATCACAAGCACGATGGGCACTAGGGGTCCCACCGTGATCGCCACAAAAGAAGGGTGTAGATATATTTTCTCCTCCCGTCTATTTCCTCTAAATGTCGTTCCCACTATCTATCCTACCACCTCTACGTGGGAAACAAATGAAGGTAGAGGAGGAGGGGAAGTGTAACAAACCGTGATCACCACCAAAGCGCCAAATGTGATGAACACGCCGTGGCTTGGAAAGAGGGAGAGACACTCGCCTGGTTTGCAGCGCTGGGAAGATGAGCGGCTCAGGGAGAACCGCCTAAAGCATGTACGGTCTTACGATAGACCGCCTAAGGACGCTGCGGAAGATGCGGGTTGAAGTACTCTTGGACATTCAACGGCTCTGTCACGACCGCAGGAATAAGGTGAACGGTCCTGTCTGCACCGCACTTCCTCTTGAACGGACTGTAGAGCACCGCGCAAGACCACCAAGCCAGAAGTCGCAAAGGGGTCCAACCTCCACCCTCTCCAGCCGGCCAGAGGGGATGGGCCTCGGGCTAGGAATTGCTGACCTGTAAAAACAATGTGAAAACACAAAGAAACAACCCGAATCAGAACTGGACAGCGTAGTAAATGTCAAAATAGTAAGAAGTGAGCATGAATAAGTGGAGAGGGGGGATACCTGGGGGATTTTAAACCCCTAGGGTGTCAAAAACGTGGGTGGGTGTGTGCATGGTAATGAAGATGAAGAAGAACGTGGGAAGGAAGTAATGAAAGTAGTGCATGCGATGAAAGAAGTGCCAAAACCTATCAAATGTAAAAGACTCAAAAACCGGACTACTCCCTGAACTGGAGGCTTGTATGGACGTAGAAAGCCTCCCTCCTTGGTGCTAGGTTGCTCAAGAATGCGGTAGGGCTTCGCCATCGACCAAAATCTCTCCCCTTTCAAGTCTGGCCCTTAGGGTCTATTTATAGAGCCTAGAAAGCCTAGCTCGAAATTAGGGTTTCCAGTGGATATTAATCCAAGATATCAAAAGATAAAGTGAAGATAATATCCTCACCTTTTGTTAGGATCAAATCTCATCTGATTTGGTTGAGAATCCATGGAGAAAACTGAGGTTAAAGTTGATGGCTTAACTACGGATAAAAGGGATAAAATCTGTTGAAATTCAGCAATCGAAGGGATAAACGGTCTTACGATAGACCACTCAACTGGATGTACGGCCACATCCTGGCCGTCCAACCTTGTCGGTGGAAATTCAAAATAAATCTTAAATAATGCAAATTATCCATTAAACTAACCGAAACCTTCGTCGTTGGACTCTCAAAGGTGAACGGCTCTTATGAGACCGTTCAAAGGTAGAGCGGCCAAAGACAAACCGTTTTAGCCTTGTCGGTGATAAATAGATTAATTGGATAACTATCTGAGAAAACCAGCAAGTGTAGGACTCTGAGAGATGAGCGGTCACAACCCGTCCGTCCATTACGTTGAACGGCTAGGAGAGGGCTGCACAAATGCTTGTCGGTGGAAATTCAGAAAATTAATCAAAGTACTCCAAAATATATGGACGGCCCATAGTCAACCGCACACGGATTGAGCGGTCAGGGATGAACCGTACATGCATATGGGTGTTGAAAAAAAAATCCCCAATCGACCACAATCAAGGCCCATTAAACCTGAAATCAACTCGGACCTAACCAAGGAGGGAGGCAACCCATAAAACTGGCCCAAAACATGCCTAAAAATAGCCCCAACGAGTGATGGGCAACTCGAGGCATCAACAAATGGGAGTAAGAGGAATGATTCAACTTATCGGCGAAAAATGGGTGTCAACAGCGGGCTTGCGTGGTGCATAGGCCCATGGGAAGTCCAGATCCAACACAGACATAACCGGCCGAGTGCTGGGCCATAGTGTGGGCAAAATCTTCTCTGATATAGCTTTAACAATGTGGACCGTGGATAAGCTTTTGACTTTAACCACCCTCCCTTGAAAAGGGAATTTGAGACATTGATGTGCAGTGGATGGCACAATGCTAAGAGTGTCGATCCACGGACGACCCAAGATAGCCTTGAACATAGGGTCGATGTCCAGCACGTAGAATTCAATGGGCATGGTGAGAGGCCCAAGCTCAGCTTGAATGGTGACAACCCCGTGATAGGCTCTTCGTGAATTGTCATAAGTAGCTATAGTTGTGGGGGTCGGCCGTAGAAGCTCTTCAGATAGGTTGCAGGCCTTGAGAGTGCTGAGTGGGCACACATTGATAGATGCCCCTGTATCCACTAATGCCGCATCAATACTGACTTTGTTCAAGATAATAGTGATGCAAAGTGGCATTTACCGAGCTTCCGGTGGTGCAAGCTTGATCTCAGAGAAGGTAATTACTGGTCCTTTAGAAATCGTTGCCATTGCTGTAGGTAAACTGTCGACTGCCACATCTTCACTAACCATCACCTTCTGAAGAAAGTCCCTGAGAGCATCTTGGTGAAGGGTAGATCTTTTAATGAGTTCTAGCACATATATTTTGGCGGGCACCCTATCCAAATGATGTAACATATCATATTGGATACCCGGTTGTGGCTCAGTCTCCTCCTGTTGATCTGGAGCCGGTTGGGAAGACTGGGGATTTGAAGTAGAAGCATAATTACGATGAAACAAATGCCCGCTCCACAGGGCAAGACTCTGCACCGGCACGGCCTCCGATGATGGTATAATTGGCCTGGTGGGGTAGATGAGTGGTACAGGAGAGAGTAGGGGAGCGGGGATGATGGGATTAGAAGGGATGGGGGTAATAGGTTGTGGCGGTAGGATGACGGGTGAAGGGTTAGTGGGAGGAGCGATGATGATGGGCATTGGCGGAGGTGGAGGTGTGAAGGTTAACGGAGGTGGAGTTTTAGATGGAGGCATGGCGATGGTAGAGGGGGTTAACAGAGCGGGGGTGAATGAAAGAACAAGTGGTCTTGCGGACGGTGAAGGGGTTTGGTGCGTGGGCGTGAGGATGGTGGAAGCGGAAGGATTGCGGTAGTTGTGGTGGAGGGCCATGACTTGTGGTGTATAGCCGTCAGCGTCAAAGGACCATCCGGCGTCAGGAGCCAGGGGTTGAACTAAATTAACCTGAGCCGGTGCCGGCGGCTGAGGCTGTGGAGCGGGAGGATGGTTCAACATTGGGCTCTGATGGATCCCCAAGTCTTGAACCGGCTGCTGTTGCTATTGCGGCTGCTGCTGCAGTGCCTATTGTTGATGCACTTGCTGCCTCGGTGCCTGCTTTCTCTTTTCTATAATTTTTGTAATGGCCCTATGCATTTTAGCCTAATCAATCCTATACCCTTCATGGAGGTCATAGACCAAGTCCCTGAACTGAAAACACCCTTCAATAGTATGTCCCGGCTGCCTGTGGAACATGTAGTACTTCGTCTGATCAACGGCCGGGTTCCAATTGGGCCGTTTCGGAGGGAGTTGTATGACATTAATGGACATAAGAGCTAAGAAGATGTCCGTGAGAGTTTCTGGCAGAGGTGGGTACTGGGCTCTCTTCGTAGCCGGGCGCTTGTTGTTGTTGTTTAGCCGTTGGGTGGAGGGACATTATGGTATTGCGGAGGCTGTGGAGGCTGTTGCGGAGCGACAAAGGTGTTTTGCGGAGCAGTAAAGGTGTTTTGCGGAAGATTTTGCATGGTGGAGTAGGCTAGTGGAGGGTTTTGTGGAGCATATTGAGTGTTACGGGAGTTCTGGGGGAAGAGAATTTGGTTATTTGGGTTGGCGGAGGGAAAGTTAACGGCTTGCACTTGCTCATTTGTTTGGACTCCCTCGGTAACGGGCCCTTGAGGTTTCTTATGGTATTTGGGCTTTTGGTTTTTAAAAAGTGAATGGATAGGAGAGTCCTTGAATTGGGTTTGGATAAACCACGCCCGGCCATATAATTGGTGCATGTTTGCTATGTCATTCATGGCAAGAATGTTACGGAAGGTCAGAGTGGCATTGGAAATGAGTAGCTTGACCTTCTCTTCCTCCGGAATATGGCCTGGTACCCTGGCGGCCATCTGCCTCCATCTGTTGGCATAAGTTGCAAACTACTCATGGGGCTTCATTTTCTCGGCCACCAAATCTGTGAAGGAATATTCTGGCCCGACCTTGTCTTGAAACCGCTGGATAAACTTATCTTTCACTGTCTTGAAACTCTCAGCATCTTCTAGTGGCAGAGAGTATAACCATTCAAGTGCGACCCCATCTAGTGATCGGCAGAACATATACGCCATAATGCGATCATCATACTGAAACTAGGCCGATTCATATAGAAAGTCCCTTACATGGATAAAGGGATTGCCGTTCCCGTCATACTTGCGGTAATTGGGGAGCTCAGATTGTGGGGGGAAATCGAATGTTCTGAAAGCTTAGAACTAGAACGTCTGCCAAGGACTGTGGGCCAACCCGCTTTTGGAGAAAGTCAAGTTGTTGTTGCATGGTGGCCCATTTATCAAGTAGTTCCTGCTCCCTGCAAGGAGTAGGGATAGTAAAAGATGGGATTTGAGGAGTAGAGGGGTAAACAGATGGAGGAGGCGGCCCATAAGAAGGATATTGGGCCAAAGGATGACCTAGATTGGCATGGACTTGAGCTGCCCCTTGCTGAGGGCGCATGAAATCGGATTGGCCGACAAGCACCTGCGGCACTGATGGGTCGGTCATATGATGACCCGCTATAGAAGAAGGGGGGACAATGGTCTTTCCCTTATCCAAAAATTGCTGGGCCGAACCAGAAGACTGGCCCATTTCTAGACTAGAGAATCTGAGGGTCCTGGGTTGGACCGGAGTGAGGTCAATGGGCTGAACAGCGGACCCATCGGCCCTAGGCTGAGCAATGGAATGATTGGATTGACCTTGCATAATCGTGGAGGGCGGGTGTTGGACCCCTACATGGCCTGATAGACAGCTTGAAGTTGGGTCGGATCCAATTGAGCCATCATTTGAAGAATAGAATTTGCAGAAGAAGGAGGAAGAGATTGGGTGGATTGGGCGCCCTCCATAGGGATGGAGGACGAAGGGGGGATGTGTCCCTCCTCGAGTTGGAATGAGATAACCCTAGAGGGATCCTCTAGGAGCCCTTGAGGAAGAGACTCCTCTTGGGAACGGGAGAGATCAAAAGAGGCCATGGTGGACTTAAAGAGAGGATTGAAGTAGCACTTGGAGAAGGAATTGCCCCTAGGTGACGATGCTTCTAGAGATCGGAGGCAACTCCGCATGCAACGAAAGACCTTAACAAAAAATACAAACAACACCAAACAAGCACACAATGAGTGACTAAACTTAGATGGTTTTAACAAAGATGTAAGAGATAACAACACTTAAGGTCAACCAAGTTATTTAGATGATGCAACAATATTTTTATGGTTTTCTCTTTTAGAACCTTAGTGACTTGATTTAAAACGGTGCTCTCAACAATAGGTTTCTAATAGGGGAAAGATATGTAGCTTGGTTGACTCTAAATGTAATCACTCCTTCACTTATGCAATCCTAGACACGGTGTGGGAAAGGTACAACCGGCCCGGTGTCCGTGTGGGAATCCACGGCTCGCGGGGACTTATGGAGGTCCCTGATGTAATCTCCTGGTCGTCCCCAAGGAATATGGGGACAAGAGGTTCACACACCAAGGTGGGAAAATCAATCTAAAGTATGAATATATGAATGAACCTATGTGCACCAGAGTGCATGCAAATTTTAGCCTAAGATCTAACAATCAAATATGAACACAATGATATGAATATGCAAATCAACCAAGGAGGAGACCAGATAGCACCCAAGCATGAAAATCATAGCAGAAACTGTAGAAATAAACTATACATCGGGATGCGTACCTGTGCTGGAGTGTGTGACAGTCTAGAATACCCGCGCCAGAAGAGGGTGACGGTCTAATAATAGACCGTTAATAGAATGTAACGCACAACCGTAGGACCGTCAGACGAGCCAGAGAACCAAAAATTGCAGAAACTAAAGGGAAAATCCAGAGAAAACTAGGGCAAACAAAAGGACAACAGGTTTAACAGAGATTGAATGCACGGTTGGCACTAGATGTCCCACCCTGATTGCCAAAAATTCTGTTGATTATTATGTGTTCCTTTTTGGCAAGATGGATATGATGTCAACAATAATGGAAATATGAGCAAATAGTGAAATCACTCAACCTATGAACATGTGCAACATGAACCTAGGCAATCGGCACAAACGCTGGCATGGGCATGCTATCTCTATCAGGAATAAACTAAGTAAGGAAGAAAAACACACGTCGGGGCGTGGAGCAAGGAAATAAGGAAAAACACACCGTATAGGTGGAACAAGCAAATAAAGAAGAGATATGAAGAGAGAGAGAGCTATTGCCCAAACTAAGGAAAGATGTGATCGCCACTAACGTAATAAACAAGCCAAAGACCTGAAAAAATACCTTAGAAATAGGAGGATGCAACACACGCCCATAGGAGAGAGAAGGAACTGCAGCACTGTGAAGCGTAACGGCCCAATAATGATGCACCACAAACATGTGACGGCCTTACGATAAGCCGCGACGTGACTCTAACGCCCCTCTGATGGACCGTCAGAGATCTGTAGAATAGGAGCTTGGGAATCTTTGATCTCTACGCCTTCCAGTCGGCCAGAAAGCTTGGGCCTCGTACTGTGGACTCTGTAAACCTGCAAAAGAGTATAGAATACAAAGAAAACAACCCAGATTAGCCCTAGAGCAAGAGTAGTACCTATAAACCAAGAGAAATTAAAAGCATGCAAAAGGAGAGGGAAATACCGGGGAGGTTGGTTTTTAACCCCTCTGGGGCGTTTAAAAGATGGGAAGGATGTTTAGATGAGTGCAGCAGATATAAGAACGTGAAAGATGAAGAGGGGATATGCTATGATGCTTGGAGGAGGGAAAGAGAGACTAAAAAGACAACTTGACTGAACTAGACCCTTGAAACCAATACTCCCTGTACTTTGGAAGAAGATGGACGTGGGAAGCAGATCTCCTTGGTTGGTTCTAGCTCCAGGATGCAGTAGCACTTCGACGCGAACTCCAGATGTCTCCTCTTCAAGCCATGAAGTGAAGGGTTCTATTTATAGACCCTCAAACTCTCTGATCGAGTAAGAGATAATCCAGATAGAAAGTAGCATGTTTCTTAGCAAACTCTTAAAGATAATACTCCCAAGAGTCCATAGAAACAAACAAAAGGTTCTAAGGATCAGATTTAAGGGAGAAATCATCAGATCAAACTCTTAATTCGGCCACGGAGTAGCAGAGAAAGAACAGTTCTGCTAGAACTCTCTGTTTAATGTAACGGTTGCACGATAAACCGCCATAGTGATGTAACGCCCCAGGAATGGACCGTCACACAACCTTATCTGCTGAAAGATAAGACCAACGTGCGAAATTTTTGAACATAAGACTCTGCAAGGAATGTAATGGCCATAAGGAGGTGCGTCAGAGTGATGATAACCGTCACACAATAAGTCGTCACACATAACGGATCAGATAGAAGATAAGCTTTGAAAGAAGTCACGAACTTGAGGACTCTGAGATAAGGTAACAGTCGAAGATAGGTGCGTTAGGGTACTGCGACGCGCCAGGAATGATGCGTCAGAGACAAGGGAGTGATAAGTAAAATGAAGGTTTGCTAAGCTTCGTCCAGCGGGAAAAAGATAAGGAACCAGACACAACCAAGGAGACATGACCCATGAAATAAACCTCAAATTGACCAAGATTGTTCAACAAGGGTGAACAACTCGGAGCATCATTTAAAATGAATAAGGACATGACCCAACTTATTGATCATAAAACGGTTGTCAAGAATAATCTTGGTGGATTCCAAGATCTATCTCATCTCCTGGGTGTGAAGCTCAGCCACCACCGCCGTCGCCTTCGTTCGTGCCACCATCGAGCCGCATCAATTGAATCTTCAACCTGCTATCCAGGATTTCAAGATCTAGGACAGAAGCTTAAAGATTAGGTTGGTTATCCCCATCCCTCTGTCTGATTGACCTCAAATTTTGAGGGTTTGTTCCCCTTGTCGTCCCCCACCTCCCGTTAAATTTTCAGGCCAATCAGCCCACGTTTGCTATTTTTCCAGTCATTTAGTTCCACCCCTAACAGTCTACCAGTTTGCAGATCTGCGGGATTGTTCCATGTTCTTTTATTTTTCCCACCTCCTAAACCACGTCAAAAAAATCCCAAAATATTTGTGTCATCCTCACATCCCCCCTTCCATCCATAAAATTCCCAGAGTCCAGATCCACTATTTTCCTTTGGGTCAAAATTCATTTTTAGGTAGATCCTATTCTATCATGTTTGATCTGGATTCCGAGCCAGAAAAGTTTGTGGAGCACAGAGTTTTTCATTTCCAATCCAATTACTGGATGGTCATGAAATTAATATATGTTGTAGCCCTTCGAGTCTAGTTTCCAACAGCATCAATTTCGCTCCGATCCGCGTCTGGATCTGGGAGCAACAATTATTTTCATGGGGGAACGCAGTTCTGTCTTGAGACAGGCATGCAAAGAAGGCTACCATATAAATCCCTGGAAAATACACCAGTGTAGATCCATCGACCGCCACTCTGAGGGGTCGACTAGGGACCCTCCGTCATTGTCCCGGTGAGACGTCTCCTTCAGAAGGTCCCCGGAGGCCGACATCCCTTTGGACGCCTTTGTTCGTTGTCCTGTCGGCCAGCATATTTTAGATCCGGAGTCGCAGCCCACAACCGCCCCGGAACACCGTCGCCTTGCTGCCCGTCAACCCCAGATCGGTGCTCCCGATGTCATTGTGTATCCTGTTATCTCCCTACGTTGAGTGGGCATAAAATTCACTGCTGTAACTATTGTTTAATTACTGTATTGGGAGTACGAGTCTTGGCTGGGGTCATCTTCCCCACGCCCGGAGCGTGGAGGTACACTCATCTCCTCTCTTTATCACATTTGCTCATTTCGTATATGTATTTATTTGCCGCTACTTGAGCGATAGGAAATTAGCTCGTTCAATTTTAGTCACCGCTGTGAGTGTGAGTGCGAGACCCGTCCCGTGACTTAATTCGAGCACGAGAGTGTATAGACCACCCTGACTCGTTGTTGGTTTCTCAACCGCGCACATCTGCACGCTTCCCTCGCTAGGGATGAGTTGCCTAGAGTCTCAGGTTCGCATCAAATTCGCATCGAGTTGCATCTCGTCCCGCATCAGTAGGTAGTTCAATATGGCTATCTATTCTTACGGTGCGCTCGAACCATAGGTATGAAATACCAATTACCTACGACATTATCAGTAGGTAGTTCAATTTGGCTATTTATTCCTACGGTGCTACCGAACCATAGGTATAACATATCAATTACCTACGACTTTATCAGTAGGTAGTTCAATATGGCTATCTATTCCTACGGTGCTATCGAACCATAAGTATAAAATGCCAATTACCTACGACTTTATCAGTAGGTAGTTCAATATAACTATTCCTACAGTGCTATCGACCCGTAGGTATGACATACCAATTACATACGACATTATCAATAGGTAGTTCAATATGGCTACCTATTCCTACGCTTCTACAGAACCATAGGTAGTGTATGACATGTACCTACGACAGTGACAGTAGGTAACAAAATATCCTAAAAAATCGTAGGTATAGGCCCATAAATACCATGACTTACAAAAGTGTAGGAAATGGTCATAGGTAAAAACTAGTTTTCCAGTAGTCTAATGAGCCATTAAAAATATGAACCTGAGATTGCAAGATTTCAAATGAACCACACAGTGGAATAGAATCAAGCATATAGATTATCATGTGCACTTTCTCAGGTGTGTGTGTGAGCCTTTGTTCAAACAACCAGTGGGCCAGTAAATTGGTGAATAGCTCACAGAAGTGCAGTGTTCGAACAAACCATAGATGGTAGATCAAAACTGTAAGTACCTGTGAATGGAGGTAGGGGAGATGGAAACAATCACACAGAGACAAACCACTGCACAAGGGATTTTTAAGGTGGTTCAGTCTACAAACCCGCAGACCTACATCCACCCCTCACCAAACTCGGTGAGGCTTCACTACACACTGTAAATGCAGCAACGGGGACGAGTCCCCAACAAACACGATGACACAGTCCTCACTAGGACGGACTCCTCAACATACAGAGACGACGCCCCCCCCCCCTCTCACACACACGCTGCTATACCTAGCAGCACACGGGGACAAGACCCACACGAGCTGATACACAACTCAAACGAGGAGCAAGCTCCTCACGAGGACACCGTCCTCACGCTGTGGAGTTGCAGCACACGGGGACAAGCCCCAAAGGAAAAAAAATAAAGAGATAAACATGTTGCAAGTGCAGCAAACCACGGGGATAGAACCCCAACAAACAGAGGGATGCACAACAGCCTGTACCACTTCCGATCTCTAAACAGAGCACCGAACACACTATTGTAAACACAGCTCAACATAGTGAAACAGAGTCGTACTTTTGAAAAGAAAAGCACAAAATGAAATGAGAGAACAAATGTAGCTTCAAAACAAGTTCATGAAGCTGTTTATGAAATACTGAACTTCTTCTCTTCAGGCTCTCTTCTTTTTCTTCTCAGCTCTGGACTGGGTCAGACCAGAGCTGGGCTGCACACCTCTCTCTTTTCTTCTTCTCTTCCCTTTTTCTTTTTCTACTTGGGATGAGTTAAACTGATTTTACCCTTCAGAACATTTGCTCAGTCAACTCTTCCAGGGTGGCAGAAGCTACATATTTATAGAAGAGGAGGGCAGAGAGTTTTCCCTCCAATGAACTAAAATATGATTGGTCAGAATAAGAAATAAGGTTCTTTGACCACTGACCTTTTCCCTGGAAGTTTTTGATTGGCCCAAGTATACTTGAGAGCATAGATAGAATCTATTTCCAGATCTGTATTTATGCAAGATCCTTTTTATAGTAGAGATGGTAGAACATTTTCCCTACTTCTGATCTACAAGCTGATTGGTAAAATGTAAAATGAGGTTCTTTCACCTAGAACCTTTTCAAATCTGCTCCTTTATTGGCTCTTGATAAAAGGACGGATCTCTATCTTGAACCACTTTCCACATCTGCAGGCTGTCATGATCTTGGGCAGAGATAACCTAATTGGTCAGATGGAAAAAGGAGTCTTCTTGTCTTGCAGCTTTTCAAACTTTTTCCTCTCATTGGTCCACAAAAAAATATTTCAATATGCTATCCAAGGACATCCTAGAGGCAAAAGGATGAGTCCCAGTGTCAAGGATGTTGAATTCTAGTACACAGTCACGTGATCACTTAAGCTATCATGTGCTCTGATGGAGCTGTTGGCAGACTAGACGTGCTTGAGTTAGTCAGGCGAATTCAGTTGAGATTACTTCATGTGCATCGACGCACATGGTGGCCTTCGTTGACACAGCTTCCTTTCTACTTGGGCTGCTGCAAGCTAATCAGGCAGTGTTTGGGTGGGGTAAAGCTCAATCAAAATGGGGTCAACATCGGGGGTCGACTCCCTCACATCGACACAGGCTGCTGCGATCTAGACTATTGGCCAGGCTATTGTGTGTCGATGCAAGGAAGATGTTGTGTCGACGTAGCATTTGAAGTTCGCTCTGGCTTATATATCCATTCGAATCCCTGAGTCGATGAACTTAGTTGGAATGAAGTGGATGGCATCGACGTAGCTTAGTAGATTGCCTAGTTGTTTTGCTATCTGAATCATTATGCGTCGATGCTGCTGGAAGGATGTGTCGACGCAACTGAAGAATGTTGCTTGTATAACTACTACTTGATATGAAGGTGCGTCGATGCACTGGGGTATTGAGTCGATGCAGCCTATTGTTTGCTCAGGCTATTCTCCTTCTTTTAAGCATATGGGTCAGCGCACTTAAGAAGTGCTTTGACCATTGATAGTTTTGCCCTAGCTCTTGCACTTCGGATGTTTCTAGCTTCTGGAAGAACTGTGAGTCGGTTTGGTGAAAAGTTGAGTCGACTTGTCTGTATGCAGATTCTGAAGCATTGTTCTGTATACACTTTGAGTCGACTAGGTTACATTCTTGAGTTGACTTGCTCCTTCGAGTTCTGTAGGATCAAGCTTCTGGAAGGCAGAGTGAGTCGACTTGCACGTACTTAGGCGAAGTCGACTTGCTTGGTGGTTCGCCAGAAGAAGCCTTTACTTGAGTGAACTTGCTGCTTAAGCCAACTCGACTTGGTACACTACTGCTGGCCTTGTGTTTAGTTGCTGCTAATGTGGTTGCTGGCCTCTCTGCTGATTGTAGCTACTGCTGCTAAGTTGCAAATCTGTCGAATGACTTTTGCCTTCGTCGACTAAATTTCCCTTTCTTTTTGTCAGCTTCATTTTTCATCTGTCAGCTTAAAAGGAACTCATTTCTCATATCATGAGGGGACTAAAAGTCATTCAAAATGCTACGAATCTCATAGTTTAAAAGACAATAAAGATCTCATCATGAACCAAGAAATTAAACATGAGACTTCATAAAATGAAATCTTTACACATAAGAATACGTCATGACGAATATAGCATGAAGAATATAGCACCATGAAAAATCATCATTATACACATTGAATCGTAGGTGTATCACTATCAATATCACAATAATGAATTAGAGTTGGACATCATCAAAACCAAAACTATGCATGAATCACATATGCACAACATTCTTCCCTTTTTTGATGATGACAACTGTGAGTCATTATGACAACTTAAGATCAACTATGATTAAATGTGAATCAATAAACATTCAGTTCAGAATAAGCAAAAGTTCCTCTTTTTTATTTAAGAACTCTCTCCCCAGTGAAATCTTTCCCCCTTTGATGGTTAATGATGATATGTGCCTTGCATATGTTTATGTTTTTGATGATAACTAAACTTTCTATATGCTTGCATATACCTTTGATGATTGTGTGCACTCATGATAGCACTTATGATATTTGCTATGCCTGCATATGTTTCAGATGGGCAACTGTGCTATTGATGTTCAAATATGGTCGAGATTGTAAATGGTTTAAATGTTGCATATACATGTTGCATGGATAGATTGTAAATTGTTTGCAATCTAGCTCTTGTCTTGATTGAACCTTGAGAAGAATGATCAAATTGTTAATGTGATTTACATGCATTTCCGTCATGCATTTTGAGACATGTTGTTTGACTGCATGACTATTTGGAGTTAGCTTTTGGTTGAAGAAAACTTGGGTTGTCAAGAGACTTGAAAGCCTTTTATTATTGAACAAGTCTTTGTGCAACTCATGATGTATTGACTTGACTATTTTGAATTGTATGATCAAATCTCATGGCGGTCGGTTGGAAGGTAAAACAAACGTGTGGACAAGCACCTTGCTTTCTACAATCTAAAATATATGGTATATGTCATGTCTAATCTGTTAAGAACCATTGGTACGATTTTTGCTTTGTCATAACATCGATCTCACCATGTGCACTTCATGTAGCCTTCCTTAATACAGTTCATTCATGGCTTTTGAGGTTCACAATGTCCTTAAGAATTTCACATAAAGTTTGGCAGAGATCATTCATTGTGTACAACCTCATAGTCATTAGCTCTTGTTGTTTGGGTGAAAGACTTGTGTTTTCAAGGGCTACAATGCATATCATTCATATTAATCTTGGTGGCATGTGTGTGTGATGCTTGAGTCTCATGGTTTGCTGTGAGTGTAAGATTTGATGGATGTTGGGTTTTCACAAATAAAAGTCCCTTTTGAGTTCATCTCATTATGAACACAACTTCATTTGATGTTTTGTCAATGGTCATGATGTGCTTAAAACATTCGCATTCATCTTGGTGAAATTGGTTTTTTGATGCCCATCTAATGTGTGAAATGGATTCATCTTTGGTCAATAGATTGAAGGATGCTAAAAGGGTTCTCATACTTATCTTCACTCGTTCTTAATGTTTTGTATGAAGTTCATGCATTTATCATTTGGATTATTGAGCTATAGTTCTAATCATTTTTCTCATGGTTTTGCAGGTTAAGATCTTCAGTGTAAACCTTCCAAGATCAGAGGGGATTGATCACTCTAACTAGCTTTGGCAACTGAGGATTAACAGGACTGAACTTTGCACATTTTGGAATGACTGCATAGTTAGGTCAACCGAACTGGGGTGTTCGATCGACTGAACTTCCAAGGGCTGACTGGGCCAGCTCTATAAAACTTAGGTCGATCGCCCCCAATCTTAGGTCGATCGTTCACGGCGAAAACCCAAAAACGTTGATCCGAAAACCATCTAAACCCAATCCATTTGTGCTCTACTTTTACCCACTTGCCCCTAGGGTTATGATATACATGTTTAGGCATGTTTCACATAGTTTTGGCAAGGGTTAAATTGTCTTTTCATACATTTTGTGTGCATTTATATATGAGCTATGAATTTGGGGAGAATTGACCTTAATAAGCTAAACTTTCTATCTTGCAGGAGAAGAAGGCCAAGGAGCAGAAGAGAAGAACATGGGAGAAGGTTTTGTAAGGTTTTCGTCTCCATCTAGGTATCTCCGGGGTTCATGGAAGAAGAAGAAAAGGAGCGGATCGACGAGAGGAACAAGAGGACACAAGAATCGTCATTATCCGAATCTGAGAATCAAGCATCAACATCCATAGGTTCGGGAAATCGAAGGGGGAGCAACTTCTACATCTTATTCCTATCTCTTTGTGATGTTTCTCATGGGTTTTATTTAGATCTGAGCATATCTTAAGTATTTGTGTTTATTTCCTCAACTCATAGAGATATTCATGTGTGTGTGTGTGTGACCGTCTGCGTACGGTCGTGTGCTTTCAGTGTTGCGGTTGTTGCAGTGTGCATGTGCGTGTGTTGCTAGATTCACGATCTAGTGCGTCTGTGTGTCGTTGTGCTAAGTTTGTTGCAGCGAGTTTGTGTTTGTTGTGATCTGGTGTCAGATCATGTTGCAGACTTCGTCTCCGTGTGTGTGTGTGTGTTGGAGTATTGCTTCATATTGGGGATTTATCCCCGTGTGTGTTGGAGCCTTGCTCCATGTTTGGGGAGTCTTCCCCGTGTTGGTTTATCTAGCAAGTGAATCCTTTGGTAAGGGGTGGACGTAGGCAGCCCGTCGTGGTCTCGAACCACCTTAAAAATCCCCGTGTCTAGTGGTTTGCTTTGTGGTATGTATGTTTGTGGGATTGTAATGTTAATGTCGTTTATCTTGATTGTGTGTGAACGGTGAGATTGAGAGAACTTGTTTATCCTTGCTTAGTTTAATTCTATCAATCTCGTTAAACTTGTTAATTCTGCTACATAAGTTTTAATTTGCCATATCGCGTGGGGGACAATTCAACCCCCCCTTCTTGTCCACTCGTCTACCCAGGGACCAACAATTGGTATCAGAGCTAAGGCTCTATTTTTCATAGATCTAACGATCTAGAGCAAGATCCAGATCATGAGTACCAAAGTTTTCACTATAGATTCTCCACCTGTGTTTGATGGTTCTAACTTCAATTTGTGGTTAGGAAGAATGTGCTATCTTGTCTACTCTATGACCCTAAGCTATGGAAGCTTATCTCACATGGTCCTTATGAGTTGCCTGAAGACGAATCAGTCTGAACTGCAGATTATAATACTAAACATGATCAAAATTTCTTAGTTCTATGTTTGCTTATTGCCACAATTGATGTTAATAGTTTTCCTTTTGCTTCCGATTGTAGCTTCGCAAAGGACATACTAGATGGCTTGGTTGGCTTCCATGAGAAGAATGGGGACAAATGTCTTATGGCAAGTATGAGTGATCACGGCAGTGATCAGCAGAATGGATCACCCTCGGAGGTAAATTTAGATTCTAAAAATATATCTCTTGATGAGCTAGTGGATGCATACAGCGAACTTGCAAGTAAATATAAGAGGCTAAAATCTAAGAATAAAAAGTTGAAAAGGAAGGTTGAACAAAACAACTGTGATTCCTCCTGTAAAAAATGCTCACATTTAGAAGAATTGATTGAGGCTCATGTGTTTGATATTAAATTTCATAAAGATCAAATTTACTCCTTAAGAAATGAAAACAATGAGATGAAAGCAAAAGTAAATTCAATGGCCAATGATCAAATATCGATAAATGAACTCATTCATAATGAAAGCTTGCAAAAGAAAATGAGAAACTGAAGGAATTGAACACGGCCATTTCTGAAAGACTGTTGGTTCTAGAAAAAGGAAAATTTGTGGTTGTAAGTAAATGTGGATGAATTGAAGCAAGAAGTATAATGTCTTAAGACTACCAATGTAGTGTTGAATGTCAGTCTTTCTACTTGTGAAGAAGAACTTTCTAATATTGAATTGCATATCACATCTTTAGAAAGTGAAATCCAGGACTTGCATAATTCATTGTCTAGATTCGTGTATGGTCAAAATAATCTGGATAAATTTTTGGGCATGAAAGTCAATTTACAAAGGGAAGGGCTTGGCTATAATCCTGTAAAGAAGAAGTCTTTTGCAAATAAGTTAACTACTTCTTTTGTTCATAATTCAAATATAGCCAGTATCTCTACTTCACCCCCAAAGTAGTCTTCTATCCAAGTGATTCAAAAAGAAAATAAAAATCAGAAAATCAATTTGCATCAAAAATCTAAAAATGTTGCTAGCACCACTATGCATGTTAAACATACTTCTGCCACACACACACATCCACCTAGAAAGAAAATCTCATATTTTTATTGTGGAAGACATGGATATGCCATGCATGATTATGTTACAATGAAGAATGGTGATTTACAAGCATACAGGAAAAGAATGAACAATGGAAAAGGCAAGGGTAGGTCGACGCATCCCAAGGCTAAACAACACTACCAACCTATGGTGTCAACACATCCTGTGTTCTGGACCCATTATCCTCAGCCAAAACTAAAAAGAGAACCTACAGTCAGCCAAACTTAGGTACTCACTATGCCCAATTCAGCAAGTTCAGAAACCAAAAGGCCAAAACTCAATCTGATTCATATTCCATAAATTCTGCAAAACTTGTTTGCATCACATGCAACAAAATTGGACACACCAGCAATCATTGCTCCGTGAATCAAAAGAAATAATAGGTTAAGCAAATTTGCATTCGGAAAAGTTTACTGTATGCTTTAAAAAATGATTGTGGACCCAAACTTGCTTGGGTTTCAAAAACCTCTGCTTGATCTGTTTTATGCAGGAATGCCTAGCAGCCCATCATAATCATGTTGGGACCCTTGAGTGCGACCGGATCTAGAAGGGGGGTTGAATAGATACTTCCAAAGATAATGACCAGTTAAAACCTTAGCTCATAAGGGCACAAACAACAGCTACAAAACCCTTGCGACACTAAGACACAATGCACAATAGATTAAGTAGAAATAGCTCGAGTGAATAAGGCAAGCGCATAGTGCACATGCGGTTGACGCACCCACAAATGTAGTTCAAGGGTTAGTCTAGACAAGCTACTCGATAGGACTCTAGTGAGGTGTGTGTGAGAGAGATGCTAGTGTGTGTGCTAGGAAGCAACAGACATGAGCATGTAAGCTAGCACCCTAACCTATGAATGGGGATACAAGATAGGGATCAATCACATAAAGAGCAACCCACTGCACAAGGCATTTTTAAGGTGGTTCAGTCTGCAAACCCGCAGACCTACGTTCACCCCACACACGAGGATGCAATCCTCCACCCACCCACACACATACACGGGACGAGTCCCACGCACACACACACACACAAACAATAAAAAGAACCAAGCTGCAAGTGCAGCAAAAACACTTGGGACAAATCCCCAAGAGCACACGGCTGAGCATAGCCTAAAACCATTCCGGTCTCTCTACCAGAGAACCGGACGCACACTAGAGAATACAGGTAAAGTTTCAAAGAGACAAAATAAAACGAACAGACTAAATTGAAGATGTTTGCAGCTGCAGCTTCAAATACAGATCTGGAAGCTGTAATGAGGGCTATTCTTAGAATGGAGGCTTTTCAGGCTCAAGTTGGCTGTGAGGAGGGCTGCTTCTCCTTTCTTCTTTCTTTTCTCAAGAACACTCCAAGGCTGCTCATGTTTCTTATCTACTCATAGCACTAGATTGGTTAGGACCTTGCACCGGGCTACACTCCTTCTCCTTTCTTTTATCAAAGCTTTCTCTGAAAGCTCAGGGCAGATTTTTTTCTCTTATTTTCTCTCTGGTTCCCACGTATAAGGCTCCTCCAGGCTCATAGTAGAACTTTCAGCAGCAACAGCTCCAATAGAAGCTTCAGGTATTTTTAGAGGAGCCAGTGGGAAAATTTCCCTCCAAGAAAATCTGTAGAGGATCAATTCAAATTTGAACTCTGACCTTCTTTTTCAGAGGTGCTTGACTTGATCCATCAGTCATAAAGGTGTAGTGCAAAGGGAGATAATTTTCCCTCCGAAATATTCTCTTGGCTTGAGGTAGATGCTTTGCAGGGAGTTGACTCTGAGCTGGCTTGGCTTCTCAGACCAGTCCTGGGATAGGATGGTGGCAGGAGTAAATCAGATTTCCCAGGCTGAGAACAAATGTGTCTACACCATCCTTAAACTTCATGGGCTAGCATAACAGGGAAGGATGTGCCTTTTGACATCTTGAGGCAGAGGGAATGGCTTTGTCCCGTGTATAGAGAGATGCATGCCACCTGCCCAGTCCTTTCTTAGGACAGAAGGGACAGTCTTCCTGGCAGAGAAGACCTTTTCATATTTTGTGGCTGATAGGGTCTTTGTCCAAAATGATGTTATGACCTGTTATAATGAGATGGCAGAACCTCTGACTTGGGAACCTTCTCAAGACCTGAAACGAGGTGTTTTTGGAGGTTTGCGCCTATAATTAATGCTCTCTCAATGGTTTACGAACAGACAGATCTGTCAGAGTACTTTGAGGTTTTCCTTTAGTGAGGTCGACCTACTGAGAAGGTGAGGTTGACACTGCTTTGAGAATGAGTGATCACAACGACTTTTGGAAGAGCCTGAGGTCGACCTTCTATAGAAGTAGTGTCGACCTGTCTTAAGAGATTGTCCGTCATAACGGTTTTTGGAATGGGCCTAAGGTTGACCTTCCTGTGAAAGAAGTGTCGACTTGTCGTAATGACCTGCTCGAACCTTTTAGGTGATGTCGGAGCAATGTGAGATGAGGTCGAGACAGCTCTGAAGAGCAGCAAGTGAACTACTTGCTGTGAGGCTCTGAGGTCGACACTCTAAGACACTAAGGTTGGCACTACCCTTGAGACAATCTACTACAACTGCTTCTATGAGGCTCCTAAGGTCAACCTCTTGAAAGCCTGAGGTCGACGCATCCTTTTATACTCTTGATTTTTTTTCAACTTCTTCTGCCAGCCTTTTCGTTGATATCTGAGCACCCAAGGAGCCTTTGCACTTGGGAGATTGAACTAAATGTCTTGATCTCCCAATGTCCCTTTCTCACACAACCTTGCTTGATTTTCTCTTAGCTTAGAAACATATTTTAGAAATTAAGGAACTCTTGGCTTTGGATTTTCATTGATTCATTCACTTAGCTTTGTATTACTGTCAAGCCTCATTCATATCCGTTTGATCATATCTCATGATACGATTGCATGATCTCTTCATGAGACCATACACATGCCAGTGCTCACTTGACCTGAAACTTATACATGTTGACATCATTAAATACATATAAGACTCATCAATGAGTCATAGTCAGTCATCATCAAAATAATAGAATTGAGTATGTTCCACGCATGCCCAACATTCTCGCCGTTTTTGATGATGGCAACTATGAGTCATTATGAGTTCATTATGAGTCATCTCTAAAGGAAATACATTCAAGAAATATGCACTTATGACTCATCAAAACTTCTCCCCCTTTGCCATCAGCAAAGAGAACATAGATAAAAGCCAGTTTCGAGGTCAGAAAATGAGCACATGGAGTGATAAGAGGACAAATGCAGACCACAAGCATGGTGTAAGTAGGTCATACAAGTTGTTAAGATCCAAGACTTCTGAAGCAGCCAAATGTAAGGATAGAATTGTTGGGTTCATCCTTGTTGGGTTCCTTGGCTTAGTATCAGCAGATCACACAAAGTGGCATCGGATGCCATGAAGTCAATCATGAGAGACAAAAATGTAAAAGATGTTTAAACAATGTAGTATGATGCAATCAAAGATCAATTCGACAGCCAGAGATTGGATTTGGTTTTCAGGTTTTTCAAATTTTTAGGTTTTTGTTTTCCAGATTTTTAGTGTTTTCAGTGCAATGCATGGAGAGAAAAAAATGCAAACCAATCAAATACATGATGAACTTCACACTAAATGCTTAGAGAGATGATACCAAATGTTGAGAGGGGTGATGCTTACATAGAAGCCATTAACTGATACACTGGAAGGAGGCCAATATGTCTGAAGGACACATGCCAGGACAGTCAGACAGAAGTCTGGACAGAAGGGGTCGACCTTTGGGGTCGACACCTGAAAACCAGGGTCTTGGACAGAACTAGACTTGGAGAGGGTCGACTCTAGGAGTTGACACTTGGAAGTTTAGAAGAGCCAGATCCAAGAATTCTTTTCGATGGGAGTATTTCAACTTGAAGCAGAGTTCAAATATGTAGAGTTATAGATGTTTCAAAATCTTCAATTATAGTACACCAATGATAAAGCCCTTTTGCTCAGATTGGTTTAAATCTGATGAATTTTGAGTTTCACAAAAATAAGTAATTGAAAATTTCTGCATATAGAATTAATAGGAATGAACCAAAATTTCATACAAAAATCAGGTTAACCTCCTTTCATCCTACTCATTTAATTCCATTAGCCCCTTCGAAAGAAACTACAAGAAGTATTAAGGTTAAACACTTAGACGTTTTTGATTTTAACCATGGGCACTACAAATCCAAATTTTTGTTTTGAAACCACTGTTTGATACCAACTGTTATTGATTTTACGAGCAATCAAGTGTGGCATGCACCTTTTGACGTGAGGAAGCACGTTGATTAGACGTCAGCAACCCAATTACTCAGTGTAGCTCACCATTCTGCTTCAATTGGAATAGAGGTAGCATGGCACTTCATGACGTTGTCCTCTCCACTTCATTGGTGAAGGGACGCGATTTCTTGGTGAATCCAATGCCATTGCTATGCCCTAGAGCACTGAACTCAGCACACACCATTTTACATAAGGATATACGTTTATTAGACGCCAATATCCCTAGTTACTCAGCATGACTGAAGTTCATTG
Organism: Amorphophallus konjac; assembly: GCA_022559845.1. Lineage (NCBI taxonomy): Eukaryota > Viridiplantae > Streptophyta > Magnoliopsida > Alismatales > Araceae > Amorphophallus > Amorphophallus konjac. The sequence goes on from CM040129.1 coordinate 71,913,840, forward strand.
CTTTCATTGTAGCCCCTTTTTTAAAACTTCAGATTTTGACAAATGTTTAAAAATAATACTAGACTGAAGTTTCTCAATCAAAGATGCCTTTGTACTCAAAATAAACATTTAGATTTAAGACGGCACAACATGTCACAATATGAAAAACTGGTTTAGGTTAATTAAGTCTGAAGACACCCCTTTTCAAGACCATTTAGCATGAAAATTCAAGAAATCATTAAATTTAAACCAACAATTTTCATGTTCTAGGCAATCGTAGAATTCCATAAAATAAGAGTCCTTATTTAAGGTTTACTCTGATAAATGAATTCAGCAATAGGTAGGAATTCTCACAAGAGTTCAAATCAGTTCAAGGAATTTGGTGTATCAATGAGATGCAGATTTCAAGGAATTTCAAACTCAAGATTAAACACATCAAATCATAAACATGATGCAGGAGCTGATGAATCTGTGGAGTGCACTTGGGTAGATGAAAGGATATAGACACTGAACGCTCCCCCCTGGGTATGTGCAGCGAGCTCAGATGCTGTAAACATGAGTAAGCACAGATCAAATCGAAGATGAGGATTGAAGGAGTTGAATGGATCGTTAGAAGACCTAGTGCGTCGACACAGGATTAAGGAAGGTCTACACACACGGTTCAGATAGAGGGCAATTTTCAAGAGAAATGAATTGAGAGGTCGACCTGAGAAGTTCTAGGGTTGACCTGATCATCAGCAAGAAGGATTTCAACATAGTTTGAAGTTCTGATGGCATAGGATCTTGCCAAATTTCAAAAACATGCAGCAAACATTTTTTTTTGATTTTGAGAATTAAAACAAGAATCATGATACATTTTTTATTTTCTATAAGCAAGACAACTGAAAGCAGGTTTGCAAACTTGTTTGACATTTAAGGTTCTTCTCAAAAGACCTCAACTGCATGAAGCACACACATAATGCGAATATGAGTAGTTTATCAAGCAAGCCAAGCTCCCCCTATGAATATGCAATCTGTTCAAGTGTCAACAAGATGTGGAAGAATGAGGACTAGACTAGTATGATGACTCCCCCTAAACTTGTGTATGGATGTCAAGATGCCATCGTGGGATTCATCAAAAGGGGTGTGTATGAACTTCAAATGAGCTTTGGGCATAAACACAATGAATGCGCAACTAGATTATGTATGAGCAGATGGACACATGCTACTTACTCCCGCACTCTAACTGCACTGAATATGGAAACTAGACACTAAAAACATCCATGGGAGTATGACTAATACCCATGATACCAGGTAGAGAATTTAGATCCTTGGATCACCTCACACATAGTGTGGGTTTCCAGACAGACATAATCTGCCCTTCTCCCAACACTATTTAATATACCATAAAGTCATGACATGATCGATAATGCATTGAGAGTGTAAAACATGCTAGTCATGTAGTATTGGGTCCCTTGAGCATGAAATGCATGAGAGTGCATGGGACCACACAAGTGATGTTTAAAATGCACATACATATGCAAGCTCAGAATATTTGCAGTGAGTTCTAGGCTGAAGTGCAAACCCTCAGACTCCCCCTTAGTACAATGCTTATAGAAGTTATGATACCAAGCAGCACGTCATGTAAGCAAAAGAATGATGAATTGAATTTGTATGCAGCCATGACAAGTATCATCAAACAATTATTGACAATGATAAACAGAAAACTCATATGGCTGTCAATTTGGGAGTAGCGCAAACATGCAAATGACTCATCCTTATATTCATCCTCTCATTAAAATAGATTCTTTATAAACAATCAAGGAGAGGTTTACAACAACCCCGTGAGGAGTCTTTCAAAAGTGTAGAATTTATTGTAACCAAGGAAAAGACTTAACTACCATGGCTGAAAGGAAAACCTAACGTGCAAAAAGTGAAATAAGTTGAAAAATTTTATTCCCGAACCTGTGCCTTGAGCTTTTATTTTCAGTTGATCCTTTGTTCAGCTCCAAGGCACCCTGCACCCAAGGTTCTCATTTGACATTTTTAGGTACCCAAGTTTTCTTGGGTCCTTGAGGGTTAGCAGTCCTTCTCACATGTGAATTTCTTTTCATGGCAGTCATATCATCTTCCCTCATCATATGACAGTCATACATGTCATGTCCAATTCTCCCACAATAAAAATAGCACACAAAGGATTTGGAATTTTTCTTATGTGCATGTGCATGTATAATAGGCCTTTGTGGGTGAGCAGGGAGTTTAACATACCTCTGGTGAGATGAGTTCATTCATTTAGATGCCAACAGTTCTTAACTGTGTGGCCAAATCTTCCACAATGGAGGCAGCACGGAGGAATGTTTCTTCTGGAGGCCTTAGGGCGCGTTGACCTGTCCTGAGGGGTGCGTCGACGCATTGGATCATCCGTAGGCCTTTGAACATGAGCATGTTGAGCATCCTTCATTCTAGAGAAACCCCATCCCTTGGCATTGCTTTCTTTACTGTTTCTTATGTTCTTTCCTACTCTTAGTTCATCATTCTTCAAGATAAAGCAATCACGGACAATATGACCAAGCTTTCCATAATAGAAACATTGAACATTCAAATTATAAGAGGCAAGGTGTTTGGCCTTATGTTTCCCAACATGCATATCAATATAACCAAAATTATTTTTGTGTTTTTGCTTGGGGGCTTTCTTTTTCTGAAAAGTGGGCTGTTCTTGAGTTTCAGGTTTGGCAGGTTGTGTTGAAGGGAGATTGGAGGTGCTGGCTACATTGGAGTTGCAAACAAAAGAAGTATAAATCTTATTTCCAAAAGATTTCTTATTTACGGGAGCAAAACCAAGTCCCTGTTTCTAAAATTTTACTTCAGTTCCCAAGAGTCTATCCAGATTTTCAGTGCCTTTCACAAACTTAGACAGTGAGTTATTCAAATCTATGATCTCTTCTTTTAGGGATGAGATGTGTAGTTTAGAGCTGGAAAGCTCTACCTCGTAGGCATTGATCCTGTTTTTCAATATGCCATTCATTTCTTTGTAATCTTCAATTTCTAGTTCTAGCACATGAGATTTTTCGGAGTCATTTTCATCGATGTGCTTTCTTTTTTCATAGACGGACAGCCTGACCTTTAGAACATTGATTTGACTTTTAAGTTCTTCATTTTTATTAATGAGCTCGTCATTGTTAACAAGTTCATCAAAGAACTTCTGATCATCGGACATTGAATCCATCTCTTTTTGAGCTCTATTTCGTTCTCTTCAAGGTTAGAGATCTTATTCACCCAAACTTCATTTTCCTTTCTTAAAAAGGCAATTTTATCCTTATGCATATCCACATCAAACATTAGAGACTCACTTATACTCTCTAGTTCGGCACATCTTTTACATGGTGATTTATGAACATTGTTCTCAAGTCCCTTTCTTAATTTTTTATTTTCAGAACTGATTTTCTTATATTGTTTAGCTAGATTCTCATAAGCATCTAAGAGTTCATATAATGTAAAATCCTTAGATTCAGAATTTACTTGAGATGCTGATTCATACAAATGATCACCACTGTGATCACTTTCGTCGACCATCAGGCAGTCGTGCCTCTCTCGTTCTTTCTGAATGATGATCAAGCCATCCAAGATTTCTTTGGCTGAGCTGCAACTAGACACAAATGGAGCTGTGTTGGTTTCTACTGCTGCATTCAACAAGTTCAGAGCAGTAAGGTTGTCAGCATGTCTAGACTTGTGTTTGTTGTGTCCCCAGGTTTTGATGATAACAAACTGTTGTGCCCCGACGTGTTTTGACGAAGACACTTTGTTCTATTTGGTATAATTTGCATTGGATATATGTTTGATGAAGTTAGTCATTATGAAAGGTCACATGAATGGTTTTCAATAAATTGAGCAAAATGCTTGATATTTGAATTGTGCCTTGGAAGGCTTGTTTGATCATTTGGAAAGGTGCATTCGTAGATTCAGTTTTGCTGTGATGATTTATTTTGAGTTGGTGTTGGCCTTGCCATCTATGAACCTTAATTGAATGAAGAACTTGTACTACAAATCAATTGAAACACCTTGTTATATTTTCATTGGTGCTGTATCTCATGGTACCCTATAGCAGGTTGAAAGGACTTTGTGAATGTTGATTGACAATGTAATTGAGCATTCAGTTGCATTGCTCTAAAATTTGGCTCTTTATATTAATAGATAGTGTAAGCTCAGCTTTGAGTTGGAACTGATTTGAAGTTGATGTGTGAGTTGATAACAAGGAAGTTAAGCTTCCCATCTTGAATTGCAAATGGACTGAACTTGTATACATGGTTGTATTTCAATACATTTATATGCAGGTTCAATTTCTCTCAAATCATGAATCTTTGGTAAGAATTTAACTTTTAAATTCCACTCATATTACCTTGAATGGGGTGGATGCATATTTCATGCTTTTGGGCTTTTATTGAGTGACTTAAGTTGTTTTCATTTTCCCCACTGCAAGTGTCGACCCCTGGGGTCGACACCCAGCTATCTGGGGAGTGATTTTTATGAGGACAGAACCCAGTGGAAATGGTGTCGAGACCTGGTGTCGACACCATAATCCTGGGATCTGTTGTTCTTCTCCGGACAGAACACCTAGTTCTAGGTGTCGACACCAGGTGTCGACACCTACACCCTGGGTGTGAGTTTTTGTCAAGGGACAAAACACTTGAAAGTAGGTGTCGACACCTATTAAGGCGCGTCCTGTTCGTAGTTTGCGGATTGATTTCGAAATGCCCATTTCTAGATCCGATTGGCTTGCCCTTTTTACCCCATTACCCCTAGGGTTTCTACCCTTGATTGGGTGTGGTTTTGAGAGATTATTCCATGGGGTTTCATGTCTTTTTACATCCCTCTTCTTTGAGTATATGTATGCTACGTTCTCATATGATGAACACATCTTGAGGGCTAATCTCTTTTTATTCTTGCAAGAAGAGGAGGAGAAGGTGCTTGCATCTACTGGAGAAGGAGAACCATGCCACCAAGGACCGTGTTTCATGTCCCCGAGCCTGAAGCTGGAGGCGAGCCACCGCTGCTCTCCACCATGTCTTGCTTGGGCGCATCTACAAAGGGGCCGACTCTTCTCTCATGCTCTTATCATTCCAAAGCACTCTTCTATATCATCTCCGATTTGTGTGAAGATTTAGGGGAAGATCTTGTTATATAGTCTTCCCAATTCCATTTGAGCATAGTTTATTATCTTTGGACTGGGCATTGTATTTCCACATTCTCTCTCTTTCATAGACGAGTTCGGAGCGTCATCTCTGTTGGCGTGATATCTCATCATCGTGCGAGGACACGCATGTGTGTGGGGCCGTTGTGCCCGTGTGTGGTGGTTTTGTTGCCGTCGTGCAGCGTTTCTTAGTGGAATCCTCTCGATTTGAGAGGGGTGGACGTAGGACGGCACTCGGATGTGTCCAAACCACCTAAATACTCTCCGTGCCATGGGTTGCTATCTTTGATATTATTTTTGTGTCTTATCCATCTCATTTTCAAGTGTGATCCAGTGAGCTGAGAGTTTATATATATATACCGTCCGATCTCAAAGTGTCATCCGAGTGTTTATCGTCTGTGCTTGGAAGTTGTGCGTGGTTGGATGATCCTCATTTTGCTAGTTGATATTAATCTGAATTTAGAGTGGTCTATCATCTCATATTAATATCTATGTACCTAATCAGCAAAAATTCTCTGTTGCATAAGCAACCTAGTTTTATTTTGGCAAAAGGGGGCGCAATCAATTCACCCCCCTCTTGATTGCATTCCAAACCGGACCAACAATTGGTATCAGAGCCTTGGCTCTGTCTTATTCTGAAACCTAGCAGTTTAGAGAGATTTGTTAGGAATGGCTAACAAGGGGTGAATGCCCGAAGGGCATTCTATTCATAGGCCACCCTTCTTTGATGGTAGTAATTACAGCTATTGGAAAAATAGGATGAATGTTTTTCTTCGTGCACAAAGCCATGAAATATGGAATGTTATAAAGAATGGTCCATACACCTTACCTCCTGATGAGGAAGGTTGGAATGACGATCTTATTAATAAGGCCACTGTGAATTTTTAAGCCTTAAATATTGTTTAGTGTGCTATTCACCCGAATGAGTATGCTCGTGTTTCTATGTGCAGCAGCGTGAAAGAAATGTGGGATAAGTTGAACCTAATCTATGAAGGTACTTCAGAAGTCAAGGAGACGAAGGCTAACATGCTTATCCGGGATTATGAGCTATTCCACATGAAGGAAGAAGAGACTATCTCCGAGATGTTTGCACGTCTCATGGAGATAACCAATGGGTTAAAGGCAACCAGGAAGGAATTCAAGGACACTGATTTGGTCAGAAAGGTGCTGAGGTCTTTGTCACCAAGCTATCACACCAAGGCAACAGTGATAGAGGACTCGAAGGATCTTTCTACACTTACTGTGGATGCTCTCATAAGGTCCCTAATGGCCTATGAGATAAATATCAAAAGGATGGAAGATGACACCAAAAGGAAGAAATCAATAGCATTGAAGGCAAACCCCAAAACTATCTCAAGTCAAGAGGATTCGATGGACAACACGGATGATGAAGAGGTTGCCATGATAATAAGGAACGTCAGACAGTTTCTACGGGAAAGAAAAAAATTTGGTGGAAAATTCAGAAAATGGAAGAGGCAGCCCAAGTAGAAGAATGATCCATCCAAAGCGACTGAGATCATGTGCTATGAATGTAAGAAGGTGGGGCATATGAGAGGTGAATGTCCAGAATTGAAGAAAAAGGTCAAGAAAGACAAGGGCAAGAAGCCAAGGGCCATGAAGGCCACTTGGAGTGACGAGGACGAGGATGAGCCTTCGTTAGAAGAAGAAGAAGACTTCGAAGAAATTATGAAGAACTTCTGCCTTATGGCTCAGAAAGATGAGGTGCAGGTAAATTCTGACCCTGAACTCATTACTAATGATCAATGGGAACTTGCTTATGAGGAGTTATATGAAAAATACAAAAAGATTAGGAATGAAAATAAAAACTTGAGAAAGAACATTCAGGAAATCATTCACTCACCTAACTCCTGTGATAAGTGTAGCTTGTTTTAAATTCAAGTCCAAAAATTCAAAAGTGTTAATGAATCACTAGAATCAAAATTGATCATGTTTGAAGATGAAATTGCTTGCTTGGATGTGGAGAAACAAAATGCATGTAAGCTCCAAGAGGAAATCCAAGAAAAGCATGACATGCTAAAAAATGAGCTGAATGAATTGAGTGTAAAAATAAATGAATGTGAAAAAGTCAAGGAAGAATTGAAGAGTAAAAATGAACTACTTGTCACACAATTGAATGAGGTGAAAAATGCTCATGATAAGATGTTGAAGGGGAAGGAAAAACAAATTGAAGAAAATTCAAATTCCTTCCATGGCAACAAAAATCAATTTCAATACAGGGTTAACATTTCGCATGATCATAGAGAGTGTTCACACACACACCAGTTCACAAGCTGTTTATTCTCGATTCCCCTCTACTGCTAGAAATGTAAATAAAAGAAACAATTTTGGTAGGAAAAGACCCACTTGTTTTTACTGTGGAAGAATAGGTCACATGTATATATGCCAGTTGATGAAGTATGATGATGACTTATTTTTGAGAAAGTACAATCATACTGAGATGAATGCTAACACCAAGGGACCCAAGCTTGTTTGGCTACCAAAATCAAAATGAGATTTGATGTTTGTTTTTGCAGGTCTACATGAAAGCAATGGAAAATAAATGGTACCTGGACAACGGATGCTCTAGGAAAATGACTGGCAATAAATAACTTTTTGCAGACCTAGCAGAGAAAGATGGAGGAATGGTAATTTTTGGTGGACAGGATAGAGGTAACATAGTTGGCATTGGGAGAATTGGCAAGGACCTCAACCACTACATTAAAGATGTTTTGCTTGTTAGAGGTTTGAACCATAGCTTGCTTAGTATTAGTCAACTTTGTGACAGAGGTCACAAGGTTATTTTTGAATCTTCTCACTGCTCCATTGTTGATGCAAACACTCATGAAATTAAATTCATAGGAGTGAGAAGTAACAACACTTATCATGTTGATTTTAATGAAATTTTTACTGAAAACTTGTGCTTAGTTGCTAATAAAAATGATGATGTTTAGTTGTGGCATCGCCATCTTGGGCATGCTAGTTTCAATGTTATTAGGAAGTTGAATCGAAATAATTTAGTTAGAGGTCTTCCATGTGTAATTTTTGAAACTTCAAAAATTTGTGAAGCATGTAATAAAGGAAAACAAACCACAACTTCTTTCAAATGCAAAAACATTATTTCCACTGAAAAACCCCTAGAGTTATTACACTTGGACTTATTTGGTCCCACCAGGACTCATAGTCTTGGAGGGAAACTTTATGATTTTGTAATTGTTGATGATTTCTCAAGATATGCATGGGTTTTGTTCTTAGCTAACAAGAGTGATGCATTGAAAGAATTTGTTGATTTTTGTGTGAAAGTGCAAAATGAAAAAGGATATACCATTCAGAAAATTCAAAGTGACCACGGGAGAGAATTTGAAAATTTTGAATTTGACGAATTTTGCAGGAAGTAGGGGTATGAACATCATTTTTCAGCACCTAGGACCTGCAACAAAATGGAGTGGTGGAGAGGAAGAATAGAATACTTGTGGAGATGGCGCGTACAATGCTAGCGGAAAATGATCTTCCACGGTATTTATGGGAAGAGGCAGTGATCACCAATCGAGCAATGGTAAGACCTATCCTTAAGAAAACTCTTTACGAGCTGTACAAATGTAAAAAACCCAACATATCTAATTTTAAACCATTTGGATTGATTTGGTACATCTTGAATAATGGTAAAGACAATTTGGAGAAATTTGATGCTAAAAGTGATAAGGGGATTTTCCTCAGGTATTCTTTGTCATCTAGAGATTACCGTGTTTACAATTCTAGAACTTTTATTGTCAAGGAGAGTCCACATGTTGTAGTTGATGAATTTACCTTGAGAAAATCAAATTATGATAATCATTTTCTTGCTATAGGTGAGAGTGAAGTTGAGAAAGAAGAATCGACCAAACAAGGTGAGGTAGGAGGTCAAGAAATGGAAAAGGAGCAAGAACAACAAGAGGAGCAAGTACACCCGACTCTTCCACACCAATGGACTACGCATAAGGACCATCCGTTGGAGAATGTGATTGGCGGTGTGGATGATAGAGTGTGAACACGGGCTTCATTCAGGGAAGTTGAAATTCATGATAATTTAGCTTTACTTTCGAGCATTGAGCCTAAAACTTTAGATGATGCACTTCATGACAATTCTTGGGTTCTCGCCATGCAAGAAGCACTGCACCAATTCCAAAAGAATCTGGTGTGGTTCCTCGTGCCCCGACCTGATGATCATCCCATAATTGGAACTAAGTGGGTTTTTCGAAACAAACTTGGTGAAGACTGGTTGTGAGGAATAAGGCTAGACTAGTAGCTAAGGGCTCCTCTCAAGAATTTGACATTGATTTTGATGAATCTTTCGCTCCTGTGGCTAGATTAGAGGTAGTAAGAATACTTCTTGCTTATGCTTGTCACAGGAACATCAAGCTTTTCTAAATGGACGTGAAAAGTGCCTTCCTTAATGGGGTTATCAAGGAAGAAGTGTACGTGGAGCAACCGCCGGGTTTTGAAGATGAAAAATTTTCCGACCACGTCTACAAATTGGACAAGGCACTGAATGGGTTAAAACAAGCTCCCCAGGCATGGTATGATCGGTTAAGTTCATTTTTGATTGATAATGGTTTCAAACGAGGTAATATAGACCAAACGTTGTTTACTAAGACTTGTGATGAGCATGCCTTACTTGTGCAGGTTTATGTAGACGACATTATATTTGGAGTCACAAATTTGAAAATGAATGATGATTTTGCTCAACTCATGCAGGGAGAGTTTGAGATGAGCTTGATGGGCGAGTTAAACTTCTTCCTGGGGCTTCAAAAAAAGCAACTGGATGATGGTATCTTTATCAACCAGAAGAAGTACACACAAGAAATTCTGAAGAAGTTTCAATTAGAAAATGCCAAGCCATTTGCTACACCAATGTCCACCTCACTTAAGTTAGAAGATGAGAAAGGTAACATCGTTGATCAGAAACTTTTTAGGGGTATGATAGGCTCATTGTTTTATCTTACTACTAGTAGGCCTGACATACATTTTAGTGTGTGTCTCTTTGTAAGATATCAATCTTGCCCCAGAGAATATCATTTGCCGGCCGTAAAAAGAATTATCAGGTATTTGAACGGAACACTTGAACTTGGTTTATGGTCTCCTAAGAATGCTTCTTTGGATTTGCTTGCTTATACTGATTCTGATTATGCTGGGTGCAAAATGGATCGTAAGAGCACTAGTGGTCATTGCCAGTTTCTAGGGGGCTGCATGGTTTCATGGGCCACAAAGAAATAACACAGTGTGGCTTTATCAACTGCTGAAGCCGAATATGTGACTGCAGACAGTTGTGCGGCCCAAGTACTCTGGATCCAACACCAGTTGTTAGATTTTGGTATTACTTTGAAAAAGACTCGCATTTTGTGTGATAATACTTTCACGATTAATCTGTCAAAAATTCTTGTCCAACACTCTCGCACAAAGCACATAGAAGTTAAACATCATTTCATTAGAGATCATATAAATAAAGGTGACTTTGAATTGACTTTTGTAGATACAAAAAATCAACTGCCTGATATTTTTTCAAAACCTTTGAATTCTGGTCAGTTTTGCTTTCTGAGAGAATTAGGAGTGTGCAGATTAGATAGTTGAAATCTTTTTAAGTTTCTTTGTACATATTCTCTCAAAATTTCAATTAAAGCAATTGTGCATACTAGTCTATTTTCTTGCACACACGGAGATTTTCCACTGCATCTAAGTTTCAACACTTTCTGTTTGTGCATAACACTTCGAAAAACATTTGATCCTCTTTCATAGCTTCATTCTCTTGCATCCGCGTGTATATACTTTCATATACTCTATATTTATGCGTGCATGAATGTCATGATTATCCGGTATTTCAAATGCCGATTGCGGAAGGTTGGATTATGTCCAGCTGGAAGCTTTCCCCATGCATGAGGGTGGTCTTCAGACCTACGTTCTCCGCCACGTACCGGAAATCAACTTGTGTGAAAAATTCATCTCAATGTATGTCTGAGTGTATAAAAAATATCACCCTTCTTTTTGATTCCTCCTATGGCCTTTTCCCTTGCTAAATAAAAATGCATTGGTTCAGACATGTTTGTAACATGGCACACATTAAGACGGAGGTTCTTTTTATAACAGTGCATACACTTAGAGGGAGACATGACAATGATTAGACTAATTCATCTATTACATTCAATACAATCTCTCTACATGTGCTCTTTTTGAGATAAATGACTATGTTTAATAATGATTTCAGTTATTCCACTCAACACTTTTGAGAACTCTAGAATTCCTACATAAAAGTCTCGTGTCTCGTGAGAAAAATGCTATCAGTCCCAACAAAAATTTCAATAAGTTGATTTGGAACCGAGTAGCCGGGAATCCCCCTTGAGACAAAGGAGGAAACTCGGATCGAAAAGTAGTAACTGGGAAATGCCCCTGAAACAAAGGGCATAACTCGTGTCATAGGTTAGTCATCTTGTTAATAAAAAAAAATTGGGGGCTGTGCGAAGCTACCAAAAGTCGAGCACTATGTATGGAAGTGTAGTAAGGAAAGGTTCCTTCCAGTGTTCCTTAGAAAATCTGAAAATCCATATTGTAAATCTCTGTGTTGTAGGTTGCTATCTTTGATATTATTGTTGTGTCTTAACCGTCTCATTTTCAAGTTTGATCCGGTGAGCTGAGAGTTTATATATATATATATATACCGTCCGATCTCAAAGTGTCATCCGAGTGTTTATCATCTGTGCTGGGAAGTTATGAGTGGTTGGATGATCCTCATTCTGCTAGTTGATATTAATCTGAATTTATAGTGGTCCATCATCTCATATTAATATCTCTGTACCTAATCAGCAAAAATTCTCTGTTGCATAAGCATCCTAGTTTTATTTTGGCAAAAAGGGGGCGCAATCAATTCACCCCCCTCTTGATTGCATTCCTAACCGGGCCAACACAAACCATGAAATCATTAATGTAAGTCTAAGTTTAAGTCTTTGTTATTTTTCTAATCAAAATGTCAAAGTGTTCATAAGACAGGTTTAGCATGTTCAAAGTGTCAACCTCACCTGTCAGGAGTGTCGACACTAGAAGAATAATCGAAGGATTTTCACATTTCTATTTGTGTTCTGAAGTGCTCAGTGCATCGACACTACTCATAGGAAGTGTCGACACTTCAGTTCAGTGCGACAGCCAAGCGTCTCTACCTGGCGCTCATGCCTTGACACCACTAGGGCCATGTGCCAACATTGCGGTTTAAGGCACATGCGTTCGTGGCACCCGTTGGCTCAGGAGTGTCGACAACATCAACTTCGCCCAGAACGGATCTGAGTTCGATAGTAGTTCATTTCCAAGATCCGCACTCACTCGTTGGGATCCATTCGTACACGAAAATGCTTCTGGAAGGTTACTTTTTCAGAGGAAATGATTGGCAGACAAAGGTATCTTCCAGAGGTGGGGCCCACTATAGATTTTGTTCTTTTATCTGCTCACGCTCCTGGCGCGCACGGCAGAAATAGACAAGGTAGAAGGAAGCAAATAGAGAATGGGAGAGAGCGACATCCTGGAGAGCTGTACGTGCGGAAGAAAGCTTGGGGAAGAAGCATCTGTAGCTCCCCCTCCTCTGTAGAAGCTGAATAACTGGTGGAGAGAACAGGCTGCAGTTTGGAAGAGTTCATGAGGGAGATCTTGTCATCCCTTCCCACCAGCGTGAAGGCATCGGGGTGGACTCTTCTCCATCATATTTTGGAGCCCGGACTGAAAAGAACATTGTGTCTCCAGTCGTCCGTGCAGTAGCTGAGAAGTTCCTGTAGTGTTTTTCTCTTGAGTCCGTGGTGAAGAGGCGAAGAGATTAGAAGCCGCTCCAAAGCTTCTTCCAGTTTGCAGACATGATTTTTTCTTCTATCAACTCTCATCGTTATATCCTGTCTGTCAGATTTGTTTCTCTTTTGTTTTCTCTCTTAAACTCATACATTCGCATTGGTCCCTACCTGCACGTAGGAAGACAGACTGAGAGAAGCTCAATTATGTGGTTTTGGGTTGTGTAAGCCTGCAAGCTGTTGGACAACGTTTGGAGAGAGTTTTTTTCTCTGTGAGAAGCTATGAATCAGCGGATAGTGCGTTGGCACTAGTGAAGCTTCACTCAGTTGAGTGAGGGGTGGACGTAGGTCTCTAGATAGAGACCGAACCACCTTCAAATCTTCTATCTCTATGGTTTGTGTGTTTACTCGTTTTCACGCTAGATGGTTGTTTAGGAGTGTTGGTTCTTCCTCACTCTTGCATTTATCTAAATAGATGTTGGTTATCCTTCCTTTATTGCTACATAATTATTATCTTTAGATCATTCTCGAAAGAAGGGGCTGATCTATTCACCCCTCCCCTCTAGATCCGCCTATCACTATCTATCATGTGGTATCAGAGCTAGTCTCTCTATATGTGGACTAACGACTTTGAGAGAAATGGTGATATGGCGGCTAAGGGTCACCTGCCCGAAGGGCATTCCATTAATAGACCACCCTTTTTCACTGGGTCAAATTATCCTTACTGGAAAAACTATATGCAGGTATTGATCTGGGCCCAGGATCATGAGATATGGCGAGCGGTGAGCAAAGGTCCATATGAGCTACCTGAAGATTAAGATACATGGACCAAAGAGCAAATTAGAAGGTCCACATTGAACTAAGGGGCAAAGCATATAATGTAGTGCTCCCTTCGTCCGGTGGAATTTTCAAGAGTATCAACATGTGTCACTGCCAAGGAGATGTGGGACCGCCTAGAGGTAATTTATGATGGTACATCTCAGGTACGTGAGACTAAGGCTAATACGTTAATATCAGAATATGAGAAATTTAGAATGAAGCCTAATGAGTCAATTTCTGATATGTATGGTATGCTAACCATGCTCACTAATAGCCTGACAGAATTAGGAAAAAGCTACTCCGAGAAGGAGAATGTGAGGAAGATTCTCAAATCTTTGACCCATGTGTGGCATACAAAGGCCACAGTAGTTGAAGAATCCAAGGATTTGGCAACTACCAATGTGACGACCCAGAGTTCAGGACACTGATATACCGATAACATCGATACACCGACGCCAAGAACTGGGGAGGCCACCCAAGAGGCTGATGAGGCCCCTGAAGGGTTAGTGGGGGTTAGCTGAGGAATATGCATAATTAATTATGAATTGGGGCGCGCAATACAACTAAGTATTTAAGATTTAAACACAAGTGTGGAAGCAATTTAAAAATAACCAGAGTGCTATATGTATAACTAGTCCAGAGTCACAAACACTAGTCCTCAAGGCACAACTACGCGGGGCATACCCCGGTAAAAGTACAACACAAGCCTCAAAAAGGCAGCTCGTGCTCAGCTGGCAGCTAGGAACGGTCCCGAAACAGCACACTAAAGTCCGGGAGACGTCGGGCGCGGCTCACCTGAAAGGAGAAGGGTGACTCACAGCCAGACTCAGTAGGGGTCACGCGGATCCCTACCTCGCACTAAACAAGCGAACATGCATAAATAAAGTAATTAAAGCATGCATTTAAATAAATACACAGGCAATGGCATGAATAACTAATCACAAGAAAGCTGTAAACTCTAGCTAAGCAAGTATAACAGCTAACACATGCCACTACTTCTTAAATGTAAGCGATTAAAGCTAAAACTACCAAATAGAAGGAGCTGTAACTAATCCAAACAACAAGGAAGGACAACCACTGGAGCAGAAACCAGATGCGTCCACTGACAGCTTACACTGCGTCTCAAGCACTCGCAGTCGACGAAGCGACAAGCTAAGCGCGTAAACAGTACCAGACCAAGTGACCAGTCGGAGTGACACCCGTCGGCGTCAGTCCACAGTCTCCGACCACGTGTGAACACACTGACTCTAGCCTGAGCCAGGCCCTCTAACTAGTTTTCTCCCTTGGCAGGACGCTACCATTGGCTGGGAGCCCACGAAACTAGCTTACAAACCGTGAATGGGAAACATACCCCTCCGCCATCCTCAAGCGGGTCGGTGCTCAACAGACCTTAGGGCAACAACAGTGGCTCCATTGCCTGGAAAGAAAAGCTACTCTATTGGCATATAAAACACGCCATTAAACACTTAAAACGATGCGAATATTTCATGAATATAGAACGGAACGCATAAGCAATGGGCTGGGAACATAAGCAAACTGGCGGGCAAGCGGCGGTCAGAGGCTCACGCGCTAGTTGGAAGTGACGGTCGGGGACTGGTGCGTTACATCAAGAGCGGCGCGCTGGTCTCCAGCCGTTACTCCCTCCCGAGTTCCGACTCACAGGTGCAGGGGGGAATGTGACAGTAGGGGCCCTGCGCGTCGCTTCCAAGCGGCGCGGTAGGTCACCGCCGTTACATCCTCCCGAGTACCAAACCCAAAGGCCCTGAAGGGGAGAGTGACGGTGGGGGTCCTATGCGTTGCTTCCAAGCGACGCGTCGGAACTCCGCCGTTACTTTCACCCGAGGCTCAAAACAACACACAGCGTTCCAAACGATAGCAGATGAAGCGACGCCCCAGTCTTGGCGCGTCGTTACAAGCGACGGCCGGTCGACAGACCGCCGGGCTCACCGCCTCACCGGGCTAATGGAAAACAACGAACGAGTAACGGATGGGGTTCCCACCGTTACTCTCCAAACGACGCCCCTCGATAGGCCGTTATTTGGGAAGTGACGCATCCATCTTGGACCGTCAGGCAAGTGACGGTTCCTGGCAGGACCGTCACTGCACCTGGGTTACGGGCGGGTACGGTTTGTAAACCGAAGCCCTCCTGGACGGCTGAAAACGCCGGGTATCGATGAAAAACCTGATAACCTGTCAAACCACGCATGCTAGACAACAATTTAACATCTAAATCTAGCACATGCAAGGCCTAAAACGCATCAAACTCAAGATTTAGGCTAAAACCCCAAAAATAGAAATACGAACATCATGCATGCTACGGGGTGCTAATCAACAAACGGGCTAAAGGAAACGATCCTAGCAAGATTGAGATTCCATCCCCCTACCTTTCGCAAGCCGAAACCGTCGAACGGGCCGCATGCAAGGAGGAAGAGCCACGGAGCTTCCACGCTCCACCTCGCTCCTACGATCACCGATCCACGCCGAAGTGGACACCCACGCGCACTACTCGACGCGAGGAATCCAACGGTGCCAACCTCGCCTCAATCCGATCTCGTTTCGCCCGAGTTCCCTAGGAGAGGGAGGGGACGATCGTGAGAAGAGAGAGAGGGAGAGGGTGAGAGTGAGATCGATGGGAAGGGAGAGAGAGAGGGAGGGAGAGGTTATAAAAAAATAAAATTAATATATATATAATATAATCATTATATATATAAAAATCTTATTAATTTCAATAACCCCCAATTAGCCCCAAATAAATCCGGAAAAACACCAGACAAATTCCTAAAAATCCAGGAAAATAGCCGAAAATTCCAGAACAATTAATAGAACAAATACCACGAAGGATCCATTAAGGCACGGGCCTTACAGTCCCTCCCTCCTTACAGAAATTTCGCCCTCGAAATTTACAACAACCGAAAAGGAGGAAACTGAGAAAGGACTTATACCTCACTGGAACAAGAAAGGAAAAAGCTGACGCATCTCATCTTCACGCTCCCAAGTAGACTCGTTACCAGAGTGACGCTGCCAAGCAACCCTTACCAGAGGAATAACCTTATTTCTCAACCGCTGCTCACGACGGTCTTCAATTCGGATAGGAGACTCTGGCGTGGACAAATCGGCAGTCACCTCGGGCCACACTGAATCATCGAGAACATGAGAAGCATCAGACACACATTTCCTCAACTGAGACACGTGGAACACATCATGAATAGCTTGCATGGCCGCCGGCAGTTGCAAACGATAAGCCACTGAACCAATAGCTTCAACAATCGGAAAAGGGCCAACATACCGCGGACTAAGCTTTCCACGCTTCCCAAACCTGGAAACACCCTTCACTGGAGATATTTTAACAAACACCATATCTCCTGGCTCAAATTGTAGTGGACGTCTGCGTCGATCTGCATAACTCTTCTGTCGACTCTGAGCCGTCAACAATCTCTGTCTGATCAGACGAACCACATCAGAACACTACTGTACCATGTCCGGTCCTGTCAACAGTCGGTCCCCAACATCAAACCAGTTCAGAGGAGTACGACAAGGACGACCATATAGCGCTTCATAAGGAGCCATGCCAATACTGGAGTGAAAACTATTATTATAAGCAAACTCAACAAGTGGCAAATGCTGACCCCACGAACCTTGCCAATCAAGGCAACACGATCTCAGCATGTCCTCCAAAGTCTGAATAGTTCTCTCTGACTGTCCATCTGACTGTGGGTGATACGCTGAACTGAAAGCTAACTCAGTGCCCAAAGCTTTCTGGAAACTACGCCAGAAGCCAGAGGTAAAACGCGGGTCACGATCTGACACAAGTGAAACAGGAATTCCATGCAGCGGCACGATCTTCTGCACATAGAGCTCGGCCAATCTCTGCACACTCCAAGTAACTTTAATTGGCAACAATCTGGCAGTTTTCGTCAATCTGTCGACAAGCAGCCAGATTCCATCAAAACATTGAGAAGTTCGAGGCAAACCCACCACAAAATCTGTAGTAACATGGTCCTATTTCCACATCGGAATTTCTAATGGCTGAAGCAGACCACCTGGCTTTTGATGTTCGGCTTTAACTAACTGACAAGTCAAGCACTCAGAAACAAAAATAGCCACGTCCTTCTTCATGCCGGGCCACCAGAACTGCTTCTTCAAATTCTGATACATCTTAGTGACACCAGGGTGAATAGCAAAACGGGAACCATGGGCTTCACTCAAAATCTCATTCCTCAAATCATTATCAACAGGAATATACAATCTGCCCTGGAAACTGACAACCAGCTCGTTATCAAATTCCACGTCAAATCTTGATATAACACGGGCCAAATCAGAATCAGCTTGTTGGGCTTCTAAAATCTGCTGATACAAAGCTGAACCCAAAACCAAGCTAGCACAAACTGCCATCTTCGGATCGGCAGGAATCTCTACACACAAAGTCTCGCTCGGAAGCTGTTCCCACAATTTCCATTTGTGAAGCAACAAATGACTGACCTGTACTTTCCTGCTCAGAGCATCGGCCACAACATTCGTTTTACCTGGCTGATAGGAGAGTGTAAAGTCATAATCCTTCATGTATTCCATCCATCGCCTCTGCCTGAGGTTCAGATCTTTCTGGGAGAAAATATACTGTAAACTCTGATGATCAGTAAAAATCTGAAATTTCTCACCATACAGATAATGTCTCCAGATCTTCAAGGCAAAAATAACTGCAGCTAGCTCTAGATCATGAGTGGGATAATTCCCTTCATGCTGTTTCAATTGCCGAGATGTATATGCGATAACCTTACCATGTTGCATCAGCACTGCACCCAAACCTACTCGAGACGCATCTGTACAAACAAGAAAACCACCCGAGTCGGAAGGCAAAGTCAACACTGGAGAAGAAGTCAATAGCCTTTTCAATTCAACAAAGCTAGCCTCACACTGATCCGACCAGACAAATGGCACACCCTTCCGTGTCAATTTAGTCATTGGTGCTGCAATCTTCGCGAAATCCTGAATGAATCTGCGGTAATACCCAGCCAATCCTAAAAAACTTCGTATCTCAGTGATGGTCCTCGGTCTCTGCCAACTCAAAACGGCATCAATCTTTGCAGGGTCTACTGCCACTCCATCACCAGAAATCACATGTCCAAGAAAATGAATCTCCTGAAGCCAAAATTCACATTTACTGAGCTTCGCATAGAGCTCGTGATCTCTTAGAGTCTGCAGAACGATCCTCAAATGCTGCACATGATCATCAACAGAGGCAGAATAAATCAAGATATCATCAACAAAGATCACCACAAAATGGTCCAGAAATGGACGAAAGATACGCTGCATTAGGTCCATGAAAGCTGCTGGGGCATTAGTCAAACCAAACGGCATGACTAAAAATTCAAAGTGACCATATCGAGTACTGAAAGCAGTCTTCTCCACATCAGATTCCCAGATCCGTAACTGAAAATAGCCAGACCGGAGATCAATCCGTGAAAAGACAGTAGCAGACTGTAACTGGTCAAACAAATCATCAATCCTGGGGAGCGGATACTTATTCTTGACAGTCGCCTGATTCAGCTGCCTGTAATCAATACAAAGCCTCAGGTTTACATCTTTCTTTTTCACAAACAGCACTGGGGCACTCCACGGAGAAAAATTGGGATGAATATAACCTTTCTCCAGTAACTCTAGTAGCTGTGCACGCAGTACTTTCAATTCAGCTGGAGCCATACGGTACGGCGGCTTTGCTAAGGGGCCAGTACCTGGAATCAGTTCAATCACCATCTCAATCTCTCGCTCTGGGGGCAAGCCTGGCAACTCGTCAGGAAACACATCAGGGAACTCACAGACAACCGGAATATCACAAACATCCCGTCGTGGTTTTTCAACAACCACCGCTGAAGCAAGGAATCCCTGACAACCTGCGCTAAGCAACCTATAGGCTCGAATAGCAGAAATAATCATACGAGAAGAACGGGATCGAATACCTTGAAAATAAAAGGCTGATTTTCCCTGGGACTGAAAATAGACTTTCTTCGATCTGCAGTCAACCACAGCTCCATAATGCTCCAACCAATCCATTCCCAGAATAACATCATAATCTGCCAGCTGCAACGCATACAATCTCGCCGGCAACTGGTGATTATCAATCATCACAGGAGACTCGTCCAAACACAGAGGAGTAACCATGAAATCTCCAGAAGGCAATTCCACAAATAACTCACAAGACAACTCAGAAGTCGGTTCCTCAATACAAGCCATGAAATCCTCAGAAATAAAAGAATGAGAAGCACCATAATCAAATAAGACATGAGCTGAATGTCCATAAAGCATAATCGTACCTTCCACAAGATAGGACGCAGCAGCATCAGCTCTTGTCAAATGAGAAACTTTGCCTTTCTGCTTCTTGGAACCAGCTGAAGATTGCTGAGAAGACGCCGACGCTTGAGAGAAAAATTGTTGTGGAGCCTGAGGTGCAGGAGGTCTAAACTGCGGCTGAGGTTGAGAAAACTGAGGAGCTTGCAATGGATTCGGCCTCAGCGGGCAATCCCGAACCACATGACCAGGCTGGTCGCACCGAAAGCAAACAACAGGAAGAGAACACGGCTGGCCCTTGTGATGACCACCGCATCTCCGACACGTCCACGGCTGACTAGCAGCTGAGCTCTGCCGAGTCTGAGAAGAAGGCGCTGTCGGCTGCTGAACAGAATCTGTACCGGACGGCTGCTGAAAAAACTTCTTCTTCTTCTTGAACCTTTTGAACTTGGGCTTAGAAGGAGAGGAAGCACTGGAAATCTCTGACTGGACCGAAGGAACACCAGGCACGGGCTGTCGGTAAGACTGCTGAACCTGAGCTACCGGCTGCACTGACCCTGCTTAGGGATATCCACCCGGTCTCGCAATCTCCAGCTCTAAAGCTACAGCTGTCTGACACGCAGTATCGAGATCCGCAACACGACTCGCTATCAACGGCTTCTTCAACTCTGGCCTCAACCCACGCAAGAATTGCTGGGTCTTCAAAGCTTCACTGGCCAGCACATGGGGCACATACTGACCCAATTCCAAGAACTTATTCCTGTACTGAAGCACGGTCATACTGCCCTGGGTCAATTCCATAAACCGGTACATCTTATCCATCTGCAAGCAGGCAGGAGTATAGGCACGCTCAAAAGCAGCAACGAACTCTGCCCAAGTGATTTGCCGAAGAGGTCTGGATCGAAAGGAAATCTGCCACTCGGCTTTCCACCACGCAATGGATGTACCCTGGAGTTGAAACGCAGCGAGCATGACTTTCTCATCTTCAGCACACTCCATCGAGACAAACACACGCTCTATCGCGTCCAACCATTGCCTCGCGACTTCTGGATCAGCTTGGCCATCGAAAGCAGGCGGATTGAACATCAGAAATTCCTTCAAAGCCTTTCCTCGACTGCCAGGCACTTCAGCTTGAACGATCGGCACTGGAGGAGCAACTGGAACGACAGGAACAGCGGGAACTGCAGGAGGAGGTGCAGAACCGCTATCTTCCCTGGGCGCATCTCGAGGAACACGAGGAGCTCGAGGAGGTCTTCCTCGACGAGGCGGCATAATTATGCTGCCAAAAACACAATCAACAATGAAATCCATCAATCATGCGGAAAACATCCTATGCCAGCATGAGACGACAACAGGACTAGCTCTGG
Source organism: Amorphophallus konjac (assembly GCA_022559845.1). NCBI lineage: Eukaryota > Viridiplantae > Streptophyta > Magnoliopsida > Alismatales > Araceae > Amorphophallus > Amorphophallus konjac. The sequence continues at coordinate 71,935,247 of CM040129.1, forward strand.
ACAAGGCGTCAATTCCAATTCTTTACGCAAATCCTCAACTTACGCTCTGATACCATCTGTGACGACCGAGAGTTCAGGACACCGATATACCGATAACATCGATACACCGACGCCAAGAACTGGGGAGGCCACCCAAGAGGCTGATGAGGCCCCTGAAGGGTTAGTGGGGGTTAGCTGAGGAATATGCATAATTAATTGCGAATTAGGGCGCGCAATACAACTAAGTATTTAAGATTTAAACACAAGTGCGGAAGCAATTTAAAAATAACCAGAGTGATATATGTATAACTAGTCCAGAGTCACAAACACTAGTCCTCAAGGCACAACTACGCGGGGCATACCCCAGCAAAAGTACAACACAAGCCTCAAAAAGGCAGCTCGTGCTCAGCTGGCAGGTAGGAACGGTCCCGAAACAGCACACTAAAGTCCGGGAGACGTCGGGCGCGGCTCACCTGAAAGGAGAAGGGTGAGTCACAGCCAGACTCAGTAGGGGTCACGCGGATCCCTACCTCGCACTAAACAAGCGAACATGCATAAATAAAGCAATTAAAGCATGCATTTAAAAAAATACACAGGCAATGGCATGAATAACTAATCACAAGAAAGCTGTAAACTCTAGCTAAGCAAGTATAACAGCTAACACATGCCACTACTACTTAAATGCAAGCGATTAAAGCTAAAACTACCAAATAGAAGGAGCTGTAACTAATCCAAACAACAAGGAAGGACAACCACTGGAGCAGAAACCATATGCGTCCACTGACGGCTTACACTGCGTCTCAAGCACTCGCAGTCGACGAAGCGACAAGCTAAGCGCGTAAACAGTACCAGACCAAGTGACCAGTCGGTGTGACACCCGTCGGCGTCAGTCCACAGTCTCCGACCACGTGTGCACACACTGACTCTAGCCTGAGCCAGGCCCTCTAACTAGTTTTCTCCCTTGGCAGGACACTACCATTGGCTGGGAGCCCACGGAACTAGCTTACAAACCGTTAATGGGAAACATACCCCTCCGCCATCCTCAAGCGGGTCGGTGCTCAACAGACCTTAGGGCAACAACAGTGGCTCCATTGCCTGGAAAGAAAAGCTACTCTATTGGCATATAAAACACGCCATTAAACACTTAAAACGATGCGAATATGGCATGAATATAGAACGGAACGCATAAGCAATGGGCTGGGAACATAAGCAAACTGGCGGGCAAGCGGCGGTCAGAGGCCCACGCGCTACTTGGAAGTGACGGTCGGGGATTGGTGCGTTACATCAAGAGCGGCACGCTGGTCTCCAGCCGTTACTCCCTCCCGAGTTCCGACTCACAGGTGCAGGGGGAATGTGACGGTAGGGGCCCTGTGCGTCGCTTCCAAGCGGCGCGGTAGGTCACCGCCGTTACATCCTCCCGAGTACCAAACCCAAAGGCCCTGAAGGGGAGAGTGACGGTGGGGGTCCTATGCGTTGCTTCCAAGCGACGCGCGGGAACTCCGCCGTTACTTTCACCCGAGGCTCAAAACAACACATAGCGTTCCAAACGATAGCAGATGAAGCGACGCCCCAGTCTTGGCGCGTCGTTACAAGCGACGGCCGGTCGACAGACCGCCGGGCTCACCGCCTCACCGGGCTAACGGAAAACAACGAACGAGTAACGGATGGGGTTCCCACCGTTACTCTCCAAACGACGCCCCTCGATAGGCCGTTATTTGGGAAGTGACGCATCCATCTTGGACCGTCAGGCAAGTGACGGTTCCTCGCAGGACCGTCACTGCACCTGGGTTACGGGCGGGTACGGTTTGTAAACCGAAGCCCTCCCGGACGGCTGAAAACGTCGGGTATCGACGAAAAACCTGATAACCTGTCAAACCACACATGCTAGATAACAATTTAACATCTAAATCTAGCACATGCAAGGCCTAAAACGCATCAAACTCAAGATTTAGGCTAAAACCCCAAAAATGGAAATACGAACATCATGCATGCTACGGGGTGCTAATCAACAAACGGGCTAAAGGAAACGATCCTAGCAAGATTGAGATTCCATCCCCCTACCTTTCGCAAGCCGAAACCGTCGAACGGGCCGCATGCAAGGAGGAAGAGCCACGGAGCTTCCACGCTCCACCTCGCTCCTACGATCACCGATCCACGCCGAAGTGGACACCCACGCGCACTACTCGACGCGAGGAATCCAACGGTGCCAACCTCGCCTCAATCCGATCTCGTTTCGCCCGAGTTCCCTAGGAGAGGGAGGGGACGATCGTGAGAAGAGAGAGAGGGAGAGGGTGAGAGTGAGATCGACGGGAAGGGAGAGAGAGAGGGAGGGAGAGGTTATAAAAAAATAAAATTAATATATATATAATATAATCATTATATATATAAAAATCTTATTAATTTCAATAACCCCCAATTAGCCCCAAATAAATCCGGAAAAACACCAGACAAATTCCTAAAAATCCAGGAAAATAGCCAGAAATTCCAGAACAATTAATAGAACAAATACCACGAAGGATCCATTAAGGCACGGGCCTTACAACCAAAGTGGAAGAGCTCATAGGGTCTCTGATGACCTATGAGATGAACTTGAAGAACAAAGAAGCAGAGGTAAGTAAGAAGCAACCTCTGGCTCTAAAGGTTGGACCAAGTAACAAGGATATCTCTGATGAAGGTGAATCTTCGAGTAGCAATCAAGACGAGGATGAAGTAGCCATGCTTACTCAAAAATTCAGAAGGTTCCTAGGAAAGGAAGGTAAATGCTTCACAAAAAGGAAGCCTCAGGTAAAGAAGGGTTTCATGTCAAAATTTGAGAATTTTAAGAAATCTGAAAAGCTCGTTTGTTACTCATGCAAGAAACCCGGACACATCAAGTCCGAATGCCCAGATGGAGCAAAGAAGACAATGCCAAAATGGAAAGGCAAAAAGAACAAGTCCATGGTCTACACATGGAGTGACGAGGAGGAAGAAGAATAAGAAGAAACTAGCTCCACGGAAGAAGAAAAGGAAGACTTATGCTTGATGGCCAAAGGAGACGAGGAAAGTGAGGTAAGCCTCCATTTGAACATTTCACCACTAATGATTGGGAGGAAGCTTACTTTGATCTAATGGATAAGTATGAAGTGTACAAGAAAGAAAATAAGGCTTTAAAGAAGAAAATTAACACCTCGGTAGATGATCATAGCCTGAATGAGAAAACTGCTTCCTTGGAATCTAAAAACGAAGATCTTAGAAAAGTGATTAAAAATTTAGAAGAGGAAAGAAATAAAATGAAAGATTTGGAATTTGAAAATGAAAGCCTAAGAAATGAAGTTGATGAGGTAAAGTTAAAAATACAAAGCTATGTTAAGGACAACAAATTGTGCAATGAGAAATATGATGCAATTAAACAAGTGAACTCTCAATTTCTTAAAGATATTGAAAAACTCCAAAAAGACCTGGAGGACAAACAAAAGTCTTTAGAAAAATTTGTGGACGGAAGTGAAAACCTCAATGCCTTGCTGGGCACTAAGATGAATTTCAACAAGGAAGGGTTGTGATATAATCCCACCAAGAAAAAGTCAATTGGAATGAAAACCATAACCTTTGTTTCATCTTCTGAAGCATCAACCTCCAAGACTAAACCCAGCCAAAGCCAAGAAAGATCTAACAACAAAGGTAAAGAAAAAGTGGAAGTGCCCTTGGAGAAAAATCCAAAAACTTCCAAGAAAGTTCACCAAAAATCCCAGACAGGCCGACACCAGTGACAATTTAGGTCTGCACATCCTCAGGGAAGAAATGGTTGAAACAATAGTATAGGTTGACACTACCCTCAGAACAAGTCGACATCTACATGGTCATCTCCCCATCAGTTTGCTAGGAATAACCCATCAGGTCGAGACTTAGGTCAGAGGGAGTCGACACGAGCAACAAACAGAGACTGTTATAAATAGGCAAAACAGGCGAGAGGTCGACACGTAAGTGACAAGAGGTCGACACTTCCATCATCAAGAGGCCGTTATGAGTGGATATAAAAGGGGAGAGGTCGACAGTCAAATGGATATAGGTCGACACCATCCTACTCTTTGGGTAGTTACGAGCTACAATAAAATGCGGTGTTAGCGACAAAAATATCAGACGGATTAATTTCCATTGCAAGTTTGTCTATAAATTCAGATGGATATATTAGGTCACAAATTGCATCTGTATTTCGGATAGAATATAATCTGTCTGAATATACATCTCCATTTGCGACAGATATTCAGACGGAAAAAATTACGTCTGAAATTACAGACCGAAATAAGTTCCGTCTGAATTTTCATCACAAAAATTTACCCTCCCGCCAAGATCGATTTCTTCCTCCCACCCCTTCCACCCCACCATTTTTGCCCCCCACTCTCCCTCTTACTCTCTCTTTCTCCTCTGCTTGTCGTCGTCACCGCCGGAGCCGTCGTCGTCCTCGTCTTCACCGCAGGCCTCCCTCCCTCTCACCATCATCGTCGCCATCGTCGCCAACCTCCTCCCGTCCTTGCCATCATCATCGTCGATAAGTCCTCTCCCTCTCCCTATCTCCCTCCTCTGCTCCCTCTGGCTGCTCTCCCTATCTCCCTCCCCCTCTCCCGATCCTGTCCCCCTCCCTCACTCAATCCCTCTCCCTCTCCAGGTGTCCCTCACTCCCTCTCCCTCTCCCTCTCTTCCCTTGTCTGTGGCCCCCCTCCCCCTCTCACACACACACACACACACACACACACGCACACACACAGACACAGACACACGTACACATGCACCAATGGCCGCAGGCCCCCCTCTCCCTCTCCCTCTCCCGTTCCCCCCCCCTCACAGACACAAGTACACACCCGGCGCCCCCTCTGTCGGCCAGGGGTGGTCTCACACACGTAGATAAATTAATTAATTTTTATTTTATTTAATATATTTTATTATTCATCATAGGATAATCTGCCGAGGGAAAGGGAACGAAAGAATTAGAGAATTTTTTACAAATAAGCACTAAGTAAAAATTTAATTTCATTTTTATATGTTGTTTTATTTTATTTTAATTTATGTAATCTTACTCAGATTTATTGTTAGGATGTCTTGTTTAATATTAACTAAATTAGAGAGGGGGTGGGGCGTTGTGGGCACTAAAAAAAATAAAAAAAGGAACAGGATAACAAATGCAAGTGTTAAGCACGGGGTGAGGATTTTCTGGCTCTGGAGCTGAAATCCGGCTTGGGCTATTGTGTACAAACGACGGATGATAATCCAACTTAGTTTCTGAGCTGGCTATAAATCAGAATGGGCAGAGAATGAGATCCCTCCCGGGCTAATCCACCTACATTCTCTTTTGCGCCTTGATTCCAATCAAGAGCACTCAAAGGTCACAGAATGAGCAAGAAAGAGAATAGATGATGAGCATGGAATTAAACTCCCTGGTTAAAAAAAAAACCCTCCGCACAAGACCCTTCAGACAGAAAACCCAAAGTTCCTGTCTGGGTCACACCTATGCAACCATCTGTGCAAGGGTCGACCCCTTCAAGGGGTCGACCCCCCCCTCCTTTTTCCTTTGTATCCTCTTTCCCTCTTTTGCAGACTGAGCAGTAAAAAAAAAAGATAACGGACAGACAAAATATATAAAAGAGAGAATAAGGTCCATTGTGAGCCAAGGTGCAGTGGCCTAACACAGTCCAAAAAAAAAAACTGTTGAATGGAGCAAGTCAAATGCAAAAGGCCAATAATGCACTTTGAAGCCCCTTGCTTCAAGAACCATTATCCAGTTTGGACTATTATGCAAAAAAAATGGAGATGATGATATCAGACCAAATTTTCTGAATTTCACTGAATATCAAATTGCGCAAACAAGTGTGGAACTAAATTCTAGACCAAAATTTAATTTCTCAAGATTGGGACCGGAAGTTCTGAACAACATGCATGAAGCAATAGTCAATCTGATTTTAGAAGTATGATGAAGCCTTGTGAAGATAATATGAAGTGTACAAAGCAAGGGTCGGGGATCCAATTCTTCAATGTAGAATGGAAAAATCTTGCCAAAATAAACTCATGCATCTTGGACTCCAAAAGACCAAGCATAAGCTCACAAAGTCTAAAGTGGAACTGAAGGATGAATTTGAAATCATAACTCCCAAAAAAAAAAAAAAGAAGGAACATGACCTCTTAATATGAGGCAAGCCGACTTGGGCTAATCTCGAGTCGAATCGGCCCCCATGCATCTGTATACCTACATATAGTTCGCATGATAGCATCTTAGTGGTAGATAAAATCATGTATGCACTGGAATATGCATAGTCTTCTGTTGCTGAATTTTAAGGAAAAATATATTTTACACCCATATGCATATGCATAGCCCTCACCATCGGGTTTCAAGGATGAATGAAGCCCCATGTCCATTAGCATATCAATGGTTCTCATGAGTACTCATCCAAATATCGCAAACACACACAAAAAAAGAAACCTCATCTACATCTCCATGTACATTCATGTGTGCTTCATGACTGAATTACATGAGCTTGTACATGTGTATGATCCGTGTGATGGGATGCCAACCTCATGTGCACCAACATGATTTGGAAGTAAGGCACTTTGGCATTTCCCCCATCGGATTTCGTCACATTTGTTCTGTATGGGCTCTTTGTGTAGGGGTACACTACACAAGGGTCGACCCTTGCAGACCCGGGGGTCGACCCCTCCATGGCTATAGCCTTCAGACTGTCTCCTCTTTTGGGGTTCGCATGCACAAGGCCAACACCCTTCAACCCAGCTCCCCTTCCAGGACGGTTTATTCCATATGCATTGCATAAATGAATCAACTCATCCATGCGCATTGCCTAAATAAGCCAGGATCATTCATATGCATGTCATGCACGGATAAGAATTTCATACGCATTACCCTAAACAATGTGTTGATTAAAGTAAAACACTTCAACTGCATCTAGTGGAGGCATGGCAAGCAAACCCGCTCGGTTGTGCAGTCAGCCTCTCCCATTGGCCTCCCCTCTCTACTGTGTGTAAAATGAAAAAGAGAGAGAAAGAAGAAAAGAAAGGGGAATCATGGAGGCACACCTCGGGGTCACGGGACCCTCTGCGCTGCCCCTTCCTCGGGTCGGCAGACCTGCAGACCCGAACTCATTTACATGAGATCATTCACCTCAAAAAAAATGGACCCTCTGGGCTGCCCTTGCACTAAACAAACCAATCAACTAGATAAATAGATGAATAAAATTATTTTTAAAATTTTAGTGCATGCACAGTAACAGTCGACTTATAGTAATTTGATGTTGATCTGATTCAAAAATATGGATTATTTAGCTTTCATGTTCTTCATTTGAATAATTTTATAAATTAGATGTTATTTAATTTGATGTATGCATAATGATAAGTGAGATGTTATTTAATTTTATGTTATATAGATACATGGGGTATTCCCTGTGAGCTGAGGTGCGTAGGTGCGACCTAACATTACACGCATCTGAGGTGAGCGTGTTAAACCCGTGTCAATGAGCATTCACGTATAAGACTTTGGGATTGATGTGTATGTTCTCATTTTTTACGAGAATGTATATATCTACCTCAAAGTCTTGAATTATCCAGTTTGGACAGTCTGTGAATGTTTGACCGCACTTAGGCAGTCATTTACTATATGTGTTTGTATGGTTTGTTGAGAATTTCGGTTGCGTCTCCTCACTCTTCTCTGATATACCTTTATTAATTTTGAGTGTTTTCTTAACCACTTACTTTTAAGTGTTTAAGAGAACTTCAAAATCAATAAATATTTTTGGTATATCGGAGAAATGTGGGGAGATGCTGTCGAAACTTTCAGCAAATAATGCAACACATATAGTAACTGATTGTGCGATCAAACCTTCATGGATGGGTTAACAAGTGATAATCTAAATAATAGTCCTCTTCCATCTTCAAATGGTCTACGACGAACGATGTGAGAAAGGGTCGAGTTTATTTTAGGAGTAATGATTTCAAAGTTTTTTGTGTATTAACATTTATTGGGTGCAGACAAAATGTTCATAGATCGTTCATGGATGTATCGTAGAATAGTTGACCAGGTGGTGTCGGATGACTTTAAACATGGAGTTGAGAGTTTCATTCAATTTGCATTGGGGAATCCAAATGCAGTAATAGAGAGCGACGGTCACATTCGATGCCCTTGTTCAAGTTATAGAAATTTGAGGTGGCATCCGCCATGGGATGTGCAACATCATTTGTACAACAAAGGGTTTGTGGATGGTTATACGAATTGGACGTGTCATGGTGAGGAATTATTGAGGTATGAGCCCGACAATATTGTAGCACAAGTGGGTACATGGATATGATTGTAGATGTTGTTGGTCCTAGTTTAAATGTTCATGAGGAACATGCATACATGGAAGAAGCGCCGAATAAGAGAGTCAAGAGATTTTATGAACTACTTAGGGATGCTGATGAGCCGATGTGGGTGGTTGTGAAAAGCACACTCGGTTGTCTGCAGTGTCACAGTTGTTGAACTTGAAATCTGAATTTCACATCAGTGAGACTTGTTTTGACCGTCTCCTCCTCTTGATCAAGAGTATGTTACCTTGAGATGAGAAGTTGCCAGAAACTTTTTATCGTAAAAAAAGATGGTCAATGAGCTAGGGCATGGATATGTGAAAATAGATGCATGCCCGAATCACTGTATGTTATATTACAAAGATGATGCAGATAAGATATCATGTTCTATTTGTCACCATGACAGATTCAAACCTAAGAGAGGGGACAATTCAAAGTAAAAAGATGTACCTTACAAGGCATTACAATACTTCCCTCTTGTGCCTAGGCTGCAGTGGATGTATATGTCCTCAATGACAGCTAGACATATGACTTGGCACACCGAAAGAGTAGGTCGTGCCGATGATATAATCAGTCATCCTATCGATGGTGAAGCTTGGACTCACTTTAGTCGTACTCATCTTACTTTCTCAAAGGAGCCACGTAATGTTAGGTTGGGTTTATGCACAGATGGTTTTAATCCATTCGGTGGTTCAGTGGCATCTTATTCTTGTTGGCCAGTGTTCATGACACCGTACAACCTTCCGCCGGACATGTGCATGAAACGAGAAAATCTATTTTTCTCCTTAGTAATTCCTAGTCCAAAAAGTCCTGGAAAAAAATTGGACATATACCTCAGGTCGTTGATTGATGAGCTCAAATTTTTATGGACTGGTGGAGTTGTTAATTATGATACATGTAGGAAGCAAAATTTTATTATGAAGGCTGCACTGATGTGGACAATAAGTGACTTCCCTACATATGGAATCATATCTGGTTGGAGCACACATGGGAGGTTAGCATGTCCTTACTTTATGGAAGATACCAAATCATTTGTATTGAAACATGGTGGGAAAGCATGCTGGTTTGATTGCCATCGGTGGTTGCTACCAAGTGACCATCCTTTTTGAAGAAAAAAAGACTCATTTAAAAAAATATTGTTGAAATGGATGAAGTAGCCTTGCAACGAGTGTCGAGTCGACATATGGCGATACGAGTGTAAAATTTACCAGATGTAGTATAATTATCTGGTAGTACACGACAACTCTATAGCTTTGGAAAGGATCACAACTGGAACCAGAAAAATATTTTTTGAGAATTGCCTTATTGGTCAACTCTTCTTGCACGACACAATCTAGATGTCATGCATACCAAGAAGAATTTTTTTGATAATGTGTTCAATACGATCATGAATGTTAAAGGCAAAACAAAGGACAACGCCAAAGCGCGTATGGACTTAAAGACGCTCTGTAAACGTCCAGAACTGGAACTACTGAACGTAAATTGAAAAATTGTGCAGCCTAAAGCAACTTATGTGCTTAATGATACACATATCAATGAAGTGTGCCAATGGTTGAAACGGTTGAGATTCCCAGATGGATATGCTTCCAACATAGCCCTTTGCGTGAATGTTAATGAGGGGAAAATATATGTCTGAAAAGTCACGACTGTCATGTGTTCATGGAGAGGCTAGTGCCCATTGCATTTCGTGATTTATTGCCAAACCCTATATGGGGAGCACTAACCGAGCTGAGTTAATTTTTTAAGATTTTATGTGCATCAGAACTCAGACTTCGGGATGTACAAACTATCGAAGAAAATGTGGTCACAACTGTTTGTAAGCTAGAGAAGATATTTCATCCATCATTCTTTGATTCGATGGAGCACCTAGTCGTCCATTTGCCATATGAGACTATTGTCGGAGGGCCAGTACAATTTTGATGGATGTATCCATTTGAGAGGTATGTGAGAATTTTTGTTAAGTTACATGTCGTCCATGGTCGGTACATGTCATTGCCATCGGATTTGTTGTTGTAGGTACATGCATAAATTAAAAATGAAAGTTCGCAACAAGGTGAAGGTGGAGGGTTCAATTGCTGAGGCATATATTCTTGAAGAAATTTTGAACTTTTGTTCCATGTACTTTGAGCCAGAGATTCTAACTCATTGTACTCGACCTCCACGTAATGATGATGGGGGAGTTGATGATTCGTCCGATCGACTCTCTATATTGAAGCATCTTGGACGTGCGTTCGGACGTTGCTCGACTCACACGCTCGAAGATAGAGAGTTGTACGCCACTGAGATATATATTCTTCTGAATTGTAACGAGATTGAACCTTATGTTGAGTAAGTTCTTAACTCACATTTCCAGTAAGTCCATAAGTTGTTCATCTTTCTTCTACAGTTCATTTAAAGTAGTAGTGTAGTTATATTGCAGATAATTTGATTCAGAATTAGCATAAAAATGTCTAAATATCCAGGACATGGAGATTGAAAAAGAATGTGAGAAGTTTTTTGCCAAATGGCTGAGATATCGAGTTAGTGTCGATCGTTGAATATAAATGTTTGTATTTACTTATGTTGAGGTAATTGTTATTATTTTAACTACTCTAATTTACATATAGGTTGAACAAGGTCTCATTACTGATGAAAGAGTATAAGAGATAAGTTATGGCCCCTCGAAAGTTGCATGTGCCTATTTAGGATATATTGTGAATGGATATAGATTTCATACAAGAGATTATGGACGAAGTAAGTCTACGATGAACATCGGCGTATCTGTTAAGGGAAGTGTATACAATGAAGTGGAATTGGACTACTATGGTATTCTTGAGGAGTCCTAGAACTTTAGTATTTGGGACGAGACAATCATGTATACCTATTTAAGTGTCATTGGTTTGATCCTAATTCTGTTCGACATGACACAACTTATGGGATTATCGATGTCAAATATAGGTCTAAACTTAATACATATAAACCGTTCATTTTAGCTGCACAAGCTCCGCAAGTGTATTATTCAAGCTATCCATCATCCAAGAATAAAGATTCGTGGGCAGTTTGCAAGGTTAAAGCAAAACTCTTTCCCACTTATGAGTTAAATATGAGTGAAAATGTCTCAGACGTTGCCAGTGCAGAGTATTTTCAATCAAACGAAGATGGCGTTGTCGGTTCCACGCATATTAATGTGGATGAATCTGATGAGCCATTGTCATTACGTGAGGGAGATGAAGTGGAAGAAGTCGATCCGACGGAGTTAAATGTTGATGTTAGAGGGGAGGAGGAATCGGATGAAGATGAAGAGTTCGAATCTGATGAGGCTACTATTGATGATGAAGATGATGATGAGTTAGATATATCATCAGCATGAGGGAGGCACGTTTTGATAATTTAGTAAGATATTCTTACTTTTTTGCATAATTTTTAATAACATTTCTCTAGCCTTATATAACTGTGGATTAACATGTATTAATTGGCTTGTTATTAATAAATAAATGGTTCGAGAAGGTCGTATTGGGAGTGGGAGGAGACAGGGCAGTGAGAGGGGCTCTACTCCCTCCTCTTTGGCGTCTTCTTCGGGCACATGTATATCCATTAAAATAGTTAGCTATATAAATATTTTAATTATTTACTAGCTTAAAAGAATTTTTTTTAGGTCCAAGTGTCGGCTCATGACCACTTGTATAGGCATCACCCCCACTACCTCCCGTTGCAGGTATGTATATTTTAATTTTTAGCAAAATATTCATTTTACATATGAAAATTAATTCTTACAGGTCCAAGTGCCCTCCCACCACTTGTACAGACACCACTCCTACCACCTCCCGCTGCAGGTATGTATATTTTAATTTTTAGCAAAATATTTATTTTGCTTATGAAAATTAATTCTTACAGGTCCCAGTGCCCTCCCACCACTTGTACAGATGCCACCCCCACCACCTCCCGCTGCAAGTATGTATATTTAATTTTCAGCAAAATATTCGTTTTACTTATGGAAATTAATTCTTACAGGTCCCAGTGCTTTCCCAGTTATGTATATTTTAATTTTCAGCAAAATGTCCATTTTACTTATGATATTTAATTCTTATAGTTCACAGTCCCCTCCCACCACGACCACATGCGCCACCCCACCAACTCCCGCTACAGGTATGTATATTTTAATTTTTAGTAAAATATTCATTTTACTTATGAAAATTAATTCTTACAGGTCCCAGTGCCCTCCCACCACCTCCCACTTGTACAGGGCACAGCCCCACCACTCAGCCACTTGACGATGTCGGCAGTCGTCACGAGGGAGGCATGGCCCATGATGGACGTCGCCCGTGATGGATCTCTAGATAAATTTATAAGGTTATTACATTCATTATTTAGCCTTCAACTGTCTAATGTGAATATTTTGACATTTGCAATTACAGTTCTAAAATTGAACCTTCCGATGATGTTCGTCATTCTATGGATCTAGTAATGGCACATGTGCCCGGGCCAGTATTGTCTTTCAAAGAATTTCCTATGGGAGTCCATGATTCATTGTTCGACATGTTCTTAGTAAGTAATTACGTCATTTAATTCAAGTATTTTCCAAACTCAATTCACAGCAGTATACTAACTGAGAAACTTATTTTATTTACAACGGACTTATCGATTCACCAGTGGATATGACGCGGCGCACTGTCGTTCTGCCTGGGAGTCTATTGTATAGAAAAATTATTGAAATGAAGTACATGCGGCTCATAAAAAGGCTAAAAAAAATACTGGTGGGAGTGAAGATCGACAGCTGTGGAAGGAGCACCGCCCTCTGTGGACGATGAAGGAGGATTGGGACATAGCATGTGACAAATTTACCGACCCCAAGTGGATAGAAAAGTGCCGAAAAGCCAAAATAAACACGGCGTCACAATCGGACGCAAATTTGCATACGGGTAGGTCTGTCTCTTTCGCGGTTCATAAACAAAAAATGGTAAGTAATGTTTCAATTTATCTTCTTACATTTTATTAATATATATGATATTTTTTTACTATGAATTGTATAACAGGTTGTGGAGCTTAATCGAGCTCCGTCGTTCCAAGAACTGTTCGATAAAACACATAAAAAGAAGGGGACAGATCAATTTGTGAGTGAGAGAGCTCGCTCAATAGCGGTAAGTTTATCTACATATGCAACTTCTACCGTTCATTTAAATCGGATTGATTCATATGAAATTTACTAGTTATTTTATTCAATTTGTAGGAAACATATAGCAGAGTTGTGACAGAGAAGTACAGGGAGGGAGACGCGCAACAGCCATAGTTGGATCTGGCGGAATGGGTTGTAGCAGCTGGCGTACCGAAGAAAAATCGGCTACATGGTTTTGGGGAGAGCCTGGAATCTAGCACGCTGATATCATCGTGTGCGAGTTCTGGCTCTGTCCAAACCTATAACAGGGCCTTCAGTATACCTCCACCTGGTCCCTGTACTTCTGCCAGCAACGTTAGAGACATAGTCCGATCAGAGATCTCTAATTTGCAGCGATCGATGCAACGGCAGATCTGAGAGGAGATGTCTATCCAGCAAGCAACCATGTTGCAGGCAATCACTGGCCTCCTCTCCCAGGCGGGAATTCTCCCTCATGGACCCACAACCATGGCACAGGTCCATCAGGTGAGTATTTATTACGTTTTTATTTTGGCAGAATTACTCAATTTTAAAAATAATTAATTCAAAAACTAAGTGTGTTTTGAAAACTAACTTAGTTTAGAAGAATTCATAAAATTAGGGGTTCGGGAGTCCAAAATTTAAAATAATGGCCTGATCGGCGTTCCGATCGTTCCAACACGACCTAGAAGGTAGACGTGACTTGTGAGAGCTGACGGAATCCAAATCGGATATCCGATTTGATCCCGACGCTCAAATAACTCAATTCAAAACTAAGTTAGTTTTCAAAAGTAACTTAGTTTAGAAGAATTCATAAAATTAAAAGTTTGGGAGTAAAAAATGTAAAATACGGGCCTGATCGGCGTGCCGATCGTTCCAACACGACTTGGGAGGTAGACGCGACTTGTGAGAGCTGACGGAATCCAAATCGGATATCCGATTTGAGCCAAATGCTCAAATAACTCAATTGAAAACTAAGTTACTTTTCAAAAGCAACTTAGTTTAGAAGAATTCATAAAATTCAGAGTTCAAGGGTCCAAAATGTAAAATACTGGCCTGATCGGCGTGCGAATCCTTCCAACACGATCTGGGAGATAAAAGTGACTTGTGAGAACTGGCGGAATCCAAATTGGATACCCGGTTTAGGTCTAACGCTGAAAAGTGTATTTTGTAAATGCACTTAGTTTAAAATTAAAGAAGTCGGGTCCGGAGGTCTAAAATCTGAAATACCGGTCTGATCGGTGTACCGATCCTTCCAACATGACCTGGGAGATAAAAGTCACTTGTGAGAACTAGAGGAATCCAAATCGGATATCCGGTGTGAGCCCGACGCTCAAATAACTAAATTCAAAACTAAGTTAGTTTTCAAAAGTAACTTAGTTTAGAAGAAGTCAGAAAATTCAGGGTTCAGGGGTCCAAAGTGTAAAATACTGGCCTAATCAGCGTGCCGATCATTCCAACACGACTTGGGAGGTAGACGTGACTTGTAAGACCAGACGGAATCCAAATTGGATATCTGGTTTGAGCCCGACGCTAAAATAACTCAATTCAAAACTAAGTGTGTTTTCAAAAGTAACTTAGTTTAGAAGAATTTAGAAAATAAGGGATTTGTGGGTTTAAAATGTAAAATACTGGCCTGATCGGCGTGCCGATCATTCCAACACGACTTGGGAGGTAGATGTGAGTTGTGAGAGCTGACGGATTCCAAATCGGATATCTGGTTTGAGCCCGATGCTAAAATAACTCAATTCAAAACTATGTGTGCTTTAAAAACTAACTTAGTTGAGAGGAATTCATAAAATTCGGGGTTCGGGAGTCCAAAATGTAAAATACTAGTATGATTGACATGCCGTTCATTCCAACATGACCTAGGAGATAAAAGTGACTTGTGGGAACTGGCTGAATCCAAATCGGATACCCGGTTTGGGCCCAGTGCTCAAAAGTGCATTTTATAAATGTACTTAGTTTAAAATTAAAGAACTCAGGTTCGGGGTATTAAATCTGAAATACTGGTCTGATCGACGTGCCGATCCTTCCAACATGACCTGTGAGATAAAAGTGACATGTGAGAACTGGCGCAATCCAAATTAGATGCCCGATTTGGTCCCAACGCTCAAAAGTGCATTTTGTAAATGCACTTAGTTTAAAAATGGAAGAAGTTGGCTTCGGGGGTCTAAATCAGAAATATCAGTCTGATCGGCGTGCTGATCATTCCAACATGACCTGAGAGATTAAAGTGACTTGTGAGAACTGACGGAATCCAAATCGGATATCTGATTATGGCCTAACGCTCAAAAGTGCATTCTCTAAATGTAATTAATTTAAAAGACAAATAACTAGGGGTTGGGGAGTCTAAAACCTGAAATACCGGTCTAATCGGCATGCCGATAATTCCAACACGACCTTGGAGATGAAAGTGACTTGTGAGAATTGACGGAATCCAAATCGGATATCTGGTTTGGGCCCGACGCTCAAAAGTGCATTCTCTAAATGTAATTAATTTAAAAGATAGATAACTAGGGGTTGGGGGGTCTAAAATCTGAAATACATGTCTGATCATCATGCCAATCATTCCAACACTACCTGGGAGGTAAAAGTGACTTGTGAAAATTGGCAGAATCTAAATTGGATACCTGGTTTGGTCCCAGTGCTCAAAAGTGTATTTTGTAAATGCACTTAGTTTAAAAGTGGAAGAAGTCGAGTCCGGGGGTCTAAAATCTGAAATACCAGTCTGATCGGTGTGCCGATCCTTCCAACACGACCTGGGAGATAAAAGTGACTTGTGAGAACTGGAGGAATCTAAATCGGATATCTGGTTTAAGCCCGACGCTCAAATAACTCAATTCAAAACTAAGTTAATTTTCAAAAGTAACTTAGTTTAGAAGAATTCAGAAAATTCAGGGTTCGGGGTCCAAAATGTAAAATACTGTCCTGATCAGCGTGCCGATCATTCCAACACGACCTGGGAGATAGACGTGACTTGTGAGAGCTCATAGAATCTAAACCGGATATCCGGTTTGAACCTGACGCTAAAATAAATCATTTCAAAACTAAGTGTGTTTTCAAAACTAACTTAGTTTAGAAGAATTCAGAAACTTTACGGTTCGGGGGTCCAAAATGTAAAATACTAGCCTAATTGGCGTGTCGATCATTCCAACATGACCTGGGAGGTAGACGTGAGTTGTGAGAGCTGACCGATTCTAAATCGGATATCCGGTTTGAGCCAGACGCTAAAATAACTCAATTCAAAACTAAGTGTGTTTTTGAAACTAACTTAGTTTAGAAGAATTCATAAAATTCGGGGTTCAGGGGTCCAAAATAACAAATACTGGCCTTATCGGCGTGCTGAGCGTTCCAAGAAGACCTAGGAGATAAAAGTGACTTGTGAGAACTGACGAAATCCAAATCGGGTACCCGGTTTGGCCCCGGCGCTCAAAAGTGTATTTTGTAAATGCACTTAGTTTAAAATTAAAGAAGTCGGGTCCCAAGGTCTAAAATCTGAAATACCGGTATGATCAACTTGTCGATCCTTCTAACAAGACCTGGGAGATAAACGTGACTTGTGAGAATTGGCAGAATCCAAATTGGATACCCGGTTTGGTCCCAGTGCTCAAAAGTGCATTATGTAAATGCACTTAGTTTAAAAGTGGAAGAAGTCGGGTACGAGGGTCTAAAATCTAAAATAACGATATGATCGGCATGCCGATTATTCCAACACGACCTGGGAGATGAAAGTGACTTGTGAGAACTGACGGAATCCAAATCAGATATCTGGTTTGGGCCCGACGCTCAAACGTGCATTCTCTAAATGTAATTAATTTAAAAGACATATAACTAGGGGTTGGGGGGTCAAAAATCTAAAATACCAGTCTGATCGATGTGCCGATCATTCCAACATGACCTGAGAGATGAAAGTGACTTGTGAGAAATGACGGAATCCAAATCGGATATCTGGTTTGGGCTCGACGCTGAAAAGTGCATTCTCTAAATGTAATTAATTTAAAAGATAGATAACTAGGGGTGGGGGATCTAAAATCTGAAATACATGTCTGATCGTCATGCCGATCATTCCAACATGACCTGGGGGGTAAAAGTGACTTGTGAGAACTGGCAGAATCTAAATTGGATACCTGGTTTGGTCCGAGTGCTCAAAAGTACATTTTGTAAATGCACTTAGTTTAAAAGTGGAAGAAGTCGGGACCGGGGGTCTAAAATCTAAAATACTTATCTGATCGGCGTGTCGATCGTTCCAACATGACCTGGGAGATGAAAGTGACTTCTGAGAACTGACGAAATCTAAATCAGATATCTGGTTTGGGCCCGACGCTCAAAAGTGCATTCTCTAAATGTAATTAATTTGAAAGACAGATAACTAGGGGTTGGGGGGTCTAAAATCTGAAATACCTGTCTGATCGATATGCCGATCATTCCAACAAGACCTGGGAGGTAAAAGTGACTTGTGAGAACTAGCGAAATCCAAATCGGATACTAGGTTTGGGCCCGGCGCTCAAAAGTACATTTTGTAAATGCACTTAGTTAAAAATTAAAGAAGTTGGATTTGAGGATCTAAAATCTGAAATACTAGTCTGATCGGCGTGCCGGTCATTCCAACCTGACCTAGGAGATGAAAGTGACTTGTCAGAACTGGCGGATTTTAATTCGGATGCCCAGTTTGAGCTCGGCGCTCGGAATTGCATTCTCTAAATGTAATTAATTTAAAATACTGATGATAACTTGGTTAGTTGGGGTCTATAAACTCTATGCAGTTATCAATTTGATTTTATGTTTGATTTGAATTTATGTAATCTAATAAAATATTTAATTTATCTTCGCACTAAATTTTTTATCTATGAATGAATGTTATTATTTTTGTAATATAGGAGGATCTTTCTGCGAGCGACGACAGAGGAGATGAGCAGGGCGGGGAGGAAGAGGGTATGGACGATCTGGAGGATATTTGTTGAGTTTCTTATGTGTTTTATTTTCTGTATGTTGGTTTGAATGTGATATTTAATGTATTTTTAATTAAACATATTTTTTAATTTTTTTTGTAATTTTTAAAAAAATTAAAAAAATATTTCAGATGTATTTTGAGACGGATCTGTCTGTAGTTAGCGACGGAAATAGAGATGAGCTTCAGTCCGTCTGAAACTCATGTTTTTTTCTAAAATTTAGAAAAAGTTTCAGATGAATTTTATGATGGATTCGTCTGAAGTTTGCGATGGAAAAAGCGATGGAGTTTTTCCGTCTGAAATTCCAGATCTGAAATTTGCGACGAAACGTCAGACGTAAAATAATCCGTCTTAACTTTCGGATGAAAATTCAGACGTAAAATTTTCCGTCGGGATAATTATGTTACTGACGAAATTTGTGTCCACTTATTTTCCGTCTTAACTTTCAGACGAAATTTTGGACGAAATTTTATCTATCT
Organism: Amorphophallus konjac; assembly: GCA_022559845.1. NCBI lineage: Eukaryota > Viridiplantae > Streptophyta > Magnoliopsida > Alismatales > Araceae > Amorphophallus > Amorphophallus konjac. The sequence goes on from CM040129.1 coordinate 71,954,083, forward strand.
GAAATTTGTAACTATGAATATAAGACGGCCATATTCCATCCTAAATCTGTTTGAAATCCATCCCAAAAGTGATTTCAGATGGAATTTGAAACGAATTTACGACAGAATATGGTCATCGCAAACACCGCCTTTTCTTGTAGTGGATACTTCCACATGCCTACCCAACCTCAATACCCCATGAACTATAACACCTTGTACCACTCAAAACCCACTCATTGGACTAAGTGGACAAAGAATCAATCCTTTTCTAACGTCCATCAAACCTTAAAAGCTCAAGAGGTTAAAAAGCAAAAGTGGAATGTAAAGAAAATCTGGGTTCCCAAATCCATGCTTTCTTGTTTTGCTGAAATGAAAGATTTGTTGGGACCCAATTATCCTTGGGTTCCAAACATTGTTACTTAATTCCTTGTGCAGGCGTGTCTTGCTGCCGCGCATAATCGATGATATCTTGATAGTGGCTGCTCAAGACACATGACTGGGGACAGAAACAAATTCTGTCTCTTGGTGGAGAAGAAAGCAGGTCATGTTACCTTTGGAGGGAACAACAAAGGAAAAATCATTGGTACAGGTAAAGTTGGTAAGAATCCCTCCAACCCTATTGAAAATGTTTTGCTCATTGAAGGTTTAGAATATAACTTGTTGAGCATAAGTCAGTTATGTGACGAAGGTCATTGTGTTGTGTTTGACTCTAATGAATGTAGAATTTTGGAACCTAAATCAAAAGAAACAATTTTTTTTGGAAAAAGAGTCAACAATGTGTACATGATAGACTTAGATGATCCCGCTCACATAAATCGCTATCTTGCTGCACATAAATCAGATCTTGCATGTCTATGGCATCATAGACTAGGTCATGCTAGCTACAATGCACTTCATAAATTTGTGAAGCATTCTATTGTAAAAGGACTGCCTGAACTCAAATTCAAACAAAACAATAAAATCTGTGATGCATGCACCCAATGAAAACAAACAAAGAAGTCATTGAAGAGTGGAACTGAAAGCTTAGCATCCAAGCCACTTGAACTAATCCATATGGACTTGTTTGGTCCAACTAAAACTACTAGCTTAAGTGGTAAGAGGTATGACTATGTTCTAGTAGACGACTTCTCTAGGTTCACGTGGGTGTTCTATCTTGGACATAAAAATGAGACTTTTTATGAGTTTCAGGCACTCTACATGAAGGTGATACAAGATGGTGAGTTCAGAATTTTCAGCATACTTTCAGATCATGGTGGTGAATTTGATAATGCTAACTTTGATAATTTGTGCAGGATTGAAGGCATAACTCATAAGTTTTCATCACCAAGAACCCCTGAACAAAATGGGATAGTTGAGAGGAGAAATAGAACTCTTATAGAGATGGCACGGACAATGCTAGCTGAAAGGCAACTCCTAAGGAGGTATTGGGCAAAAGCAGTTAACACTGCTTGTTACATCATAAACTGCTCCATGGTAAGGCCCTTCACTAAGAAAACTCCTTATGAGCTGCTAAAAGGTAAAAAGTCATCCCTCTCTCACATGAAATTCTTTGGTTCTAAATGTTTTATTCACAATAATGACAAAAGAGAATTAGATAAATTTTAGCCCAAAAGTGATGAATGAATTTTTCTTGGATATTCTGATAGGTCTAGGGCTTATAGAGTCTATAATCTCAAGACTCTATGTGTGGAAGAGTCACCCCACATCACATTTGATGAAACTGATGATGATAAATCTTGCCGGAAAAATGATGATGGGGAGTTCATGAACCTCAATGAAAAAGAAGATCTTCCACAAGGGAAGACAGAAAGAAATGATGACCAAGGCGAGTCAAGTAATGCAAGGGTCACCGATGCTGAGGGAGGTAACAATCTCACTAATATTCAAGTGCTTAAAGACCATCCATTAGAGAACATCTTAGGTAGTCTACATGACCCGCCTAGAACTAGGTCACATTTCATAATCATGGATGAACTAGTACAACTTGCACTTGTCTCCCAAACTGAACCTAAAAACATTGAAGAAACTTTAAAAGATGAAAACTAGATAAACTCCATGCATGATGAATTAAACCAGTTTGAAAGAAATACAGTGTGGCATCTTGTTCCTAGGCCCCAAGAAAAATCTATCATAGGTACTAAACGGGTTTTTAGGAACAAATTCAGTGAAGATGGTAAAATAATCAGGAATAAAGCAAGATTAGTGGATCATGGTTATAATCAAGAATTTGGCATATATTTTGAAGAATCATTTTCCCCTATAGCCAGATTAGAAGCAATTAGGTTGTTGCTTGCATTTGCGTGTTCATATAAAATCAAGTTGCAACAAATGGATGTTAAAAGTGCCATTTTGAATTGGTTAATAAAAGTAGAAGTATATGTTGAACAACCCCCTAGTTTTGAATGTTCTCATCATAAAGATCATGTTTATAAGTTGGACATGGCTCTTTATGGACAGAAGTAGGCACCCAGAGCTTGGTATGACAGGCTAAGCTCATTCCTCACTGAAAAAGGGTACACAAGAGGTAATGTAGATCAGACACTCTTCACAAGAAGACAATGTAAAGATATCTTGTTGGTTCAGATTTACGTAGATGACATTGTGTTTGGATCCACTAAACCTCAAATGTGTGAGGATTTTGCTAAGCTCATGACCAATGAGTTTGAGATGAGTCTAATGGGTGAGCTTCAATTTTTCCTTGGCTTGCAGATCAATCAAAGTAGTGGAGGATACTTCATCAGTCAAGCCAAGTATGTCAAGGAGTTGTAAAGAGGTTTGACATGACTAACTGTAAATCAATTGGAACTCCTATGGGGACTACTACATCACTGGATGCAGATGAAAAAGGTATACTTGTGGATGCAAAAAGATATAGAGGTATGATTGGTTCATTACTCTACTTAACTGCATCTAGATCAGACATCCAGTTTACTGTTTATCTCTGTGCTAGATTTCAGTGTAGTCCTAAAGAATCTCACTTGACCGCTGTCAAGCGTATCTTTAGATACCTTGATGGCACTCAAGATTTAAGATTATGGTATCCTGCATCATGTGAACTCTCTTCTATTTCATATTCATATGCAGATTCTGTAGGGCGCAAGCTAGATCGCAGGAGCACTAGTGGCTATTTCCAATTTCTAGGCGGGTGTTTGGTTTCTTGGGCTTCCAAGAAACATCACTCGGTTGTCGTCTCTATTGCAGAGGCAGAGTATGTCACTGCAGGGAGTTGTGACCCCCAAGTGCTGTGGATCAAACACCAACTCCAAGACTATCTAACAGATCGTGGATGTGTCCCAATCTTGTGTGATAACACTAATGCTATCAACCTTGCTTAAAATCAAGTCCTGTATTCTAGGACTAAGCACATAGAAATTAGGCATCATTTTATCAGAGATGAAGTCCTTAAGAAAAACATTGAGGTCTACTTTATGGAATCAGAAAATATGGTTGCTGACATTTTCACCAAGCCATTATGCAATGACAGATTCTCAACCCTAAGAAGATAGCTAGGTCTATGTAGACCTCAACACAATAAGGTTTGAGCTCCTCATTAAAGTTCTTACTGCTTATAATTCTTATCATTACTGTGGTGACTGTAAAAAACCCCTAATTTATCTTGATGTGATTTTTTGAATAATTGAAATATTGATTTGATGATGGTTACATTCAGGGGGAGGTTGTGTGCATATGCTATCATGTTTGCACCTTGAGTGTTTTGCATTGCAGATCATTTTTTTAACTTCATGGTATATCAAATGGCGAGATGTGAAAAGACATGGTATGCATGTCCGGAAACTCTCCCCATGCGTGATGACTAATGTGACGACCCGGGATCCGAGTACCGGAAAGGAACCGACGCGTCTCGAATCTCGACCCGCCAACCCACGAGCCCGAAGACTCGGAAGGGTAGAAAGGGATGGTGTGGGAGTACAAGAGAAGCTGAAACAACTGCAGAGATCGCACAATAATCTAAAATAAAATGCACAGAATAATATAAATAAATTAAACTACTACAAGGTCCAGTATATCTCATGTCCAAATGAAAGTATAGTCAAAAGGAAGAAAGTACAACTACACGGGGCATCCCCCAGCATACAACTACACGGGCCATCCCCCGACACTGGCAGACTGGCGGCTAACCCTGGCTAGAAGAACCACGCTGAAATTCGACCGCACCTCTCAAAGACCCCGCCTCACCTGAAATGCAGGGGTGAGCCTCATTTCATTGGCCCAGTAGGGATCCCGTGAATCCCCAACTCGCGTGGAAAACAAGGCAAGAAAGCAGAAAGAAACCCTACCTAACAGGAGTACGGTAGAACCAACAAGCTAAAGTAAATAAACGAAAAAGCCATCTACTCTAACAGCACGTACTACTAAACCTCGGTCCAACGAAACTCGAGTCCACCCCTGCCAGAGAATAGGAGCACTACCCACTAGAAGAACGACCGGAAGCATCCCCTGACGTCTTACACCGCGTCACAAGTGTCTAGCTACAACGCCCCGGGTGTGAGACTCAGACACGAAACAAGTACCACAACAAGGACTAGCTGGGGTCACGCTCGTCAGCGCGTGTCCTAAGCCCCCAACTACGTGTGCACACACAGACCATCTTCTCTAGATTGGGTCCTCTAGCTGGTTTCCCCCCCCACCGGACTCTGGTGGCAAAGGCAAGGGGCCCTACGGTAACCAGCCTAAAAACCGCCTCTCACCGGGTCTCGCTCTCCACCACTCCCAGGTGGGTCTGCACCTGCGTGCGCAGGAAGCTACCACTAGTGGACAGGTCACTGAACGTAAGGACTGACTCACGGAAACAACCGTCAAAGAAACGGGACCGCACATACATGGTGCAGCATAGAGCTTGACGGTCCAACCTTGGACCGTCACAGGCTGTGATGCACCTTCACTGCAGCGTAACAAGGCTCTGACGGTCTAACCCTGGAGCGTCACAAGCCTATGTGAAAACAGGCTCTGATGCACCCACCTAGGGGCGTTACAACACCTAACGGACCAACCCTGGCGCGTCAGGGGAGATGGGTTCGTCTGCTCTGACGCACCCACACAGGGGCGTTACAAGGTTGTGACACGCCAGGAATGGTGCATCACAGGCCTTGACCCCCAACGGTCAAAAGCCAACGGTCGGCAGCCAATGGTCGAACGCCCCTGACGGTCCAACCTAGGTGCGTCACAGCACCATGGCGGTCTATCGTGGGATCGTCACAGCCCACGGACCCCACTTGGCTGCACATAGGGCTGTAACGCACCCATCTAGGCGCGTTACATTGTGTGACGGTCACTGGAAGGACCGTCACACCCGCCCGAGGGTGAAACGGCGGGAAACGCCCAAAAATTCCAACCACGCCCCCATGCCTCCATAGGAGAGGGGGAAATCAAAGGGGAAGACCCTTGGGGATCCTTAGCATGATTCTAGGCCATCCAAACACTGAATCGCGGCTCAAATCCATAGATCAGGCGAACTCTCCCCAAAACATGATTTTGCCCTAACCCGCTCAAACACACCCCTCTCGCCTCCCATTCGGCCTACAAATCGCGGGGGATGATGGGATGAGCATAGGGATTCATCCCCCTACCTCAATGGAGCGAATGCTCCGCCTAATCACCACCGAAGTCAAGGAAGAAGCTGTTGAATGCCACACGCCCTACCTCCCGCCGCGAGAATGCCACCACCGGAACCGCCTCGCCACCGCCACCGCCGCCACGCCGTTGCCGGAGTGAAGGACGGCCGCGTCTCGGTCGTCCGGGGAAGTAGAACGGTCACGGTGGGGAGGGCACTCTCCAACGGTTGGAAGAAGGAGGAAGAAGAAGAAGAAAAAGGTGAAAAAGAAAAGAAAAAGGTTTGGTATTTATAGAAAATCTGGAAAATCAAAAACATCTCAAAAAATAGAAAAATACACCTCCTCGATCCTCGCGACGCGCTTATCACAACGGTACCACTCGCGTGTAGACGAATGACCTGGTCCACCCGCTATAGGCTTCCGTATGAGTTTCCGAGACACATGCGGGAATCGGAAAACATGCGAAAAAAGCCACGGAACACGCTCCGAGCCTCTGAACTGACCCGAATCGCACGGATCCAAACCCGAAAGTTGTCAGAACATAATTCTGGACACAACGGAGCCAAATTCACCGAAAACGCAGATCCGAGACCCAAGAAGAAGGATCCAAAAGGGTCTGGGACATCACAGCCCTCCCCCTATAAATAAATTTCATCCTCGAAATTTGAGAACAAGGCACAAGAACGGGGGAAAGACTTACACAAACAAATAAGGATACAGCTCCCGCATCTCATCCTCATGTTCCCAAAACGCCTCGCCACCAGAATGACGCTGCTAGACCACCTTAACTAGAGGAATAACCTTGTTTCGCAGGCGCTGCTCTCCCCGATCTTCAATACGAACGGGAAACTCCGGAAGGGACAGATCTGGGGTCACCTCAGGCCAAACGGCATCCTCGAGAACATGGGAATCATCGGGCATATACTTCCGAAGCATCGACACATGGAACACATCATGCACGCTGGAAAGCTCCGAAGGTAGCTGCAACCGATAAGTAACTTCCCCAACACGATAGACGATGGGAAAGGGACCAATGTAGCGGGGACTCAGCTTCCCGCGCCTACCGAAATGCATCACACCCTTCATGGGAGAAACTCAAGAAAACTCGGTCTCCCACAGCAAAGCTGAGAGGTCGCCTCCTTCGATCGGCATAACTCTTCTGCTGGCTCTGAGCGGTCAACATCTTCTGCCGAATGAGATGCACCACCTCAACACACTGCTACACCAAATCTGGTCCGGTCAGGGCACGCTCGCCCACCTTGAACCAATCAAGCGAAGTCCGACAAGGTCGCCCATACAATGCCTCATAGGGAGCCATACCAATGCTCGAATGATAGCTGTTGTTATAGGCAAACTCCACTAATGGCGGATGGTTGGTCCAACTCCCCTGCCATTCTAAGCAACACGCTCGCAACATGTCCTCCAGAGTCTGGATGGTCCGCTCAGACTGACCATCCGACTGAGGATGATAGGCCGAGCTGAATGCCAACTCAGTGCCTAGAGCCTTCTGGAAGCTCCTCTAGAATCCAGAAGTGAAGCGGGGATCACGATCAGACACAATGGAGATGGGAACTCCATGCAACGGAACAATTCACTCCACGTACAAACGAGCCAAACGATGCACTCTCCAACTGACCTTGACCGGTAGCAACCGCTCCATCTTCTTCAGTCTATCCACTAGCAACCAGATACTATCCTCCCCGCTGGACGTCCTCAGTAACCCAACCATGAAATCAGTGGTCACGTGGCCCCACTTCCACGCATGAACATCCAAGGGCTGAAGTGTGCCCCCCGGTCGCTGGTGCTCAGCCTTCACCTGCTGACAGGTCAAACACCTGGCCACAAATTCCGCCACGTCTCTCTTCATGCCAGGCCACCAAAACTGCCTCTTCAGGTTCTGGTACATCTTAGCCGATCCGGGGTGCACGGCATACCGACTCCCATGAGCCTCACGCAATACCGTACGTCGCACCTGCCCCTCGACTGGCACGTACAACATACCTCTGAACCTCACAGCTCCATCCTCACCAAACTCCACCTAGGCCATCGACAGAATACGAGGTAGCTCGGGGTCCGCTTGCTGAGCCTTAGTCACCTGTCGACGCACCGCGGCCGTGACAGTCAGACTCGCAAGGATAGCCAAACCCTGGTCCTGAGGGACCTTGAGCCTAAAAGTCTGGCCAGAACTTGCTCCCAAAGCCTCCACTTCCTCAACAACATCCGACTGACCGTTACTCTCCTACTCAGAGCATGAGCCACGACGTTCATCTTGCCAGGCTGATAAGATAGAGTGAAATCATAATCCTTCATATACTCCATCCACCTCCTCTGCCTGACGTTAAGGTCCTTCTGCATGAACACATACATAAAACTCTGATGGTCAGTGAGAAGCTTAAACTTCTCACCGTACAAATAATGCCTCCAGATCTTCAAAGCAAAAATCACCGCCGCCAACTCAAGATCATGAACATGGTAGTTCGCCTCATGTGGCTTCAACTGCCGAGACGCGTACGCCACTACCCTCCCATGCTGCATCAACACAGCACCGAGACATACCCCGGAAGCATCAGTACACACCAGAAAACCACCCGAGCCAGATGGCAACACAAAAACCGGAGCAGTGGTAAGCAATCTCTTCAGCTCCATAAAGCTTCACTCACACTCCTCTGTCCAGAAGAACGACACCTCCTTCCGCGTAAGCCGGGTCATCGTGGCTGCAATACGAGAAAAATTCTGAATAAACCATTGATAATAGCCTGCGAGCCCCAAGAAACTCCGAATTTCCGTGATAGAACTCGGCCTCGGCCACTGCACCACAACCTCGACCTTGGCCGGGTCCACGGAAACACCATCACCAGAAATAACATGCCCCAGAAAGTGCACCTCTCGGAGCCAGAACTCGCACTTGCTAAACTTGACATACAACTGGTGATCGCGCAGGATCTGCAACACCGCCCTCAATTGGTGCACATGCTCCTCAGTAGACCGCGAATACACGAGGATATCGTCCACAAACACGACCACGAACTGGTCTAGACACGGACGGAACACCTTATGCATCAAATCCATGAACGCTGCGGGGGCATTGGTGAGCCCAAACGGCATCACGAAGAACTCAAAATGCCCATACCTCGATCGAAACGCTGTCTTCTCCACGTCCGACTCTCGAATCCGCAGCTGGTAATAGCCCGATCTCAAATCGATCCTCGAAAACACCCGGGCCGACTGAAGCTGATCGAACAAGTCATCAATCTGAGGCAACGGATACTTGTTTTTAACCGTCGCCTGGTTCAACTGACGGTTATCGATGCACAGCCTCAAACTACCATCCTTCTTCTTCACAAACAATACCGGCGCACCCCACGGGGAATAACTAGAATGAATATACCCCTTGGCCAGCACCTCCTGCAACTGCACCTTCAACTCTTGCAACTCTACAGGCGCCATCTGATAAGGGGCCTTCGACTTAGGTGCCGTACCCGGCACCACCTCAATCATGAAATCAATCTCTCGCTGCGGTGGCAACCCTGGTAGCTCCTCGAGAAAAACATCAGGAAACTCGCACGCGACAGGAATGTCCTCTACCTCAGGACACTGTCGATCACTTAAAACCACAGATGCGAGAAAGCCCTGACAACCCGCATCAAGCAAGCGACGCGCACGGATAGCCGAAATAAGCAAGCGGGAAGAGGAAGACCGAATACCTTTGAAATAAAAGGTGGGTCCACGAAGCTGTCGGAAGTAGACCTTCTTCAAGCCGCAATCCACCAAGGCATGATGAGCCTCGAGCCAATCCATGCCCAAAATCACATCGAAGTCCTGAAGCGGTAACGCGTAGAGTCTAGCCGGCAAGTTCTGCCCTTCCACCCACATAGGTAACTTCTCAAAGCAGTATGGGGTGATCATGAAGTCACCGGTAGGCAACTCTACCGCCAAGTCACAAGACACCTCGGTCACTGGGCCCTCCACACTCTGAGCAAAATCCTCCGAGATGAACGAATGAGAAGAACTTCAATCAAACAAAATACGAGCCGCACAACCCAAAGTCGAAAGAGTACCTTCCACCAAATGCGACGCCTCAGCCTTTACCCTGGTCATGTGAGTCACTCTGCCTCAGGATCTCTGCCTCCCTACAGTAGCTGACAGTGACAACTGAGGAAATTGTCCCTACTGCTGGTACTACTGCGGCTGTGATGACAACTGCTGGGACTGAAACTGCTGTTGCTGCTGAAACTCATGCGGCTGGCTCGGTCTCTGCAGACAGTCATGTGCCATGTGCCCTGGCTGATCGCACCTAAAGCAAATCACGGGCGTTGAGCACGGTCTACCCGGATGAGAACCACCGCACCTAGGACAACCGCCTCGTGAACCAGTCATCGAACCCTGACGCTGAAAAGCCACCGGCTGCTGAACACTGTCCATCGACTCCTGCTTCGACTTCTTATGATCTTGACACCTCTTACTAAACCTAGCTTCCTTAAGCAACTTCTTAAGCTTCGACCTGAAGGATGACGACCCTGGCGCAGGAGCCACAGACTGCGTCGCCACTGATCCACCTGCTGAGAGCTGAACGGTACTCAGCAGCTGCATCCCCGTCAGCTGGCTGAAATCTGCCTACACCTGACTGGCACTGCCCTGCCCTCGAACCTTCTACAAGTCTCTCTCCAGCGCCGCTGCTGCCTTACATGCCTCATCCAAAGTGGTCAAACCTGATGCAAGAGGATGATGCCTCAACTCTAGCCTCAGACCACCCACAAACTGATCGGTCTTCACCTCCTCATCTGCCACGATATGAGGAGCATAACGGCCCAACTCGATAAACCTGGCATGGTACTGCATCACCGTCATGTCACCTGAGTCAGCTCCATAAACTCACGCAACCTCTGCGACCTGACAAAGGACGGATGGAAGGCACGCTCGAAAGTCGTGACGAACTCCTACCACGCAATCTGCCAAAGAGGACGAGACCGGAACACTAAACCCCACTCTGACATCCACCAAGTACGGGTCGCTCCCTGAAGACGATGAGTAGCCAACGCTACCTGCTCCTCCACGGGACACTCCATCGCACTGAAAATCTGCCTTACATCATACAGCCACTCTCTGGCCGCCTCAAGATCTGGCTGCCCGCTGAAGGAAGGAGGCTGAAATAGCAAGAACTCCTTCAGCACACGACCATGACCACCACGAGCCTGGTCCTCACCAGCATCGCCACCCTGCTGCTGGTGATCTCCTTGTTGCCGCTGAAGCACATACTCAAACATACCTCGGAAGAAATCGTCCATCCCTAGGGCTCTCGCACCTTCAGCTACACCCTCAAAAACTGAAGCCTTGCTCTACTCCTCTGAACCATCACTAGACTCTCCCTGCTAGGAACGAGCCCTCCTCCGAGGTTCCATAACACACCTGGCATCAAAGAAAACAACCACAAATCAATGAAACACACGGCCCTAAGCCAGTCGCCGGCTATACAGGACGTTCATGGACCTTCTGGACCACCGTAATTCGTTTCAAGTTCTGATGTACCTCCACAACCTACGCTCTAATACCAGCTATGACAACCCGGGATCCGAGTACCGGAAAGGAACCGGCGCGTCTCGAATCTCGACCCGCCAACCCACGAGCCCGAAGACTCGGAAGGGTAGAAAGGGATGGTGTGGGAGTACAAGAGAAGCTGAAACAATTGCAGAGGTAGCACAATAATCTAAAATAAAATGCACAGAATAATATAAATAAATTAAACTGCTACAAGGTCCAGTGTATCTCATGTCTAAATAAAAGTACACTCAACAGGAAGAAAGTACAACTACACGGGGCATCTCCCGCTCTGGCAGACTGGCGGCTAACCCTGGCTAGAAGAGCCACGCTGAAACTCGGCCGCACCTCTCGAAGACCCTGCCTCACCTGAAAAGTAGGGGTGAGCCTCATTTCATTGGCCCAGTAGGGATCCCGTGAATCCCACCTCACGCGGAAAACAAGGCAGGAAAGCAAGAAAGCAGAAAGCAACCCTACCTAACAGGAGTATGGTAGAACCAACAAGCTAAAGTAAATAAACGGAAAAGCCATCTACTCTAACAGCACGTACTACTAAACCTCGGTCCAACGAAACTCGAGTCCACACCTGCTAGCAAATAGGAGCACTACCCACTAGAAGACCGACCGGAAGCGTCCCCTGACGTCTTACACCGCGTCACAAGTGTCTAGCTACAACGCCTCAGGCGTGAGACTCAGACACGGAACAAGTACCACAACAAGGACTAGCTGGGGTCACGCTCGTCAGCGCATGTCCTAAGCCCCCAACTACGTGTGCACACACAGACCATCTGCTCTAGGTCGAGTCCTCTAGCTGGTTTTCCCCCCCACCAGACTCTGGTGGCAAAGGCAAGGGGCCCTACGGTAACCAGCCTAAAAACTGCCTCTCACCGGGTCTCGCTCTCCACCACTCCCAGGTGGGTCCGCACCTGCGTGCGTAGGAAGCTACGACTAGTGGACATGTCACTGAAAGTAAGGACTGACTCACGGAAACCACCGTCAAACAAACGGGACCGCACATACATGGTGCAGCACAGAGCCTGACGGTCCAATCTTGGGCCATCACAGGCTGTGACGCACCTACACTAGAGCATCACAAGGCTCTGACGGTCTAACCCTAGAGCATCACAAGCCTAAGTGAAAATAGGCTCTTACGCACCCACCTAGGGGAGTCACAGCACCTAACGGACCAACCCTAGTGCGTCAGGGGAGATGGGTTCATCTGCTCTGACGCACCCACACAAGGGCGTTACAAGGCTGTGATGCGCCAGGCATGGTGCGTCACAGGCCTTGACCCCCAATGGTCAAGAGCCAACGGTCGAACGCCCCAGACGGTCCAACCTAGGTGCGTCAAAGCACCGTGGCGGTCTATCGTGGGAACGTCACAGCCCACAGACCCCACTTGGCTGCACGTAGGGATGTAACGCACCCATCAGGCGCATTACATAGTGTGACGGTCACTGGAAGGACCGTCACACCCGCCCGAGGGCAAAACGGCGTGAAACGCCCAAAAATTCCAACCACACCCCCATGCCTCCATAGGAGAGGGGGAAATCAAAGGGGAAGAGACCTGGGGATCCCTAGCATTATTCTAGGCCATCCAAATGTCGAATCGCGGCTCAAATCCATATATTGGGTGAACTCTCCCCAAAACATGATTTTGACCTAACCCGCTCAAACAGACCCCTCTCGGCTCCCATTCGGCCTACAAACCGCGGGGGATGACGGGATGAGCATAGGGATTCGTCCCCCTACCTCAATGGAGTGAATGCTCCACCGAATCACCGCCAAAGTCAAGGAAGAAGCTTTTGAATGCCACACGCCCCGCCTCTCACCGTGAGAAGGCCACCACCGGAATCGCCTCGCCACCGCCGTCGCCGCCACGTCGTTGCGGAAGTGAAGGAGGCCACGTCTCGGTCATCCGGGGAAGAAGAACGGTCGCGATGGGGAGGGCACTCTCCAATTGTTGGAAGAAGGAGGAAGAAGAAGAAGAAAAAGGTGAAAAGGAAAAGAAAAAGAAAAAGGTTTGGTATTTATAGAAAATCTGGAAAATCAATAAAATCCTAAAAAATTGAAAAATACACCTCCTCGATCCTCATGACACGCTGATCGTAACGGTACCACTCACGGGTAGATGAACGACCTGGTCCACCCGCTACAGGGTTCATAGGTGTTTCTGAGACACACACGCGGGAATCGAAAAACACGCGGAAAAAGCCGTGGAACACGCTCCGAGCCTCCGAACTGACCTAAATCGCACGGATCCAAACACGAAAGATGTCCATAACATAATTCCGAACACAACGGAGCCAAATTCATGGAAAACGTAGATCCGAGACCCAAGAAGAAGGATCCGAAAGGGTCTGGGAACCATGAGTCAATGTTGCACTTTAGGAACTGCATGTTAATGTTTAGTGTATCGCATATTTAAAGCTTTAGCATCAGATATGCACATCTCTCAAGCAAAAAGAAAGTGGAATCTTTTGAAGTGATTGAAATCAGAATGTCTGAGAGTACCAAATTTCAGAAGTTGTCGGACAAGCTTGAGAATTAAAGCAGAAAAGGAAGGATCAAAGTCAGAGATATTGGCTGAGATAGTTCAACTGAACAGGTCGACACGGTCTGCAGAAGTGTCGATGCTACTGTTGAAGGTGCTCAAATTAGTCTCTATTTTCCATCAGGAGGTCGACACTGCTTGCAGAAGCGTCGACACTGCTGTCTAATTGCTCTGCCCTCTGGTTTATAGAGAGTCTTCTATCTATCCTTTCTGGCTTATATTATCTTCTTGATTGGAGAATTCTCTTCATTTTTTTTAATCGCTCACATTTGAACCTCGATTTGTCATCGGTCATTAACTTAGGGGGAGTTGAGAAGGATTTCATCCTTAATGCATCCTTGGTTAAGTCATTTCAATCCTACCCCTGTTAAGAAAATGGTTTAATGTTTATAACCCTCAATTCTGTTGCTAATTGTTTTAGAATGCACTCATCTTGCATTTGTAATAGGGTTAAAACATTCATCAAAGTTCTTGTTCATAACCATGTCCTAGGATTCTGAAAGTTAATTGTAAAAGGGCTTGGTTGGTTGGAGAATCCTTAGCTTGTATTGACCTTAAACATACCACCTAAATTGAAGCTAGCTAGAGAATACGCCTCTAAAAATTAAATAATGATAATTTCATAGCAATGGCATTATCTTCGGAAAAATTGGATCCGGCATCAATGAAATGCAGTAAATCAAGTCATGATGAAGAATGCTATCTCTGTTCAAGAAGAAATAGAACGATAAGCTACACTGAGTAATCGGGGACTCTGGCGTCTAATCAATGTGTTTCCTTGTGTCAAAATGTGTATGCCATATCAGACTGTTTAATTGAAAAAAAATGGGGCTGACTCTTTCCTTTACTTCAAACGGGCTATATTGTTTATTTTCAATACTTGCTTAATTTTCTCCCAAACTTTCCTAATGAACTTGATGAGTAAGATTAATAGGCTTGGTTAAAACAAATGTCTTTAATTAAATATTTTAATCCTATTATTTTTGTATAAACGGTCTTTCTTAAACTTTTATTCTTCAAAATTGAGCTTATATGCTTTAAACCGTCTAAGATTTAATAAAGGGGTATTTCAGACTTTTCATAACAAAATGATGTTCTGCCTTAAAAATAATATCTCATCTTCTTTACCTTTTTAATGACCGATGTGAAACATTCATTCTCATTTCTTCCTCATCTTTCTCTCACCACACTGCTTCTCTCCGGAGCCCTTGTGCGCCGTATAACCACGAGAGGTCGACACATCACACCGTCGCCCTCTACAAGTGCTTCTTAGCACTCCCATCAGCTCCCAAGCCAGCTCAGGTCTTCCAGTATTCTCCTTCTCTTCCAACCCTAGCTCTCATTTTCTTCTCCTCTCTCCGCTCCAGCGATGACTCCGCCGGTCACCTGCAGAAAGGGCAAAGCTGCGGCACCAGAGAAGCGAGTTCCCATCCAAGTTGACACAAGGATTGAACCTCGCTCAAAGAACGCTCATGACCGACCCGCCGTAATTGGGAAGAGGAAAGAGGCACCATCAAAGGCCTCAATGAGCAAGAAAGGGAAAACCGCAGAACATCCAATAAAGAAGAACAAGCTGTCTGCAGCAGAAAAATGGAAACGAAAAGAACAGTATGTTTAGCCACAGCCAGCTACTGCTCCAACTGGAATGGAAGAAGATAGTGGTCCAATGAGGATTTTATTTCCAAGGTTTGTGGATTTTGACAATTACAAGATGCTTGATACATTTCCTGTGTTACTACCTCTATTTGAATTTCAAGGATGGAAAAAGTTCCTAACGAGACATAGAGTATTACCCATTTTTAGTTCAACAGTTCTATAAAAATCTATTCTATGACTAGAACAAAGAGGAACTTTGGACAGAGGTCAAGGGAGTGAGAATTAAGTTGCAACCAAAGCTTCTACGTAGAGCTTTGCGTGTCCCCCTAGATGGGTTGTTCGAATCTGAATTTCAGTTTGATTTGTCTGCTACTTACACAATTTTGACTGGCAAGTCCAGTAACTCGGAGGTTGACATACAACTTCATGTCACTAATTTTAACATAAACAGGTTTCCTCCATTACAACGACTCTTGCACCACATTTTCACTACTATCATTACTCCTCAAGGTGGTGGCAGAAGTCGATTAACTAAAACATAGAGATTCATTTTCTACTGTATGTTCAGCAACTTGAAAGTCTACCTCCCATAGATAATATTGCAGATAATGGGTAGTTGGACCGGACACAGAAGAAACCTACCTTTTGCTACACACCTGACATCCATTTTTTAAAGAGTTGGAATCCCCTTAGAGAATGAGAAAATGAAAGAAATCCCTTAGAGAAACATATACACTTTGTGATTTATTGAAAAATTTATTAAATTCAAGAAGGAAGGGGATAAAATAATCAAAGATCTGCCTGGTCATCAACGTGAACAGCCACCAACTATTCCTGAGCAGCAACAAGCAACACATGAACAGCAGGACCAGCCTGCACAGCAAGCACAGCCAGCACAACAACAACCGCAGCAAGAACTGCCAGCACAAGATGAGCCACTAGCACAGCAAGATGAACAATTTCACATGGATGCACAGTTTGAACATGATCAGCAACAACAGCTAGTGCATGTGCCACTGGACACTTATTTTGGTCCAATCATGCCATTTGGGATTCTTCACCCTCAATCTCCTGAAGATGAGCCAAGAATCATTACTGAATTTGATGCTCCTCTTGAGTTCCATTGTAAGCCCCATTCTTTAACGGATCTTTACCAACATTAAAATGTATTTTAATCCATGAATTTAGTAGATTTTTAGGGATTTATTGGGCCTAGTTTTGTGGGCTTTCTGCATATATATAAGAGTGTTATAAAATAAATTGGGCATTTACACAATTTTGCTTCACTTAATGTCTTCCAGCAATTTGAGGGTTTTTTTGAAAAAAAAATATATGTCGAAGGTTTTTTCTGAGAGGAGAGAACCGAGAGTTCTCTCTCTCTCTCTCACTTTACCCTTTTCTCCCCCCCCCTTTCGACCGATCCCGCGGACCCGTGAACGGCGACCCCTCTTGCCCTTCCTCTCCCTTCTCAGTGCGTGCGGCGAATTGACGGCCATGGCGGAGGAGCGGCGGCCTCACCGGTGAGCTGGCAGGGAGGAGATCGTTGCGGCGACCCCGTCGGAGCCGGACCCCGGTGCGGTTCCACGGTGGCAACGGGCGGCCCTCTCTCCCCTTCTCACCACCTTCTCGCGACGAAATCGGCGTCCTCGGCTAGGAATCAGGAGGGGGGCGGCCTTCTTCCCATGCTAGGACCGGCGGAAGCTTCCCTATGACACAAGGAACGCGGAGACGTCATCCCCGAGGCGAACCATGGAGCGTGGTGACGACCGGGCAAAGGCGAGCCGCGGCGGCCCTCGGCTTGCTCACGGTCGGAATAGAAGTTTTCGTCACGATTGAGGTAGGGGGATCGATACCCTAGCTCGTTAGATAGTCCCTAATGCCATGCCCATTGTCTTTATGTTTTAAACGGCATGCCGATCGTCTTTATGTTTTTGAAGCATGCCCATCGTCCATATGTTTTTGGAGCATGCCCATCGTTCTTGAGTTCATAGACAATAAACTGCCGTATCCCATCGTTGCTGAGTTCATAGATGATAAATTGTCGCATTAAGATGATGGAATGGCAGGGAACAGGTTAAAAGTCATGATTCCCGTCGATTTAGGTCGACCGGGAGGGGGGTCCGGTTATGATTCCCGTGGATTCGGTTCTCCGGTAAGGACCATATTTAGCTTATTTCAGATTTTGTAACGGTCTGCCAAAAACCATCTATTGACCCGAGCGGCTGACATCTCGACCGCGTGAATATTTTAAATCTGAATGACGGCAGAAACTTCACGGCCAGTCCATTTAGCAACACACATCGGTTCGTTGTTCGACCGCCGAAGACTATAGCGGCCCTAGTTCGACCGCTTGTTCTGTAATTTTTGCTTGTTGGTTTAGTTATGCATTTAATATTGCACATTCGCCATGCTTCAGTTATTTTATAGACTGGGGCTGTTTTCTTTCAACCGTTTCATCCCGACAGATTTTAATTCTTAGCATATTCAGTTAATTATGCTTTTAATCTTGCATATTTGCCATGTTTAATTGTTATCATAAATTATGGCATGTTTTTAGATCCCAATAGAATTATATTCTCTTTCCTAGTGATGGAACCACCAATCGTAGCCCGACGACTTTTAGTGTTGATGCCACCCGGGAGAGGTGGCGGGATATCCCAGTTTACAGTTTTTAAGCTAGTTCCGTGGGCCCCGGTCCAACCGTAGCATCCGACGGAGGGGAATACTAGCTTGAGGCCTGGCTCTAGGCAACGAGCCATTGTGTGCACACGTGATCAGAGGCTTGGACTGACACTAACAAGTGTTACTCTGACTATTTACTTGTTTCTAGTACAGTTACGCGTCTCGCTTGCTATGATCAGGCTTGCGTAGATGCTTGAGACGCAGTGTAAGCCGCCAGTGGATGCATCTAGTTTCTTTTCTGGTGGATCTCCTCTCCTTCTCTTTCTTATCACTTGGGAATGATTGAGTTATTATCTATTGGTAGATTTTGAGTACTCGCATTTGAATTAAATTGGCATATTAGTAAGCTGTTTATAAACTGTTTAGTTAGTTTTACAGCTTTATTAAATTGTCATTTATTGATGCCAATGCATGCTATATTGCTTTAATTTAGTTAGTTGGGAAGTAGGGATCCGCGTGAACCCTACTGAGTCTCTGTTGTGAGACTCACCTCTTCCTTTTCAGGTGAGGCGGAGCAACAGGCTACAAGATTCTCTCGTGCTTTTGGCCGGGGTTTGCCCCGTGTAGTTATTTATTTTGACCATTGTTCAGTGTGGGACTTGTGATATATGAATATGGACTACTTGTATAAAGTTACCACTCTGATATATTTAATTACTTTCGTTTAAAGTTCAAATAAATGCTTTAATTAATATTGTGCGTGTAATTTCTATTCGTTATGCATCCCCTCGACAATCACTTACTAACCCTTACGGGGCCTCATCAGCCTCTTGGGTGGCTTCCCCGAGTTCTTGGTATCAATAAATCGATGATATCGGTTTATCGGCATCCAGATCTTCTGGGTCGTCACAGTTGGTATCAGAGCGGTGTTGAGGATTTGTATAAGGAATTAAAATTGCATTAGTCCTGAACAAGTCCATATGAGTCTACTATTGCTGGCTTAGGATGTTTTCCGTGATCACTGATGGGTTTTCTACTATTGCATGTTTTTTTAGATCAAAATGCCGTCTTGTAGAAGGGCACGTGTCCCGAGGAAAGAAAATGGCACTTCTCCTCCGGCTAATATGCCAACGCTAATTCAAGTTGATCCTGCTCCTCAAGCTGATTTGCCTCCAGGTGGCCGTGGTAGGGCACTGATAGAATTTTTGTTGTTCCACCCACCGGCTTGTGAAGGACAGGCAGATCCTGATGCGGCTAGAGTATGGATTGATGCAACCGAACGTGTATTCCATTCCATGGAGTGCACAGAGGATGAAAAAGTCATGATGGCCGCATTCCAACTTCAGGGAGCAGCACTCTCGTGGTGGGCCACGGAGTGAGAGGTTGCTTTCAGATCCCGTCCACTTCGTCAGATTACTTGGCAGGAGTTTGTCACATCGTTCGAGCTTGCATACGGTCCAACATATTTGAGAATGGCCAAAGTGCATGAGTTTATGGACTTGGCTCAAGGCGATATGACAGTCTTGCAGTATCGAAATTAGTTTGAAGAATTGGGTCGTTACGCCCCTCAGATTCTTGATGATGAATACCAGAAAACTAAGCGTTTCTTGTATGGGCTGAGGCTGGAATAGAGACAGCCTCTGATTGCAACCAGGGTGGCTGAGATGGATTTGGCATATCAAGCGACTAAGGCATTAGAACTTGACATTATAAGAGCTCAAGGGCGGACCCAGGTTGAGCTCGTACATCAGATTGTGTAGCGTCAACAAGCTAATTGCCAGTCGAGTGTGCCGTTTCAGCAAGTCAGTCAACCGTCTGTGGCAGGAGTTCCATCTGATGTACCTGCTGCCAGTGGTACTTCTTTCTTTAAACCCAAGTTCAAGAAATTCAAGAAGTTTAAGAAGTGCTATGGCCGTCAAGCATCTTCGGGTACCGCACAGCAGCAACCAACACCTTCTTTTCTGCAGCGTCAAGACTCAACTGTTTGTCAACCAAAATCGTGTTCGAGATGTGGTGGGAGCCACCCAAGCAAGCCATGTTTGCTGCTGATGGTTTATTTTCGTTGTGATCAACTAGGGCATGTGGTTCGAAATTGTCCTATAAGGCTGAAACCGGTGCAGTTCTCTCAACCACAGCTGTCTCAGTTCAGACCTCCTCCACCACCATATAACTTGCCCTGAAACAGCTGTGGCATCTCATCTCATGGAAGGTACGATTATTATTTATGATCCTGCAGGTCGTGTTCTATTTGATTCAAGTGTTTCTCACTCATTTATTTCTGAAGACTTTATTACCTGTATTGAGGAGCCGACTTTTGAAACGACTTGTGAGTTGCTTGTTAAACTACCTTCTGGAGATTTCATGTTCACACCTCTTTGTCTCGAAGAGACTCCTATTGTGATGGGCAATCATCAGCTGCCAGCTAGATTGTATACTTTGTAGCTGGTTGATTATGATATTATTCTGGGCATAGATCGGTTAGAGCAACTGGGAGTTGTGGTTGAAAAAGATCTAGTCTCAGCCACAAGAACTGATTTTAGGATAACTGAATCAGGTGACCACCAAGAATAAGTATCCTCTACCAAAGATCGAGGATTTGCTTGATTAATTACAATCTGCTACTATCTTTCCTCGGATTGATTTCTGATCAATCTGATGTGGAAAATACTACGTTTAGCACGCGTTGTAGTCATTTTGAGTTTTGGTTATGTTGTTTAGGTTGACCAATGCTCCCAGATGCAGCGTGTGGTTCACCCTTATCTAACCCAGTTCGTGGTGATCTTTGCCTATAACATTCTTGTCTATTTTGCCCTTGAGGAAGAGCATGTGTAAGACCCCAGGATCATTTTACAAACTCTATGCAAAATATAGTAAAAGTGAGTTTTGGCTTCGGGAAGTGCATTTTCTCGGCCATGTAATTTCTGGTGACGAAGTTGTAGTTGATCCAGCTAAGATTGAGGCTGTTCTTCAATGGCAGAGACCGAGAACTGTGACAGAGATCAGAAGTTTTCTGGGTCTTGCTGGTTATTATCGAAGATTCATTCAAGACATTGCACAGATTACCGTGTCGATGACTAGATTGACACATAAAGAAGTACCTTTTGTCTAGTCAGATCAATGTGAATAGAGCTTTAACGAATTGAAAAGGGATCCTCACTTCTTCTCCAGTGCTGGTGTTACCTTCTGGCTCGGGTGGATTCGTGGTTTGCACGGATGCTTCTCGAGTAGGTTTGGGTGCAGTGCTTATGCAACATGGTAAAGTCATAGCTTATGCATCCCGACAATTAAAATAGCATGAAGAGAATTATCCGACTCATGATTTAAAGATTGCAGCGGTGATTTTTGCACTGAAAATCTGGAGACACTATCTGTATGGTGAGAAGTTGGAGATCTTTATTGATCATCAAAACTTGCAGTATGTGTTCTCTCAAAAAGATTTGAATCTTCAGCAGCGTAGATGGATGGAATATATGAAAGACTATGATTTCACTCTCTCCTATCAGCCAGGAAAAATGAATGTTGTGGCTGATGCTCTGAGCAGGAAAGTGCAAATTAGTCATTTGCTTGTTCATGAATGGAAATTGTGGGAACAATTTCCTAGTGAAACTTTCAGCGTGGACATTCCTTCTGACCCAATGGTAGCTGTGTGTGCTAGTCTTGTGATGACTCTAGCTATTTATCAGCAGCTCAAGGAAGCTCACTAAGCAGATTCTAATTTGTCCTGCATTATAATGATGCATGATGTTGAATGTGATGATGAGCTGGTTGTCAGCTTCCGTGGAAGGCTGTATGTTCCAGCTGTTGATGAGTTAAGAAATACCATCTTGCGTGAAGCCCATGGATCCCGTTATGCTATTCACCCCAACACTACCAAGATGTATCAAAATCTTAAAAGGCTGTTTTGGTGGCCAGGAATGAAAAAGGATGTAGCTGCATTTGTGTCTAAATGTTTGACATGCCAACAGGTTAAAGCCGAGCATCAAAAACCTAGAGGAATGCTTCAACCTTTAGAAATTCTAATGTGGAAATGAGATTAATGCACGACAGATTTTGTGTGGGTTTACCTCGGATTTCACAAGGCTTCGATGGAATCTGGCTATTAGTAGATCGATTAACTAAGACAGCGAGATTGTTACCGATCAAGGTGACGTGGAATGCTTAGAAATTGGTCGAGCTTTATGTCCAAAAGATTGTGCCATTGCATGGAATTCCAATATCAATTGTGTTAGATCGCGACCCAGGGTTTACTTCTGGTTTCTGGCGCAATTTTTAAAAAGCGTTGGGCACAGAGAGTTAGCTTTTTGTTTAGCTTATCCTCCGTAGTCAGATGGTCAATCAGAAAGGACTATTTAGACTTCATAAGATCTGCTGAGATCGTGTTTCCTAGATGGCAAGGTTCATGGAGTCAGCATTTGCCACTTGTGGAATTTGCTTATAATAACAGTTATCACTCCAGCATTGGCATGGCACTGTATGAGGCTTTGTATGTGCGTCCTTGTCGTACACCTTTGAACTGGTTTGAGGCAGGTGACAGATTGTTGATAGGGCCCGATATGGTTCAGCAGTATGATGATGTGGTTCGCTTGATCATGTAGAAAATGTTGACAGCTCAGAGTCGACAGAAAAGCTATGCAGATCAGCGTAGGTGACTATTGTAATTTGAGCCTGGAGATATGATGTTTGTAAAAATATCTCTGATGAAAGGCGTTATGAGGTTTGGAAAGCGTGGAAAGCTCAATCCCCGTTATATTGGTCTGTTTCCTATTCTGGAACGTGTGGTCCAAGTGGCTTATCGTCTTCAATTGCCGACGACGATGCAAGCAATCCACGATGCATTTCATGTGTCATAGCTAAGGAAATATGTCCCTGGTGCATCTCGCGTGCGCAATGATTCAGTTTGGCCTAAAGTGACTGCAGATTTATCGACACCAGAGTATCCGCTTAGAATTGAAGATCGTCGAGAGCAACGATTGAGAACTAAAGTAATCCCTCTGGTTAAGGTTGTTTGGTAGTGTCACTCTGGTAATTAGGCTACATGGGAACGTGAGGATGAAATGTGTCAGTAGTTTCCTTTCTTATTCGAATAAGGTATAAGTTCTTTCAGTTCGCTCCTTGTTCTTCCTTTTAAATTTTGAGGATGCAATTTTTATTAGGAGGGTGGGACTGTAAGGCCCGTTCTTGAACAGATCTTTATCGGTATTAAAATGTATTTTAATTCATGAATTTAGTAGATTTTTAGGGATTTATTGGGCCTAGTTTAGTGGGCTTTGTGCATATATATAAGAGTTTTAGAAAATAAATGGGGCTTTTACACAAGTTTGCTTCACTTAAAGTCTTCCAGCAATTTGAGGGTTTTTTTGAAAAAAAAAATATGTCGAAGGTTTTTCCTGAGAGGAGAGAATAGAGAGTTCTCTCTCTCTCTCTCACTTTACCCTTTTCTCCCCCCCTTCCAACCGATCCCGCGGACCCACGAACGGTGACCCCTCTCGCCCTTCCTCTCCCTTCACGGCGCGAGCAGTGAACCGACGGCCACGGCGGAGGAGCGGCGGCCTCGCCGGCGAGCTGGAAGGGAGGAGATCTTTGCGGCGACGCCGTCGGAGCCGGACCCCGGCGCGGAGGCGTGGTTCCACGGTGGCATCGGGCGGCCCTCTCTCCCCTTGTCACGTCCTTCTCACGGTGAAATCGACGTCCTCGGCTAGGAATGCGGAGAGGGGCGGCCTTCTTCCCGTGCTAGGACCGGCGAAAGCTTCCCCACGATGCAAGGAACGCAGAGACGTCATCCCCGAGGCGAACCACAGAGCGTGGTGACGACCGGGCAAAGGTGAGCTACGGAGACCCTCGGCTTGCTCGCGGTTGGAATAGAAGTTTTCATCACGATTGAGGTAGGGGGATCGATACCGTAGCTCGTTAGATCGTCTCTAATGCCATGCCCATTGTCTTTATGTTTTAAACAGCATGCCCATCGTCTTTATGTTTTTGAAGCATGCCCATCGTCCTTAAGTTTTTGGAGCATGCCCATTGTTGCTGCGTTCATGGACGATAAACTGTCGTATCCCATCGTTGCTAAGTTCATAGATGATAAATTGTCATTTTAAGATGATGGAATGGCAGGGAATATGTTAAAAGTGTAATGCCCCGATTTTTCAAGAAATTAATTAGAAATTCCTTAATAAATGGAATAAGCTAGATTTTGGCCATTTTATAAAAATCCAGAAAAATTATATTCTTGTAGAGGATAACACGTTTAACAAACTTGTCTTCTGTGAGCAACCCAAATAAAATCTGTAAATAGGTCGAATTAGTGGATTAAGCCCAAATTAAACACTTAGTTAACTATACCTCGAAACGTAAAATTCGAGCCCAATACTCCATCAAATGAGCCCAAACCAGTGGCAAATGAGAGGCTAGGATGAGAGGATCATTTTTCCTCTCTTAATCTCCTGAAACCCTAACCATAGGAGATACAATCGGCGGAGATTGGATCGCGTCAACAATTGCGACGGTGTTCACATTAACCCAACTTGCGTGGACGAATACTACGCACATAGAACCCTCTAGAAGGCGTGTGACCTATAAAAATGAAGCTCTCTAACCCTAGAATTGTTTAGAACCAGTGGCGGCTGCAGAGGAGCTGGATCGAAGGAAATCTCCAGCGATTAGGGGCTGTGTGTACCGGCGCCTTAGGTTTTCTTTCTCCTTCCTTCTTCATCCGATTCAGGTAGGTGATAGCAAGCCAAACCCTACAAATAATATATGGTTGGAAGCATCATCGTGTCAACTTTTCATTGATGTAAAAAGCCCTAAATTTTATCAAGTGTTCTGCGAGAATTTTTTGTTTTAGTAGAAGCATGTCACATCTAGGGTTATAACTGTTCCCTTTCGATTAAGTAGTAATTTCAGGCTGTAAACACAAAATTGATTCATGCATCTTGTAGCATTTTTTGTGCTCTTTCTTTCGATAGTAAAAGCCCCAAATTTAATACTTTATATCATGCGAATTCCATGTTTTAGTCTAACCCAAGAAACCTCACTAGAGTCGGGCAAGGCGAAAGGGGCAGCGATCTATCTAGACTTATGCGGCCACACGATAGACCGCACATCCAAGACAGGCGGCCTGTTGTTGACAGTTTAAAGGTTTCTATCTCTGATTGTTTCCCTGAAATGTGCGGCCGAATACTAACCGCATGTCTATCTTGCGGCCAGTTCCGGACCGCACAACCTTCCCAGCGGCACCCTACCGGCCGTCCATCTCCAGCAGGCCTTCGGACCTGAGGGGGCATGCGCGGACTGTCTGTGACCCTCTATGGAGATGTAAGGTTCAGAATCGACCGCACATCTATAATAGAACAGATTAAGTGTCATTACAGCATGTTATGTTAGTAGATTAGTGGTAAATGGCATGTTTGCAACACACCTAATAAACTGTAATTCATAACAGTAAATAATTCTTGCTGATTTATTTAATTAGAGCTTACCCTTGATTCATCTTTTCAATGAATGTCATTCTAAATTGTGAATCATTTATAATTGAAATGGCTATTAGGCTTACACTTGTTATAACCTTTGACATGAACCGTTAATCTTGAACCATTATTATCCCCTAGATTTGAACTTGGACTCAATCGAACTACTGTGATTTGAGTTAGTCCGAATTGGACTAGCTGAGACATGCGCGGCCGTTAGTAGACCGCATATCTCCCTGAACGGCCCTGTAGCGACCGTTCATCCCTGACTAATGCCAATTGGTCTTGGCCAATTATCCTTGATCCATCTTCGGCCAATTCCTGATTTGATCAGCCCAGTAGACCCTAGGCCGACCAGCAGACAATGTGCTGGACTCTGGTTCAGTTCCACCCTGCCTATGGCAGCCTGGGAGCCCACTTGGGCAAATATCTAGATTATTGTTAGGCCATGTGTTGTGCGAACAGGAATGAACCGTACAACTTACAGGCGGCCCTTAGTGGACCGTTCAATTAATGAGCGGCTCTATCAGGACCGCATATCCTATCTTCGATTTTAAAAAAACTTCTGGCCTTGTGCGGCCCAATACTTACTGTTTGCGGCCCTTAATCAGCCGTTGAATCTTGACCTCGCGAAGGCTGAACTTCAACCCAGTTCCTATTAGTGCGGCCCAGAGTCGACCGCATAAGTGCTTGAGCGGCCCAGTATTGACCGCATATCATCCAGAGACGAGTTTTCTCCGTGTTTTATGGTTTTGAATCCGAGAACATGATGGTTCTTGATAATTTGAACTCCTAGACAGAAATTCTGGATAGTGTCTCTTCAACTTAGCCTTGGGATGTTCCGAGGTAAGTTTGTACTTGATTGTAATTGGCCATTTTAACTTGATTAAAGTCTAGACATCTTGGGATCTTGGATCCAATAAATCAATGCCAACGCATCATAGGGGCCCGGTCTGGTCCTGGGGAGAGCGCCCAAAAAGTACTTGTGCCCAAGGGAGTTTGTAATGACATGGTGAGGCATTGCACTTAATGCATGACTAGCATGATGTCTATGACAACGATCTCTTAATATCTTGCTTGAATCGTGTTCGACTTGGTGATATTCTTACTTGTTGGCCAATTTCCAACAATTTCCTGTTATTTATAATGTTCTTAAACTTGAATTCTTGTAGTTATATCATCCCATCATATTGTTATTCCATCTCATTCTTCAGCACTTTCCTTTTATGTTGTTTCATCGATCATCATTTCTTTTCTTTCCGTTTGATATAAACATGTAATTAATTGGTTAATTACTTACACTTGCCTGTTGTTACCTATTGAGCGTTCACTCATATAGTTGTTTCCCCCCTTTCCAGGCAGCTCAGGTGAAGATTCACAGATGGATGGGAATGGGCCAGAGTGATGACTTGGAGTGTATCAGCTGATAGATATGTTGAGATTATTATAGTTGTTTTACATCTAGCTATGTCTTAGAGCTTGTGTTAGTTATTGTAACGGAGTCAAGTAGAGGTTATGCTTGATTATGTTGAAGTCGGTTTGATGGTTATTGTAATAGCTTTGGAGTTATTTTTGTTCATGACGTTATGTAAATTATTAGCTTAGCATGTTATCATTAGTAGCGTTTTCTATTGCCAGCCCCGATATTCCGCGTCGGGGCGTGACAAAAAGTCATGATTCCCGTTGATTTATGTCGACCGGGAGGGGGGTTTGGTTATGATTCCCGTGGATTCGATTCTCCGGTAAGGACCATATTTAGCTTATTTCAGATTTTGTAACGGTCCGCCATAAAACGTCTATTGACCCGAGCGGCTCACATCTCGACCGCGTGAATATTTTAAATCTGAATGACTGTAGAAACTTCACGGCCAGTTCGTTTAGCAGCACGCAGCGGTTCGTTGTTCGATCGCCTAAGACTATAGCGGCCCTAGTTCGACCGCTTGTTCTGCAATTTTTGCGTGTTCATTTAATTATGCATTTAATATTACATATTCACCCTGCTTAAGTTATTTTATAGACTGGGGCGGTTTTCTTTGAACCGTTTAATCTTGACAAATTTTAATTCTTAGCATATTCAGTTAATTATGCTTTTAATCTTGCACATTTGCCATGTTTAATTGTTATCATAAATTATGGCATGTTTTTAGATCCCAATAGAATTATATTTTCTTTCCTAGTAATGGAACCACTAGTCGTAGCCCGATGAGTTTTAGTGTTGATCCCACCCGGGTGAGGTGGTGGGGTATCCCAGTTTACGATTTTTAAGCTAGTTCTGTGGACCCTGGTCCAACAGTAGTGTCTTACATAGGGGAAAACTAGCTAGAGGCCTGACTCTAGGCAACGAGCCAGTGTGTGCACACATGGTCAGAGGCTTGGACTGACACTGACGAGTGTTACTCTGACTAGTTACTTGTTTCTGGTACTGTTACGTGTCTCGCTTGCTATGATCAGGCTTGCGTAGATGCTTGAGACGCAGTGTAAGCCGTTAGTGGATGCATCTGGTTTCTTCTTCTGGTGGATCTCCTCTCCTTCTCTTTCTTGTCACTCGGGAATGATTGAGTTATTATCTTTTGGTAGATTTCGAGTACTCGCATTTGAATTAAATTGGCATATTAGTTAGCTGTTTATAAACTGTGTAGTTAGTTTTACAGTTTTATTAAATTATCATTTATTGATGCCAATGCATGCTATATTGCTTTCCTTTAGTTAGTTACAAAGTAGGGATCCACGTGCACCCTACTGAGTCTCTGTTGTGAGACTCAACCCTTCCTTTTCAGGTGAGGCGGAGGAACAGGCTGAAGGATTCTCTCGTGCTTTTGACGAAAAGTCTTAGACCCAGCAGTGGTCTGTGAGTGGTCGGTTAGTAGTCAGTCTATCTTTTTTCTTCTTTTGGCCGGGGTATGCCCCATGAAGTTATTTATTTTGACCATTGTTCAGTGTGGGACTTGTGATATATGGGTCTGGACAACTTGTACAAATTTACCACTCTGATATGTTTAATTACTTTCATTTACAGTTCAAATGGATGCTTTAATTAATATTGCGCGTGTAATTTCTATTTCTTATGCATCCCCTCGACAAACACTTACTAACCCTTACGAGGCCTCATCAACCTCTTGGGTGGCTTCCCTGAGTTCTTGGTATCGGTAAATCGATGATATCGATTTATCGGTATCCAGATCTCCTGGGTCGTCACATCCATGCTGAAGCTTCTACATCAAGAAGAACAAGGTATGAGGCACAAAAAGGCCCAATGGGTATTCATCCAACATTGATCAGATTTCTAACAGTTCAGTTTGCAAACATCAACTCCTCCATTATGAAGCTGAATATGAATGTTGAGAAGTTAGTAGTGAGACTTGCTCATGTTGAGCAACTCTCAAATAGCCGATGGGAAAAATTTGTCAGAGACAAGTTCAAATCTGATGCACAATTGAATGCCTTCATGATCTCACTGATGCATGTTTGAGAGAAAGCAGGAACTGTGATGAAAAGGCTGAAAGATGTACACACTGAAACACAAGAGAAAACTACACAGATGCTGATTCATGCTTATGATATTCGAGAGGAGCAGAATCGGCTATCTCTCAAGTATGCCACCCTCATTGATACATCCAAAAGGGTTGAAGAAAGGGTTACTGCTGATTCTGCAAAAATCATTGATGCCACAACCAGTCTTGAAGCAAGAGTTCATGCTAACTCTGTAAAGGTCATTGATGCCTTCATCAGACTTAAAGGAAAAGTTAATGCTGACTCTGCCAAGATCATCGATGCCCTGCCAAACTTGAAGAAAGACTTAATGCTCGCACTGCACAAATGATTAATATCTCTGCCAGAATTGAAGAGAGAGTGGATGTTATGTACAACAAACTAGATATGGTGGGAGATGAAATACTTGAGATGTTTGTCTACACAAAGCACAATTTCCAGCTAACCTTGAAGACAAAGGGGCGGCATGGTACCCTCGTCCATCCGAAGCCACCTCATCCTATGTACCAGAAAAAGCCTCGCAGTAGAAGGCCTAAACAGAATACATCTATGACATGTTACATAATTGGCTGGATGATATCAATGAAAACATCAAGTCCCTCCATCGATTTGTGAAACAAAGAGACGAGCAGCTAACTCAGAAGGTGGACTCCATGGGAGCAACAATCCTTCAATTACAGCAACAAGTTTCTGATGCTCAAGCATTTCAATTTCCTGGAAGCTCCAGTTCCATGCCTCCACCACAGCATCCATTTGGTACACCCCCTCCTTGCTGATGACAAAGGGGGAGAGACTGCTGTGAGATCATTTGGCATTAGCATTAGATAGTTCGTTTAGAGTTAGAGGTCATCTAGAGTTCATGCATTACATGCACACTTGTACACACTTGAATGATTTCAGTATGAAACTCTTTTGTTGTGTGAAACTCTCTTGATGTGTAAGAAGATAGTTTCTTCTTGAATGGCAAAACTCCTATCTTTTTTTTTGTCTACAATAATGAATGTCATGTGAATGATCTTGTAATAATGACTCATGATTGTCATCATCAAAAAGGGGGAGAATGTTGTGTCCCCAGGTTTTGATGATAACAAACCATGAAATCATTATTGTAAGTCTAAGTCTAAGTCTTTGTTGTTTTTCTAATAAAAATGTCAAAGTGTTCATAAGATAGGTTTAGCACGTTCAAAGTTTCGACCTCACCTGTCAGGAGTGTCGACACTACAATAATCACATTTCTGTTTGGATTCTGAAGTGCTCAGTGCATCGACACTACTCATAGGAAGTGTCAACAGTTCAGTTCAGTGCGACAGCCAAGCGTCTCTGCTTGGCACTCATGCCTCGACACCACCAGGGCCACGTGCCAACACTGCGGTTTAAGCCACATGCGTTCGTGGCACCCGTGTGGACCTGTTGGCTCAGGAGTGTCGACACCATCAACTTCGCCCAGAATGGATCTGAGTTCGATAGCAGTCCGTTTCCAAGATCCGCACTCATTCGTTGGGATTCATTTGTACACGAAAATACTTTTGGAAGGTTGCTTTTTCAAAGGAAATGATTGGCTGACAAAGGTATCTTCCAGAGGTGGGGCCCACTATAGATTTTGTTCCCTTGTATGCTCACGCTCCTGGCGCGCACGGTAGAAAAAGATAAGGTAGAAGGAAGCAAATAGAGAATGGGAGAGAGCGACGTCCTAGAGAGTTGTACGTGCGGAAGAAAGCTTGGATAAGAAGCATTCGTAGCTCCCCCGCCTCTATAGAAGCTGAAAAACTCGTGGAGAGAATAGGCTGCAGCTTGGAAGAGTTCGTGAGGGAGATCTCATCATCCCTTCCCACCGGCGTGAAGGCATCGAGGTGGACTCTTCTCCATCATATTCTGGAGCCCGGACTGAAAAGAACATTGCATCTCTAGTCGTCCGTGCAATAGCTGGGAAGTTCCTCCAGCATTTTTCTCTTGAGTCCGTGGTGAAGAGGCCAAGAGATTAGAAGCCGCTCCAAAGCTTCTTCTAGTTTGTAGACATGATTTTTTCTTCTATCAACTCTAATCGTTATATCTTGTTTGTCAAATTTGTTTCTCTTTTGTTTTCTTTCTTAAACTCATACATTCACATTGGTCCCTACCTGTGCGTAGGAAGACAGACTGATTGAGAGAAGCTTAATTCTATGATTTTGTGTAGTGTAGGCCCGCAAGCTGTTGGATAGCGTTTGGAGAGAGTTTTTCTCTCTGTGAGAACTTGTGAATCAGCAGATAATGCCTTGGCACTAGTGAAGCTCACTCAGTTGAGTGAGGGGTGGACGTAGGTCTCTAGATAGAGACCGAACCACCTTAAAATCTTCTATCTATGTGGTTTGTGTATTTACTCGTTTTGACGCTAGATGCTTGTTTAGGAGTGCTGGTTCTTCCTCACACTTGCATTTAGCTAAATAGACATTGGTTATCCTTCCTTTATTGCTACATAGTTTTTATCTTTAGATCATTCTCGAAAGAAGGGGTTGATCTATTCACCCCTCCCCTCTACATCCGTCTATCACTATCTATCAGTGTTCATTAGTCGATTTGGCTTTATTTCTAGGTAGGCTGGAAGGACCATTTGTAATAATCTTCCAGAGGTTAGGATCACGTGAGGTTATAAATATGCACAATTTTCCTAGATAGTTACTGAAATCAGAACCATCGAAGATTGGAAGGGAAATCACTGAAAACTGATGAATCGAGGAACACAAAATTGTTGTTGCACTTGGATCCTCTCTATAGATCGTTGGATCTGGAAATGACAGAGCTAGGCTATGATACCAATGGTTGGGTCCCATGAGTGGAACCAGATCTAGAAGGGGGGGTTGAATAGATCCTTCCAATGATAAGGACCAGTTAAAACCATAGCTCATAAGGGTACAAACTGTTGGCTTGTGTGTCTTCCCTAAGTGTTTTGATGATGAGCAACACTATGTTAATTGTTCTTGTTATTTTTTTCAGATATCTTGCACTTGAGTTATCCATGGTCTTATATGAAATAGCTGCTAAGAGGTAACACTGCGTGTGTTCGTTCATGTTCTGTCTTCGTGCTGTTTTCCTCAAACATCATGTAATTCTTGCTTCGCGTTTTCACCTCGTGTCGAGCTAGCCATGTTGTCGTCTGATTGAGTGTTGTCTTTCACCTCGTGCAGTATTTGTTTACTGTGTTGGTTCCATGTCATCCTTTGTATTCCTGTCTTCGAGTCCATTCGCTGAGTCTCTAAGTTAGTCTAAGTTCAAGTGTTCGTTTCACTTTGTGATTGTTTTCTCTTCTCATGACTTCGTGTCGTGTTCCT
The DNA here is from genome assembly GCA_022559845.1 of Amorphophallus konjac. Taxonomy (NCBI): domain Eukaryota; kingdom Viridiplantae; phylum Streptophyta; class Magnoliopsida; order Alismatales; family Araceae; genus Amorphophallus; species Amorphophallus konjac. The sequence continues at coordinate 71,986,199 of CM040129.1, forward strand.
GAAGCTGCTCTAAAAGTTCTGATGAACTTCGAGTAGTTTTCCTGTAGACCTCGTGTCGTTCCTACTTAGTAACCACACTTCGTGACGGTTACTATAGTCCACGTCTTCGTGTTGGTTTTATGCACTCCGTGTCGTCTTCTTTGTTTCATTCTGTTCTCATCTCACTTCGAGTCGTTTCTCTACATACTGTCTTCGTGTTGATTGGCACTTCTTCTTGGTTACAACACCTCGTGTTGTACTGTTTGACTTCGTGTCGGTTTCGGTTGCTAGTCCATGTTGTTTTCATGTCGTTCTCCTTATTGCCACCTCGTGTCGTCTTAAGTCTTCGTGTAGTTTTACCTCGTGCAGTCTGATCCCGTGTTATTTACTGTTTCGACTTCGTGTCGTTATCAGCCCGTCTTGTTTTCATCTCGTGCTGTTCTTACTGGCTTCGTGTCATTTTCTATATATAGTGTGTGTTTGTCACCACTATACTTCGTGTCGTTGCTTTTTACTTCGTGTCAAACATCACCTCGTGTTGTTTTCACCTCGAGTCGTTTCGTTATATTCTGTCCTCGTGTTGGTTTCTCGCTTTAGTCTTCATGTCGGTCTCTGTCGTTAGCCCGTGTTGTCCTCGTGTTGTTTTTGCATTCGTGACCTCGTGTCTCTTTTGCTTATAACCTCTCCTCGTGTCATTTTCTTCTGTGTATCTGACCTGTTACAGAGTATCTCGTGTCGTTCTTGTGTCATCTCGAGTAATAGTCACGTCGTGTTGTTACTATACCTCATGCAGTTTTGGTTTTAATGGCCATGCAGCGTATTAAAGGACTTAATCTCATTACAGGTCCGAGGAAGAACATTCCACACTCCAGGGCTGCACGTGATCCGAGACAAGAGGAACCAATCTGATAAAGGCACGTGGCAGGAAGATTCTGGATCGAGCGTGGGAGGCACACGCATTTTGTGCCCTATCCACCTGCTGTTCAGCTATAAATATAATCCTTCGTCCTCAGATGAAGGTGATCGAAGAAGAGAGGCATAGAAGAAAAAACAGGAAAATTGAGAGCCCTTCGATCCAGGAGAAGAAAAGAAAGAAGAAAGAATAGCAGATAAAGAAAAAGAGAGAGAGAGCAGAAGAGTGATCAGAAGAGTTGTTCTGACTTGCGGATCAAATCCGAAGTCTATTGCTCTGTGTTGAGCTACATTGTTTCCATTTTCTGGCATTTGATTTTCTTCGTTCGTATTTTTCCGTTTATTGTTCTTATCTTTCTTCTACTGTCCTTGTTTGTGTTTCCGATCCTCTGGATTGAGGTCGGGGTCCTCCTGTGAGATCAGGAGAAGGGAGATTCATTCTCCTGTTTGCAAGCAGCAGGTGAGCTGCTTGTAGGTTCCCTCCGGGTTGGGAGGAAGAGGGGTCTTCGACCTCTGGTTCACTAGTAGCAGGGTTGCTACTAGTGGGGTTCCCTCTTGGTAAAGAGGAAGAGAGACGTAAGTCTCTGGGTTCTAGTGACTGCAGGTCGCTAGAGGTTCCCTCCGGGTAGGAGGAAGAGGAGAGGTTGTTCTCCTGGGAAGCTGTGTATTAGCAGTTATCTGGCAAGCTGTGTTGCCCAGCCTTTAGTGAAGCCACACTCGGTTTGAGTGTGGGGTGGATGTAGGTCTGAAGGACCGAACCACCTTAAAATCCTCTGAGCCCTTGTGCGATCGATTGTGGTATTATCATGATATGCCTTCTATTTGCTTGAGCTATTAACTGCACTGCATCATATTCGTTAGCCTGAGCTCAAGGTTATTTGCATTTAGCAATATACTCTGCAGAATTTTTTTTTTAATTCTTAAAAATAGTGATCTATTCATCCCCTCCCCTTCTAGATCACTTCATATTGTACTTATCAGTTGGTATCAGAGCAGGTTTTTCCCAGAATGTGGTCCAACGGCCAGGGAAACGGATCCACTGGTCCTCGCAGTTTCATAGCTGATGGGCAGTCTATCAACCGTCCCCCCTTCTTTGATGGTAATAATTACTTCTTCTGGAAGAACAGGATGGAAGTCTTTATCAGGGCCCAAAGTCACAAGCTATGGAAAGTTATCACAAATGGTCCATACACCCTTCCACCAAATGAAGATATGTGGACAGAAGATCAGGTCAAACTCTCCGCACTGAATTGGACAGCTGTTAACATCATACAGTGCGCCGTCCACCCGGAAGAGTATTCAAGGATCTCAGCGTGCAAGACTGCAAAGGAAATGTGGGATGATTTGCAGTTAATTCATGAGGGCACATCTCAGGTGAAGGCTACCAAGATCAACATACTTACAACTCAATATGAGTTATTTAAGATGAAGCCAGAGGAGCCGATCACAGAAATGTATGCCAGACTATCCGTGATCATCAACAGTCTGAAAGGCCTTGGAAAGGATATTCAACAAGAAGACATAGTCAGGAAGATCCTTAGGTCTCTAACTCCCGTCTGGGAAACCAAGGTGACTGTAATAGAGGAATAAAGAAATTTATCCATCATGACAGTGACCCAGCTGATTGGATCCCTCATGACCCATGAAATGAATTTCAAACATGGAAACGATGGGCATGACAGAAAGGGAAAGAATGTTGCTCTGAATGTCTCACAACATGCTAAGAAGAACAACAGCAGCAGCAGCAGCAGTGATGATAGCAGCGAAGGCTCTGATGGATTCTCAGACCTGGACAAGGACGAGCGAGCTATGCTCACCAGGCAATTCAGAAAGTTCCTGAGAACTAAAGGAAAATTCTACAGGTGGAATAAATTTAATGGTGCAATGAAGTCTCCTGAGCGAGGATTTGAGAAGAACCGGTCTGCTAAGAAGATCACTTGCTATCATTGTCAGAAACCCGGTCACATGAAAAGTGAATGTCCAGAGCTACAAGCTAAGGCTCCAGGACACCAGAAGAAGATGGTGCACAAGAAGAAGAAGGCCATGCTGTGCACATGGAGCGATGAGGAGGAGGACCCAGAAGCCACTTCGTCCAGTGAAAATGAAGAGAAGACCTGCCTCATGGCCGATCATGAGAAAGAGGTAACAAACCTGTTTGAGAATTTTACTTTGGATGATTGGGAGGACGCCTATGGCGACCTGTTAAGTAAATATAATTGTTTAAACAAGGAGCACAGAATGCTTAGACGTAAGTTTCATTCTTTGTCTGAAGAACACTCTTCTATTGTCACTGATAGCATGAAAACCAAGGAGATGGTCATTGAGCTAGACCAGGTTAAAGGTGAGATTGAGAGGTTGAGAATGGAAAGAGAGGAGAGTCTAGCTAGAATAGATGAGCTGAAGTGTAAAGCTGAAGAGTGTAAAGGAGAGATTAGACTGATGGCTAAAAAATATGAGGCAGTTAGAAAAGTTAATCAGGAACTTCAGGACCAATGCAATGAATTTAAGAAGGAGATTGAGGACAAAGAAAAAGTGCTTGAGAAGTTTACAGAGGGGAGAAACAACCTGAATGTCCTTCTGGGGTCGAGGGTAAACTTCAATAGGGAGGGATTAGGATACAATCCTACTAGTAAAAAACCATTTGAATTTAAGACTACCACGTTCTGCCCCGCCAAAGGCAAAGAGAAACTGGAAACACCATCCAGTTCCAAATCTGTCTCTACAATGAAGTTTTCGACCGACAAATTCATTCAATCCATTGGTCAGCAACCTAAGTCGGGAAACCCTGAAACAAGAACTGCTCATGTGCAACAGGTGGGGAACAAAGGTTCTCACAGAACCAGTCCTATTGATGTCACAAAAAGAGTGAAAAATTTTGTTAAGAAAGCTCATCATGCTAATTATCAAGTAGAGCATGGCAACGTTCACCAGTTTCAGCACAAATTTTATTGGAGTAAAAATGCTTACCTGAATTATGCTCAACACACACGCGTATCCTCTAAGAGGCCAACCAACAATGTTTGTGTTCAGAAACAGCATAGTTCAAATGGGAATAAGTTCATTCAACACCCACCAAGAAATGCCAAAAGGGAAGAATCAACCCACATAAAACCACTGAAGAAAATAGTAAAACAGATATGGGTTCCCAAGTGCTTTTTGCATAATCTGAAAACTGGCTTTGGACGCAATTTGAATTGGGTCCCACATTACTCTGTCTGAATTTTTGCAGGTCAGCCTGGCAGCTGAGCATAACAAGTGGTATCTTGACAGCGGCTGTAGCAGGCACATGACAGGAGACCGGTCCAAATTCAGCAAACTAAAAATGAAGCTTGGGGGCTTGGTCAAATTCGGAGGAAATAACAGAGGAAGAATAATTGGAATTGGTACGGTTGGTAAGTCCTCCACTAACTCCATTGAAGATGTGTATCTTGTAGAAGGACTTCAGCACAACTTGGTAAGTATAAGTCAGCTTTGTGACAAAGGACACAAGGTACTCTTTGACCACAACTCTTGCACTGTCTTTGAGCTGAATTCTGATAACATCATGTTCAAAGGTCATAGAGTAAATAATGTGTACATCGTTGATCTAGATGATAATTCTGAAACAAACTTGTGTCTGTCTACTAATTCTGAACAGGTTGCTTTTGACTGGCATAGGCGTCTAGGCCACGCTAGTGTGTCTACTTTGAATAAACTGTCTAATTATAACCTAGTCAGAGGTTTGCCCAAAATAAAATTCCTATTAGGGTCCAAGCTCTGTGATGCTTGTGCTCAAGGTAAACAGACTCGTGCAGTTTTTAAGTTGAGAACTGAGGGTCTCTCATCTAAACCACTACAGCACTTGCACATGGATCTCTTTGGTCCTACTCGAATACAAAGCCTGTCAGGTAAGAGATATGGTCTAGTCATAGTTGATGACTTCACTAGATTTTCTTGGTTGTTCTGTTTAGCAAATAAAAATGATGCTTTTGTTCATTTTGAAGAACTTTTTAATAAAATCAAACTGCAAGGTGAACATAATATCATTACAATTCAGTCTGACCATGGAGGAGAATTTGAAAACTCTTCATTCTCTGAATTTTGCTCAAGAGAGGGAGTGACTCACAGATTTTCTTCTCCTAGGACACCGGAGCAGAATGGAATTGTTGAGAGAAAAATAGGTCAATAATTGAAATGGCCAGGACTATGCTGATTGAGAGTGGACTTCCAAGGAGATTTTGGGCAGAAGCTGCAAATACAGCATGCTACATTTTAAATCGAGCCTTGGTAAGACCTACTCATAAGAAAACTCCTTATGAACTCCTCAAGGGTAAGCTGCCAAACATTTCTTACTTTAAAATCTTTGGTTCCAAATGTTTCATCCACAATAATGGTAAGAATGGTTTGGATAAGTTTGAAGCAAGAAGCTCTCCTGGAATCTTTCTCAGATATTCAGAAACCTCTAGGGCTTATAAGTCTTCAATAAAGATGAGCAAACTGTTGAAGAAACACCTCATGTAGTGTTTGATGAGAATGTTCTATCTGACAAAAAGATAAATGATGACAGGGAGCCATCTGATGAGGGAGATTTCTTGGAGAAAATTGAAGAAGAAGAGATGCAGCAAACTGCTCAACCAGAAAACTTACAACAAGAAGAAGCAACTGAGGTAGGTGAACCCTCAGGTGAGGTAATCTTTCACAAAGACCACCCTAGTGAAAATGTCATAGGTAATTTGCATGACCCCACTAGGACAAGGTCTCATTTTAGAAATGTCCAAGAACAGGACTTAGCTGCCTTGACATCTCAGGTAGAACCCAAGACTGTGGAAGAGGCTTTAAAGCATGACTCTTGGGTATCCTCCATGGGTGAGGAATTAAATCAATTTGAGAAAAATAATGTATGGAAACTAATTCCTAGACCTGAAAACACTCATGTCATTGGCACTAAATGGGTTTTCAAAAATAAGATTGATGAAAATGGAGCTATCTCTAGAAACAAAGCAAGACTTGTAGCTCAAGGCTACAGTCAGGAATTTGGTGTGGATTTTGATGAATCCTATGCACCAGTAGCTAGGATGGAAGCTATAAGAATTCTGTTTGCATTTGCATGCTCTAGAAACATTCGGCTACAGCAAATGGATGTCAAAAGCGCATTCTTAAATGGGTTATTGAGGGAAGAGGTATATGTTGAACAACCTCCTGGGTTTAATTTCTCTGTTCAGCCTAACATGGTTTTTAGGTTGAATAAAGCCCTTTATGGATTGAAGCAGGCTCCCCGAGCCTGGTATGAGAGACTTTCTGAGTTCCTTGTGAGCAAGGGCTACATTCGAGGTAAGGTTGACCAAACCCTCTTCACTAAAAGTCTCGGAAAGGAGTTAATTGTAGTCCAGATATATGTTGATGATATCATTTTCGGATCTAACAATTCAAAATTATGTAAAGATTTTTCTGAGTCTATGTCCCAAGAATTTGAAATGAGTCTATTTGGCGAACTAAAATACTTTCTTGGGCTGCAGGTCAAACAAATGGAGGATGGTTGTTTCATAAATCAAACTAAGTATACTCTGGAGATGCTGAAAAGGTTTGGAATGACCAACCTCAAGACAATCTCAACACCCATGGGTACCAGCTCCTCACTGGATTCAGACGAAAAAGGTAAAGAGGTGGATGCTAAACTATATAGAGGTATGATCGGTTCACTCCTCTACTTAACTGCATCCAGGCCCGACATTCAATTTAGTGTAGGGATGTGTGCCAGATACCAGGCTAGGCCTACTGAATTGCATCTGGCAGATGTAAAGAGAATTTTTAGATACTTATCTGCCACCCATGATCTAGGTCTCTGGTATCCTGCATCATGTAGTTTAGATCTCATTGCATACACTGATGCAGATTATGCAGGATGTAAATTGGACAGGAAGAGCACTAGTGGTCACTGCGAATTTCTAGGAGGGTGCTTAGTCTCTTGGGGATCCAAGAAGCAACACTCTGTGGCTCTCTCTACTGCTGAAGCTGAGTATGTGGCAGCAGGGAGCTGTGGCACACAGGTTATATGGATAAAACACCAGCTTCTGGACTACTCTGTTGAGCTAGGTTGTACTTCTATCTTTTGTGACAATACTAGTGCAATAAATATTGCAAAGAATCCTGTACTTCATTCTCGAACCAAACATATTGAAATCAGGCATCATTTTATTCGAGATGAAGTAGCTAGGAGGACTTTTGAGTTGATCCATGTTGGCACTAACTCACAAATTGCAGATATCTTTACTAAGCCACTGGATACTGAAAAATTTAGCACTCTGCGCAGAGAACTAGGTATTTACAGAATTTCTTGATTGAAAAATTGATTTCTGAATACCATGTCATGTGTTATTATGCTTATCATATTCATCATCTGTTGCTGAAGAAATAACTTCATTATGAGTGTTTGGTGACTCACTCCGTTTTGATTGAATAGTCTGTCCAAACTTCATGGTGTTCTCTTTGAAGTATTTTGAGGGTTGTCTAGGTTAAGTTTGTGTTGGGGTCAAGGTCTCAGGGGGAGCTGATTTATAATAGGTGTTTTGATCCTTGACCTAATTTGAACATACTCCGAACGACATTTTGCTGACATCAAAAGAGAATCAGGTTGATGAGGTGTATAAAAGAGAGAGTTGGATGCTTTATCCTTTAAGACTGTTCATCTAATTTCTTGTTGGAATTTCAGCTGTTAGTCCCACTGAGATCAAAATCTGAATTCAAAGATTATCTTCCTACACGGTAACTGTCTTCTGATCTAGTCAGTACTGCATACCTACTTAGTCAATGTTGAGTCCGAAATGAGGTATTTTGTGCTTTAGTCTGTATCACCTTGGATCTGGTGTATTGTTCTCAAACGGACTCAAGCTTCATTAACAAGGTTTTAAGAGCTGGTTAATAAAAACAAATTTCATAAAATTGTTATCAACTTTGTTAACTGCTCATTGAGAAACTGGGATTTTCATCAATGAAGTGAATGTTTCCCATGTCATGAGATGGCAGTAATTATCTGGTCTTAGTAGTTGTCTTGATCATACAGAGCTATGGTACATATCTGGTTAGTAACTGGGGTGTCTGGCCTCAGATAAAGGTGTCACCTTAATGTCAACACCAGCTAGAATACTATCTCTGTCCTCTTATCTGAAGGGGTAATGTGATCCTGCCACCGAGTAACTGGGGATTCTTGCCTCTAAACAAGGTGTCTCCCTAATGTCAAAGGTGTACTTGACAGACTTACCTTTGATCTTGACCATCTTTAAAGATCCTGCTCACTTGAAGTATAGCTTTTAATTTGTTTGTTCTCAATACCACAGGTCTTTGTCTTCTGACTGTCTTACATAATACTCTCTCAGTAAAGACTTATTTTGATCAAACTGGTATCTTGTACCTCACTTGCTTAGAATCTGGTTCTATGTATGGAGCGAATCCTTATTCACAGTTTTTGCACAGTTTGACTAACTGATCCTCAAAAATCCTCACATAAAATTAATGGCTTTCTTAATTGACTAAACATCTCAATAGTCTCCATTTATCTGCCTTACTCTGTCCTGTTTTTCTCTCTATAGTCAGCAATTTTCCTTTCTCTGTATCTTCAGATTTGCCCCAAGTTTTGATGATGTCAAAGGGGGAGAGAATTGTGTCGGGGGTTCAGAGTAGTGTTGAGGGGGAGTTAGTTTGTTGAGGGGGAGTTAGTTATCAAGTTTGAGGTAAACTGTTGCTGTGTTCAGGGGGAGTGTTCAGGTTTCTCAGGGGTGGTAAGGAAGCAAGTATGCTTTAAGTTGTCTGCATCATATATCCTGAATTGATCTCTTTTGAACTTATCTCTCATATTTAATATAGTGTTGCCATCATCAAAAAGGGGGAGATTGTTGGCTTGTGTGTCTTCCCTAAGTGTTTTGATGATGAGCAACACTATGTTAATTGTTCTTGTTATTTTTTTCAGATATCTTGCACTTGAGTTATCCATGGTCTTATATGAAATAGCTGCTAAGAGGTAACACTGCGTGTGTTCGTTCATGTTCTGTCTTCGTGCTGTTTTCCTCAAACATCATGTAGTTCTTGCTTCACGTTTTCACCTCGTGTCGAGCTAGCCATGTTGTCGTCTGATTGAGTGTTGTCTTTCACCTCGTGCAGTATTTGTTTACTGTGTTGGTTCCATGTCATCCTTTGTATTCCTGTCTTCGAGTCCATTCGCTGAGTCTCTAAGTCCGTCTAAGTTCAAGTGTTCGTTTCACTTTGTGATTGTTTTCTCTTCTCATGACTTCGTGTCGTGTTCCTGAAGCTGCTCTAAAAGTTCTGATGAACTTCGAGTAGTTTTCCTGTAGACCTCGTGTCGTTCCTACTTAGTAACCACACTTCGTGACGGTTACTATAGTCCACGTCTTCGTGTTGGTTTTATGCACTCCGTGTCGTCTTCTTTGTTTCATTCTGTTCTCATCTCACTTCGAGTCGTTTCTCTGCATACTGTCTTCGTGTTGATTGGCACTTCTTCTTGGTTACAACACCTCGTGTTGTACTATTTGACTTCGTGTCGGTTTCGATTGCTAGTCCATGTTGTTTTCATGTCGTTCTCCTTATTGCCACCTCGTGTCGTCTTAAGTCTTCGTGTAGTTTTACCTCGTGCAGTCTGATCCCGTGTTATTTACTGTTTCGACTTCGTGTCGTTATCAGCCCGTCTTGTTTTCATCTCGTGCTGTTCTTACTGGCTTCGTGTCGTTTTCTATATATAGTGTGTGTTTGTCACCACTATACTTCGTGTCGTTGCTTTTTACTTCATGTCAAACTTCACCTCGTGTTGTTTTCACCTCGAGTCGTTTCGTTATATTCTGTCCTCGTGTTGGTTTCTCGCTTTAGTCTTCATGTCGGTCTCTGTCGTTAGCCCGTGTTGTCCTCGTGTTGTTTTTGCATTCTTGACCTCGTGTCTCTTTTGCTTATAACCTCTCCTCGTGTCATTTTCTTCTGTGTATCTGACCTGTTACAGAGTATCCCATGTCGTTCTTGTGTCATCTCGAGTAATAGTCACGTCGTGTTGTTACTATACCTCATGCAGTTTTGGTTTTAATGGACATGCAGCGTATTAAAGGACTTAATCTCATTACAGGTCCGAGGAAGAACATTCCACACTCCAGGGCTGCACGTGATCCGAGACAAGAGGAACCAATCTGATAAAGGCACGTGGCAGGAAGATTCTGGATCGAGCATGGGAGGCACACGCATTTTGTGCCCTATCCACCTGCTGTTCAGCTATAAATAGAATCCTTCGTCCTTAGATGAAGGTGATCGAAGAAGAGAGGCATAGAAGAAAAAATAGGAAAATTGAGAGCCCTTCGATCCAGGAGAAGAAAAGAAAGAAGAAAGAATAGCAGAGAAAGAAAAAGAGAGAGAGAGCAGAAGAGTGATCAGAAGAGTTGTTCTGACTTGCGGATCAAATCCGAAGTCTATTGCTCTGTGTTGAGCTACATTGTTTCCATTTTCTGGCATTTGATTTTCTTCGTTCGTATTTTTCCGTTTATTGTTCTTATCTTTCTTCTACTGTCCTTGTTTGTGTTTCCGATCCTCTGGATTGAGGTCGGGGTCCTCCTGTGAGATCAGGAGAAGGGAGATTCATTCTCCTGTTTGCAAGCAGCAGGTGAGCTGCTTGTAGGTTCCCTCCAGGTTGGGAGGAAGAGGGGTCTTCGACCTCTGGTTCACTAGTAGCAGGGTTGCTACTAGTGGGGTTCCCTCTTGGTAAAGAGGAAGAGAGACGTAAGTCTCTGGGTTCTAGTGACTGCAGGTCGCTAGAGGTTCCCTCCGGGTAGGAGGAAGAGGAGAGGTTGTTCTCCTGGGAAGCTGTGTATCAGCAGTTGTCTGGCAAGCTGTGTTGCCCAGCCTTTAGTGAAGCCACACTCGGTTTGAGTGTGGGGTGGATGTAGGTCTGAAGGACCGAACCACCTTAAAATCCTCTGAGCCCTTGTGCGATCGATTGTGGTATTATCATGATATGCCTTCTATTTGCTTGAGCTATTAACTGCACTGCATCATATTCGTTAGCCTGAGCTCAAGGTTATTTGCATTTAGCAATATACTCTGCAGAATTTTTTTTTAATTCTTTATAAACAGTGATCTATTCATCCCCTCCCCTTCTAGATCACTTCATATTGTACTTATCACAAACAATAGCTATAAACCACCTGAGACACTAAGACACAATGCATAGCGGATTAAGTAGAAATAGCTCTAGTGAAGAAGGCAAGCACACAGTGCACAGGCAGTTGACGCACCCACAAATGCATTTCAACGATTAGTATAGACAAGCTACTCAATAGGACTCTAGTGAGGTGTGAGCGAGAGAGATGCTAGTGTGTGTGTTTGGAAGCAACAGACATGAGCATGTAAGCTAGCACTCTAACCTGTGAATGGGGATAGAAGATAGGGATCAATCACATAAATAGCAACCCATTGCACAAGGAATTTTTAAGGTGGTTCAGTTTGCAAACCCACAGACCTATGTCCACCCCTCACTAAACAGATGAGGCTTTACCACACGAGGATGAAGTCTTCAACCCACACAAGAGGATGCAATCCTCCACCCCCTCCCCCCCCCACACACACGGGACGAGTCCCACGCACACACATACACAAACAATAAAAAGAACCAAGCTACAAGTGCAGCAAAAACACTTGGGATAGATCCCCAATAGCACACGGCTGAGCATAGCCTAAAACCACTCCGGTCTCTCTACCAGAGCTCTGAATGCACACCAGAGAATACAGGTAAAGTTTCAAAGAGACAAACTAAAACGAACAGACTGAATCGAAGATGTTTTTAGCTGCAGCTTTAGATATAGATCTGGAAGCTGTAATGAGGGCTATTCTCAGAATGGAAGCTTTTCAGGCTCAAGCTGGCTGCGAGGAGGGTTGCTTCTCCATTCTTCTTTCTTTTCTCAAGAACACTGCAAGGCTACTCATGTTTCTTATCTGCTCATAGCACTAGATTGGTTAGGACCTAGCACCGGGCTACACTCCTTTCTCCTTTCTATTCTCAAAGCTTTCTTTGGATGCTCATGGCTGATTTTTTCCTCTTCTTTTCTCTCTAGTTCCCATGTCTAAGGCTCCTCCAGGCTTACAGTAGCACTGGCAGTAGCAGCTCCAATAGAAGCTTCAGGTATTTATAGAGAAGCCAGTGGGAAAATTTTCCTCAAGAAAATCTGTAGAGGACAGATTCAAATTTGAACTCTAACCTTCTTTTTCAGAGGTGCTTGACTTGATCCATCGGTCATAAAGGATCAGTGCAAAAATAGATAATTTTCCCTCCGAAATATTCTCTTCGCTTGAGGTAGATGCTTTACAGGGAGTTGACTCTGAGCTAGCTTGGCTTCTCAGACCAGTCCTAGGATAGGATGGTGGCAGGAGTAAATCAGATTTCCCAGGCTGAGAACAAATGTGTCTGCAGCATCCTGAAACTTCATGGGCTGGCATAGCAAGGAAGGATGTCCCTTTTGACATCTTGAGTTAGAGGGAATGGCTTTGTCTAGTGTATAGAGAGATGCAAGCCACCTGCCCAGTCCTTTCTTAGGTTAGAAGGGACAGTCTTCCTAGCAGAGAAGACCTTTTCATATTTGGTGGCTGACAGGATATTTATCCAAAAAGATGTTCTGACCTGTTATAATGAGATGGCATAACCTCTAACCTAGGAACCTTCTCTAGACCTCAAAGGAGGTGTTTTTGGATGTTTATGCCATAATTAATACTCTCTAGATGGTTTACGAACAGACAGATCTGTTAGAGTACTTTGAGGTTTTCCTTTAGTGAGGTCAACCTGCTGAGAAGGTGAGGTTGACACTGCTTTGAGAACAAGTGATTACAACGACTTCTGGAAGAGCCTGAGGTCGACCTCCTGTAGAAGTAGTGTCGACCTTTCTTAAGAGATTGCCCATCATAACGGTTTCTGGAATGGGCCTGAGGTCGACCTTCTGAGAAAGAAGTGTCGACATGTCTTAATGACCTGCTTGAACCTTGTAGTTGATGTCAGAGTAGTGTGAGATGAGGTCGGGGCAGCTCTGAAGAGCAGCAGGTGAACTGCTTGCTGTGAGGGTCTGAGGTCGACATCTAAGGGTGGCTTTGATATAGAGTTAGGTTAAAGATGGCCTAAGTCAACCCGATTAAAGTAACCCGGAATTAATTCATTTTTGATTTGGTAGGAGGATAGTTAATCTGGGAGTAAGGATGTAGGCTAACCTAATTTTATTCTAGTATGATTTGGTAAATAGTAGGTTAACTTAGTGATAATGAGAGAGGGAAATAGCATTTATTATGAGAGAGAGAGACATTTAATTGAGCATTTATTGAGGTAGGAGGTTAACCCACCTTAACCCACCCTTGGGTGTGGCTTTCAAAACTCAGGAATATCCCTAGGTTAGCCATTAACCTAATCCGACTAACACTAACTCCTTACCAAAGCACAAAAAAGCTTATCCCGGAGTTAACTTAGAGCTATCTCGGGATAAATCAATACCAAAGAGAGGCTGAGAGACTGAGGTCGACACTACCCTTGAGACGATCTACTAGAACTGCTTCTATGAGGCTCCTAAGGTTGATCACTTGAAAGCCTGAGGTCGACACATCCTTTTGTACTCTTGATTTTTTTTATTTCTTTTGCCAACCTTTTCCTTGATATCTGAGCACCCAAGGAGCTTTTGCACTTGGGAGATTGAACTAAAGGTCTTGATCTCCCAATGTCCCTTTCTCACACAACCTTGCTTGATTTTCTCTTAGCTTAGCAACGGATTTTAGCAATTAAGGAGCTCTTGGCTATGGATTTTCATTGATTCATTCCCTTAGCTTTGTATTACTATCTGTCCTCATTCATATCTGTTTGATCATATGTCATGATACCATTGCATGATATCTTCATGAGACCATACACATGCCAGTGCTGACTTGACCTGAAACTTATACATGTTGACATCATTAAATGCATATAAGACTCATCAATGAGTCATAGTCAGTCATCATCAAAACAATAGAATCGAGTATGTTCCACACATGCCAAACAAATCGATAGTACTTGGACAACTACTGCTCAAGGTACATGACGAGAGATAGAAAGAAATTCAGCCATCTAATCAAGAAGGAAGGAGGACAAGTGAGATTCAGAGGTAAAGACAATGGAAAAGTCATTGGCACAGGTACAGTTGGTAAGAATTCTTCCAATTTCATTGAGAACGTCATGTTTGTTGCAGGCCTTAAGCATAATCTGCTCAGCATAAGCCAACTATGCGACAAAGGCCACAAAGTACTGTTCAATGCCAATGAATGTAAGATATTTGAACAAAATTCTGATTCTGTGAAGTTTGTAGGTCATAGGATAAATAACGTCTACATGGTAGACCTTGATTGCTCTTTTTCAGAAAACCTCTACTTATCTACCAATCAGCCCAATGATGCATGGTTGTGGCATAGGAGATTGGGTCATGTCAGTTACAATGTTATGCACAAGTTGGCCAAGCATGAAATTGTAAAGGGTCTACCCAACTTGTCCTTCAAAAAGAATGCTAAAATCTGTGAAGCATGCTCCCTTGGGAAACAAACCCGAAGACCCTTTAAACTAAGGAATGAACCCCTTTCATCCATGCCATTTGAATTCCTGCACATGGACTTGTTTGGACCTACAAGAACCGCCAACATCAATGGAAAGAGGTATGGGTATGTCTTAGTTGATGACTTCAGTAGCTTCACATGGATTTTCTTCTTAGCAAATAAAAATGATGCCTTCCATGAATTTCAGAAGTTCTTCAGAAAAGTAAGACAAGAAGGTAAATTCAAAATCTCCACTGTTTTATATGACCATGGAGGAGAGTTTAAAAACTCTTCATTTTCTAAATTATGTAACCAGGAAGGACTGATTCATAGATTTTCTTCTCCTAGGACCCCAGAACAAAATGACGTTGTGGAAAGAACGAACCAGACAATTGTGGAGATTGCCCGGACAATGCTGATTGAGAGCAAGTTGCCAAGAAAATTCTGGGCTGAAGCAGCAAATACAGCATGCTATATAATTAACAGGGCCATGGTAAGGCCAAAAAGTAAGAAAACCCCGAATGAAATGCTCAAAGGTAAAAAAACTCAACTTATCTTACTTTTGAGCTTTTGGTTCAAAATGCTACATCCATAATAATGACAAAACTGATCTTGATAAATTTGAGGCTAAGAGTGATATTGGACTATTTTTAGGGTATTCTGAAACATCTTGGGCGTATTGGGTTTTTAATGTGAAAAATTAAGTTGTGGAAGAAACCCAACATGTAGTGTTTGCTGAAATATTTGATGAGTATAATAAAACTGTTGATGATAGGAAAATGGAGGATGATGATGGAACATTTTTGGAATCTAAGGAAGAACTAGGGCAAGGCAGCCAACCACCATCAGCAGAACAAGAAACTAGTAGGTCGACTGAAAATTCTTGTCACCCCCCGAGATATGCAGCGGAATTATGTCAAGAGCGTGAACAGCCGGCAAAATAAGCCTCTAGCTGGCAAGACAATCAGAGCGCTCTACACACAAAAGAATGAATACACAAGATATAATCAAAAACCTTCACTTTTATTGATCAAATAATCAAAGTTTACAAGATAACACTTGAAACTGACTCACTTTAACATAATGACTTGCTAGACTCAATAAAGCTGAAAAATTACATCAAATTGACTTTCAACTAACATAACAGACTCATGACACTTTGACCATCTATGGCTTCTCTCTTGGGCTTTAATCACTCTCGGAATCACCACTTGAGTACTCCGACTCCGAGCCACTAGAACTTCTTTAAAAGATTGGAAAAGTAGGGAATGGGCACACTCGCCCAGTAGGTATCTTCGTATCAACATGATGGCAATGTTAAAGTAATTAACCTTTTACCTCTATGGAAAGGGCAATATTGAAAGTGCGATAAAACATGCGAATAAACCAAAGTAACACTAATACCAAGATAATCTATTTGAATGTGAGAGTTCAAGTAAATATGATAGCATGGCCAAGCAAGATTATAGTATGGCCCTTCAATAACGAGAATGTACTATAATGTAACGAGAATGTACTTTTCATAACCTTCAAAAGACTATGCACTAGAAAGTCATGTGACAAGCAAGTATAATTTCATGAGATTGCCTCGTGGATTTCACCCGTTTATAAAAAAAGTACTCCAAGCAGAATGTGATGCCAGTAATCATCATACCCCATGGTTAATAGTATATTTCCAGCCATCTGTCGAGGGGACTAGATTAGAGCCGTTGGATAGCGTCTGTGCCCTCCCTTACATCTTAAAGTTATAAATCAAGCTACTTCCATGAGAAATAATAATAAAGTAGTCCAATAATATTAAGTTTAAACAATAGTTTCATGGTGAATGTAACCAAGATAAGAACGTACAAAAGTGAACATGAGAGATCAACAATGATTTAATAGGATATTATGCCACGGAGGAATTCTGACAGCATAACAACATATTTATCAATTTCCATAATTCATTAATGACTTAATGATTAAGGTTTTGGATTCTAGATAATCAAACATTACCTGAGAATATAGTAAGATCAACCCTTGGGTTGGACAACAAGATGACAGAATGCGGTTCAATGAGGACCGCTATCTTGAGGGTAGCGGTCGCATGGGGTTCGCTATCTGGCAGTGCACAGAAGGTGAGTAGACGCAAGAAGGAAACTGGGTCGACGCAATGAACATGCTGGAAGAACGTAGTTTAGAGACAGTCGCTACCTCGAGGTTGCGGTGAAGTCAAGGCCGCGATCAGGAGTGGAGTCAACGCATAAGAAAGCACAAGTCGACTCAGCCAGAAGTCTGCTGACTGAACAAGGTAGTGGTCAAGGGCTAGCAGCTATCTGCAGGTAGCGGTCGCCCCCTGGCCGAGATCAAGACAGTTCAAAGAGAATGAAAAAAACACGAAGTGCTCTCTAGACCTTGGGTTTTGATTGTACAACCAGCTTGGCGTCGTAGTGGGAATCCCAAGCTCACGGAGTCTTACGAAGGTCTTGAAACAAGAAAACCTAGTCCGGTAGAAGGAGTATCTGACGGAGAGGCTCTCAAGACTAAGAAATGTTTCCTATCAAGTGCGGTGACTAATAGCAAACGTACCAGAGTACGCGTTATGTGCAACGTAATAAGAAAATAGAAATAATATAAGAAGGGAGGCGTAAAAACATGGTCTCCATGTAATCAATGTGCAAATTCCTTTATGTACAAATTATATAAGGTTTGGCATGAAATTAACATATAGTGAAACTAAGCTTTAAAACATGCTAACACTAACTATGGAGTCATGACATGATTAGGAACATAAATAAATGAAATAAAGCATGCATAATAGCATAGACATCTTATGGAAATAGACATGGTTGATCTAGTTATAGGAACCAGATAACGGTTCGTAGAAGACCGCTACTTGAAGGTAGCGGTCTCTATAGGACCGCCTTCTGTCTGTTTCCAGACAGAAGCAGAATCCCATCTTACAAGGCCAATTCCTATTACCAATAGAGATGGAAACTACGTAGAACTGGAAGGAAAATCATGTTAACATGTGAATAATGCCTACAAAGAACAAGTGATCAAAGGAAGTTGCCACCTTTTAGTTAAAATTATATGAACAACATGCAGATAAATCCTAATTGAGCAATCATGGGAAAACATGAAATTCATCGTGTGAAAGCATGGAATGAGGTGGGAATAGAGGGCTTTTAATCCTAACTTGCTGTTTAAGCCAATCATGAGATAACCTACCTCTGGGTTTGCTCCTAGATTTTCAATTTGTCACCGGAAGAGCACTCCCATTCTTGTGCGTCCTACATAGAAATAGTAACCTCCGATCATCCTTGGTCCTTGACCACTTGATCTCCTAACACAAAATTTGGTAGAAGGTTAGAAGACACTAAGGGGAATAATTTACTCTAAAGGAAGAACTTTAAATAATGATACTATACCTTCGAACCACGCGATCCAAAATTAGGGTTTGCGCAGGACTAGTCTGGGACCTATTTATAGGGATTGGCCGAGGGTTGGGGTTTTAGGTCGAATTAGGAGTCCTGTGGGGTGTCAATTCGATCCCCTGAGTGTCCTAGGCAAGTTCCCATGCCAGATCATATTGATCCTTGGCAATTGGCAGGATACAAATCAAAAATTTCCATGGTTTATCAGTTTCCATTGACGGAAATAGGTAGCGATCATGCCAAGACCGTTATCACTAGGTCGCGATCACGCAACAGACCGCGACTTGCCTGGCCCGCCGAAATTTTAATTTAATTCAAACTCCTTCCTAATTATCCCATAATTTTCCTTATTTATCTACTTTAATTAGGGAAAATTACTCTATTATGTTTCTAAGGTTGGGATTGGGCCAAAAGGCTTAGGTATTTGGTTATAAGACCCATTTTAAGTGGATTTATTTATCTGGTTAATAGCTGGGCGTTTAAATCAATGGCTTTGAATGGTTAAGTCCACTTAAGCCTTATTAAATGTTTAAATAAATTCCTTTAAATTTCTAATAATTCTAAAAAATTATCAGGGGTGCTACACCCTCCCCGACTTAAAAAGAATTTGGTCCCCAAATTTATTGCATGGGATGAAGGTGCATTTTACTTACAGTTAAATAACTCTGAAAATCTCTTGCACATAGTTTCCTCCGTCTCCCATGTAGCTTCTTGTTCCAGGCATTTACTCCACTAGATTTTTACCATGGGAATAGCTTTATTCCGAAGTTGACGTATCTCTCGATCAAATATTTTGAGTGGCCTTTGCTCGTACGTTAGATCCTTCTGTATCACCAGATCGTCATGACTTATAATATGAAATGAGTCATGAAAGTACCTTTTTAACATCGAGACATGGAACACATCATGAATTCCAGATAATTGAGGACGCAAAGCTATCTGATACGCGACCTCACCAACCCTTTCAATAATTTTAAAAGGGCCAATGAATCTCGGAGTAAGCTTACCTTTAATGCAAAATCTTCGAATTCCATGACCTGGGGAAATCTTGAGAAATGCGTGGTCTCCCACTTGGAATTCTAGGTCTCTTCTTGTATTATTAGTATATGCCTTTTGTCTCGATTGAGCCATCTCGAGTATTTCTCTGATAAGTTTTACCTTTTTGGTTGTATCCCTGACAAGTTTCAGGCCTAGGAGTTATTTCTCCCCAACTTCACTCAAGCAGATTGGTGATCGGCAACTCCTACCATACAATGCCTCGAACGGTGCCATTTGAATACTAGCTTGATAGCTATTATTGTAGGCAAATTCTACTAGAGGCAAATGGTTGTGCCAACTTTCACCAAAGTGTATTGCACATGTCCTGAGCATATCTTTAACTACCTGATTGGTTCTTTCAGTTTAGCCATCAGTTTGTGAATGAAAAATGGTGCTAAAATTTAACCGAGTCCCCAAGGAATATTGTAGACCCTTCCAGAATTGGTATGTGAAGCGAGGGTCTCGATCAGATATAATTGTGATAGGGACTCCATGTAATCAGACAATCTCCTTCATGTACAATGCCGCTAGTATATCCACGAACCATCGACTTTTAATAGGTAGAAAATGTACAGATTTTGTCAAACGGTCAATGATCACCCATATACCATCATGTCCACCTCTTGTCTTAGGCAAACCCATGATGAAATCTATCCTTATACTCTCCCACTTCCACTCAGGAATTTCTAAGGGATGTAATTTTCCAGCGTGCTTTAGGTGTTCCGCCTTGACTTGTTGACAAGTGAGGCAGCGAGATACAAAGTCCACCACTTCTCTCTTCATATTGGGCCACCAGAAGTTTCTTTTAAGGTCTTATTACATTTGAGTAGCACTAGGGTGAAGTGCATATCTTGACCTGTGGGCTTCTTCCATAATCAATTTCTTAGTCTCCTCATGATTTGACACACAGATCTAACCTCGGAATAATAATCTTCCATCAGTCGTGACTGAGAAATCTGGCCGTTGATCAATATTGGCTTTGATCTCAACTAGTATAGGGTCATTCTCTTGTAACTTGACCAGATCTTCTATTAATGCAGGTTGTGACTGGATGTTGGCGATAATACACCTTTCATTCTTCGAGTCAACATCCAGATTCAATTTAGCAAAGTCTTCTACACGGTCGGTCATACCTTCACGTAGGCTAGATAGAATTTCCATTGATTTTTTGCTAAGTGCATCTGCTACAGCATTTACCTTGCCTAGGTGGTATTGAATAGAGAAATCGAAGTCCTTGAGATATTCCGGCCACCTTCTTTGCCTCATGTTCAACTCCTTTTGAGAGAAGAGATATTTCAGACTTTTGTGATATGAGAATACCGTGAATTTCTCTCCATAGAGAAAATGTCACCATATCTTCAAGGCGAAGATAACAACTTCTAATTCCATATCGTGCACCGGGTAATCCTCCTCATGACGCTTTTGTTGTGTCCCTGTGATTTTGATGATAGCAAACACTATAAGTCATCATGTGGTTGCATGGAAATTGAATGATGATGCAATATGCATATGGTTATGCATTTGGTTATTGCACTGTGCATTAATGAGTTGAATTTAATGATCTCATCATAATCATTCAGATTGATGCATCTTCATGCTGCATAGAACCTCATCAGGACGATGCACTTTACTATTCATGCATATAAGATCAATGTGCATCTCATGTAGATTCATTTAATCAAACAGGTAGAGGTCAATGCATAATGCATACAGGCTGATGCTAGTTTTGGTTTTCATGGAACTAAGGTCGACGCTAGTTTTGTCAGCATAAACTAAGGTCGATGTTAATTGTCTAAAGCATGCCATATAAGGTCGGTGCATATCACTGTTCACATGCATAGACAAGGTCGATGCATGTCCATGTATATATAAGGTTGATGCTAGTTTGCATATGTGCTAGAAAAGTCGGTGCACATCACTGTTCACATGCATAAACAGGTCGATGCAAGTTTGCATAAGTTCGCTGCACCTTTGGTCTGTCAGCGAAGAAGGTCGATGATGCGGGACGGGACGTGACTCGACGCCAATTTGAATGCGAACCTGAGACTCTAGGCAAACTCGCAACTCGTCCCGGGCGAGGGAAGCGTGCGGATGTGCGCGGTTGAGAAACCGGCAATGAGCTAGGGTGGTCAACTCTCTTTCATCCCCGGATCAGGTCACGGGACGGGTTTCACTCTCTCTCGCAGCGGTGATTGAAAGTATTTAATGTCACGTCCCGTACTCTATACCGTCGAGGTATTGTCCGCTTTGGCCTATTGGCCTCACGGTTTTATCCCTTTTTAACAGTGATCGGCTCCAGAATGAGGGACTTCCCGGGCAGGTCACCCATCCCAGTACTACTCCCCATTAAGCACGCTTAACTTCGGAGTTCTTTCCAAGAACTGAGCCGATACTTGAAAAGGCGCCTCGATGATATAGAGTACAACTTAGCTATATTTGAGGGTGTTACAATCTACCCCTCTTATATAGGCGACGTCCTCGTCGCTGGGCACATATAGCACGCAATCACGCAATCAAGCCCCCAGGCAGGTAGGACTCTAGAGGTGGCCCCAATGAGGGACTTCCCGAGCAGGTCACCCATCCCAGTACTACTCCCCATTAAGCACGCTTAACTTCGGAGTTCTTTCCAAGAACTGAGCCGATACTTGAAAAGGCGCCTCGATGATATAGAGTACAACTTAGCTATATTTGAGGGTGTTACATTTAACGAGCTAGATTAACCTATCACTCGCAAGCAGCGGCATATAGAAATATAGGAAGTAAGCAAAATGCCAAAGAGGGGAGCGGAAATGATACCTCCATGCTACCGGGCGTGGGGAAGGCGACCTCGGCCAAGACTCGTACTCCCGGTACAAATAATTCACATTAATTATAAAAATGATTTTATTACCCACTCCACGCAGGGAGGTAAAGGGCGGTACAATGACACCAGGAGTATCAAACTCGGGTTGATGGGCGGCACGTCCGTGAAGCACTCGGGTCAGCGGCGGCTTGTCGGATCGGTTCGGATCTGCTTGGGCCCATAGGACAACAGGCGGGTCCGACTGTTGGGACGGCGACGTCCGGGCGTCTCCTTGCTACGGTGGCTGACTGGGATGTTGCTGGAAGGTTGTTGGATGATTCCCAGGATCGGCGGTCACTGGATCGGAGCCGGGATTTATGGCAAAATTAACTCCCAACTCTATTCTGCAGTTTTGTCTCGGAACAGTTCTACGCGACTCCACGAAAATAATTGTTCCGTCCAGATCCGGTGTCAGATCGAGGTGAGAATGACGCCGTTGGAAAGAGGAATCAAAGAGCTACAACATAAATTAATTTCACATCCATCCAGTAAATATAGTGGAAATGAAAACCACAATGGCACAGTTGTTTCTGCTGGGTTAGATTACAGATAGTAAGGACAGATAAAGATCTGCCTGAAAATGAATTTTGACCGATAGGAAAATGGTAGATAAAGGACTTGTGAATTTTATGGGTGATGGGGTGGGATGTGAAGATCGCGCATGAATTTTTTGGGATTTTTCTGACGTGGTTTGAGGGGTGGGAAAAATAAACTAGCAGACTACTATCCCACAGATCTGCTGATTGGTAGACTGCCAGGGGTGGAACTAAACGACTTGGAAAAATAGCAAACATAGGCTAATTGGCCTGAAACGTTTTGTTGAGAGTGGGAACAGCGTGGGGAACTCACCCGCCAATTTTGAGCTCGATCATATCTGCTGATTGGGAGATAAAAAACGGGCTTCAAGCTTCTGTCCAGAGATTGACAGAACTCCGACGATGTGGTGGTGGTGGTGCGACGGCGGCTCGATGGCAGCGGCAGCGGTGGTGCTGTGCTTTTCACTCAGAGAGGGGATGATAAGGAGGCCTCACATCTCAAGAAATTCACAGTAATCCAACTGCAAGGGGTTGGGAGAGAGTGGGAGAGGGGCTGCGCCCTTGGGATGCTCAAGGCAAATTCATGATTTTCTTCACATTAATTCTCAAGATAATGAAAATACATGAGTTTTATAGACCTAACTAAATGTCCATCACTACCCTTAGATCTAGGGTTAGGGAGGGGCAATTAGGGGATGAGAATATTTAATTCCTTTTCCCTTCTCCCATGTGGTCAAAACAACATAAAAAAGGATAAATTGGGGGAATTAATTAATCCCCCATATGGGGACAAAAGAGGGGGCGCCCCCCTCTTGGAGTCAACAAGGGGGGCTGGTCCACCTTGGACCATGGACCATCCCTATGGGCCCTAGAGAGTCTAGGTGACCTAATAGGAGAGAGGGTGGGGGTCCCACCGGGCCAACATGGCTATTTGCAAAGAAACCCACTAATTCCTATGGACTAACCAATGGCTTATAATGCCTTACAATTGCAAACCCTATTTACTCAAGGATATAAATGCAAACAAAAATTAGTGGTCTTGCTTCCATGTCCCCATCAATTCTCTCCGGGTGGGAGAAACTCGACCCCGTCGTGTAAGGTGTGCGTCTGCGCATGTATCGCTCCTGCGGATCTATCGGATGTGGACCGTGCTCTCAACCGTACCAGGTAGCGCGGGTACTCTCAACTCCTAGTAATCGTCACCTGCTCATCCCGTATATGTTCTTTATGCACATGCTGCTACGGGAATGAAGCTAGTGGTGGACACTCTGGGGTGGGGTCACTCTCAAAGGGAGGAGACGGCTCGAAGACTCACTAGGAATCACCGCTGGGTCCCTTTATGTGACTAGATCCGAGACATTGTGGTAGAGCTGATCCCAAATTTTGAAAAGTCTACAATGTACGCATGAGATACGACTTGCATCATACTCGAAAGAGACTAACGCCGCGAGCGTGCATTAGACCGACTCGACTCAACGACCTAAATCGACTAGACACGAGGTAGGACTGCAGACACTCGGGACAAGACAAACTGACTCCCTAATGGACTAGACACGACCTTAATCAACAATGCAAAGTTGGAATGCAGACTCGACTATAAGACAAGACTCAACCAGTATCTGGTATGTGACAGAGGTTTGATCCAAAGATCGCACTCACGTAAGTGTGCTACCCTCTCAATAGGCGTAACCTATCGTTCCAGAGGCACCTTTTAATATACTGGGTATCGGAATGCAATGCGACACCTTGGACCGACTACCCTAGACTCAACCTGGCTCTGATACCAATTTGATGTGGGACGGGACGCGACTCGACACCAATTTGAATGTGAACCTGAGACTCTAGGCAAACTCGCGACTCGTCACTGGCGAGGGAAGCGTGCGGATGTGCGCAGTTGAGAAACCAGCAATGAGCTAGGGTGGTCAACTCTCTTTCGTGCCTAGATCGGGTCATGGGACGGGTTTCGCTCTCTCTCACAGCGGTGATTGAAAGTATTTAACGAGCTAGATTAACCCATCACTCGCAAGCAGCGGCATATAGAAATATATGAAGTAAGCAAAATGCCAAAGAGGGGAGTAGAAACGATACCTCCACGCTACCGGGTGTACGGAAGGCGACCCCGGCCAAGACTCGTACTCCCGGTACGAAGAATTCACAATAATTATAGAAATGATTTTATTGCCCACTCCACGCAGGGAGGTAAAAGGCAGTACAATGACGTCGGGAGTATCGAACTTGGGTTGATGGGCGGCACGTCCGTGAAGCACTCGGGTCAGCGGCGGCTTGCCGGATCGGTTCGGATTTACTGGGGCCCACAGGAATGCAGGTGGGTCCGGCTATTGGGACGGCGGCGTCCGGGCGTCTCCTTGATGCGGAGGCCGGCTGGGACGCTGCTAGAAGGTTGTTGGGTGATTCTCGGGATTGGCGGTCACTGGATTGGATCCGGGGATTTATGGGAGAATTAACTCCCAACTCTATTCTGCAATTCTGTCTAGGGACAATTCCACGCGACTCCACCAAAATAATTGTTCCGTCCAGATCCAGTCTCATATTGAGGTGAGATCAAAGCCGTTGGAAAGAGGACTCAAAGGGCTACAACATAAATTAATTTCGCATCCATCCAGTAAACGGATTGGAAATGAAAACCAATGTGGCACAGTTGTTTCTGCTGGGTCAGATTATAAACAATCATGATAGATAAGGATCTGCTTGAAAATGAATTTTGAACGATAGGAAAATGGTAGATCTAGGACTTGGTAGTTTTATGGGTGATGGGGTGCAATGTGAGATTACGAATGAATTTTTTGGGATTTGTCTGACATCGTTTGAGGGGTCGGAAAAATAAACTAGGAGACTACCATCCCACAGATCTGCTGATTGGCAGACTGCCAGGGGTGGAACTAAATGACTGGGAAAAATAGCAAATGTAGGATGATTGGCCTGAAACTTTTTGTCGAGAGTGGGAACAACGTGGGGAACCCACCCTCCAATTTTGAGCTCGATCAGATCTTCTGATTGGGAGATAAAAATAGGGCTTCAAGCTTCTGTCCAGAGGTGGATAGAACTCCGACGATGTGGCGGTGGTTGTGTGACGACGGCTCGATGGCGGCGGCAGCGGTGTTGCTGAGCTTCTCACTCAGAGAGGGGATGATAAGGAGGCCTCACACCTCTAGAAATTCGCCACAATCTAGCTGCAACGGTTGGGAGAGAGAGGGGGTGCGCCCTTGGGCTGCTCAAGGCAAATTCTTGATTTTCTTCACATTAATTCTCAAAATAATGAAAATACATGAGTTTTATAGACCTAACTAAATGACCATCACTACCGTCAGATCTAGGGTTAGGGAGGGGCAATTAGGGGATGATAATATTTAATTCCTTTTCCCTTCTCCCATGTGGTCAAAATAACATAAAAAAGGATAAATGGGGGGAATTATTTAATCCCCCATATGGGGACAAAAGAGGGGGCGTCCCCCTCTTGGAGTCAACAAGGGTGGCTGCTCCACCTTTGACCATGGACCATCCCTATGGGCCCTAGAGAGTCTAGGTGGCCCAATGGGAGAGAGGGTGAGGGTCCCGTCGGGCCAACATGGCCTCAAAGAAACCCACTAATTCCTATGGACTAACCCATTGGCTTATAATGCCTTACAATTGCAAACCCAATTAACTCAAGGATATAAATGTAAACAAAAAATAGTGGTCTTGCTTCCTTGTCCCCATCAGTCGATGCATATCCTTCCAACCTAGAACAAGGTCGATGCATCTTTGGTTCGTCAACGACGGAAGGTCGGTGCACATTTTTGTCTGCACGGGACAGAGGTCGAAGCATATCCTGGCAACGAAGAAGGAAGGTCGATGCACCTATGTGATTTCAAGAAGAGAGGTCAGTGCACATTTGAGAATCTTCAAAAAGAAGGTCGAAGCACATTGAAAAACTATGAAAAGGGTCAGTGCACATGCCACATGCAAAGCATGAAGGTCTGAGCACCTTCACACAACTCAATGTTCAAATGTTGCATAAGGTCAGAGCACACTCAATTACGCCGGAACACATGTTTTGGAATGCTACACAAGGTCTGTGCATATATGATTCCAGGGCCAGTGCATGTTCTACTTTAAAAAAGAAGGTCTGTGCATATATGATTCCAAGGTCGGTGCATGTTCTACTTTAAGACAGAAGGTCTGTGCATATATGGTTCCAGGGTTGGTGCATGTTCTACTTCAAACACACAAGGTCTGTGCTTGTATAGTTCCAATGTCGAAGCACTTTAGCCCTTTAGCAAAGTAAATTCGATGAATGGAATGATGCCTCAGTGGAAGTATTTCATCAAACAGATGGTGAGGCATTTTTTAAGGCACGTGACCACATGAGTTCCTCGTGTGAGCTTAAAGGACTTATACTTAACACCTCAGATGCATCTCTGGCGCCCATCACACGTTCGGATACATTTTGGGTGAGAAGTCATGACCACGTGGCAGAAACACCAAAAATTATGGGCACGTGATCCAAGGGAGGATGGCATGCCGTTTCGGTGGTTTCCAGAAGAATGTTCAGGAGGACCAATCAGAGTTCACTAGTTCCTTCTGCTATTTACGGAGCCCCTGTTCAATATAAGGCGGCATTCCCCCTTCGAAGAAGAGTGCTAAAAGCTGCAAGAACCTGCGAGAGCCCCTGCTACGGGAGAATCCCAGTAGAAGGAGAGCAACACCAGAAGAAAGAAAGAGACAAAAGAGGATTTAAGAGCAGCCAGCTAGGATATCTAAAATTGCTTCATCGAAGCTACATTCTATTTTGTTCTTATGTTTTCTATTTTTCATTTAATCCCATCCTTGCGTTTTATGCTTTCTACTTCCCTCTGATTACTCTTGGAGGAAGGGAGATATTGTCTCCGGTTGCGAGTGACTTGGGGTCGCTTGTGTGTTTCCCTCTGGTGTGGAGGAAGGGAGGACCTATCCTCCGGTTCTGGTCTTGCTGGTAGCAAGGCCAGGTCTCAAGTTCTGTGGGGTGTAGGACCTAGATTAAGGGATTTGTCTGCCTCAGGGCAAGATGTCAGGCAGCATTGTGTCATAGACTGAGTCTGCTTCTTATCCAGCATTTGCTAGTGGATACTCGTTCGGTGTGAGCGAGTGGTGGACGTAGATTGCGGTTGGCAATCAAACCACCTTAAACTCCTTTGTCTTACAATGTGATTGTTGCTTTGATTCTTATTGTTGGGGTGAAGTTTCAATATCTAGTTGGTATATAAAAAGGACCCAGTCAAAACGATAGGCAACCCTATTTGGACGATTGGCTTCTTGCGTGAGGAGACTCCCAAGTCCAACCAATTGAGTATATTCAGGTGATTTTGATGACAACAAAACCCAGGATGTGCGTTCTATCATGTGCCATGTCTTAGCAATCAAGTTCAACTTTCTTACGTATTCAAAGCCTAATTTCATCATGCACTATGTTTAAATGTTTAATTCCTTCCAAATGCATAAATCCATCTTGATTCCAAAACCGCCCAGGCTAAGCTTAACTCACTCGTTTCAATTGAGACAGGATGTGTTAGAAACTAATTAGCTCACAGATCATGATCTACTATCTAACTCTTTCAATTTTGTAGGAATTCCAACCAGCGGTCGACCGCTAGCTGGGGCCGGTCGATCGGCTTTCCCAGCAACGAAAAGTCCCATTCCGGTAAAATTTCGGTCGACCACCCCCTCCTACCGGTCGACCGCCAGCCTCGAAGTAGCCATGTTTGACTTTGTTTTCTACAACGTGGGAAGCCCTCTTCATTGGGTTTGTTTAATCCAAAAGTCAACAGACTTACCATGATTTGTGGATCTGGTTCCTGTCTTGTCTCTTGGCCATTCAAGAGTTATAAAAACATCTCTTTGGGGCTTGTAACCCTAATTAATCCAAGGAGGCTAAAGTAGGCTATCAAAACGAGATTCAACTGCTGGTACTATAGCCGTGAACAGTGCTCCAGGAAGGAAGTTCTTCATCTATCCTCAAGTGATTCAAGCCACATCTAGAGCAGATCAACCCCAAGCCAAGTGGAGATCAAGCTGCATC
The DNA here is from genome assembly GCA_022559845.1 of Amorphophallus konjac. Lineage (NCBI taxonomy): Eukaryota > Viridiplantae > Streptophyta > Magnoliopsida > Alismatales > Araceae > Amorphophallus > Amorphophallus konjac. Next base: position 72,014,534 of record CM040129.1, read on the forward strand.
CAAAACCTTCTTCATCAACTAAGGGGGAGCTTGAATCTAAAGTTTTATTTTTGTGTCTTCCATTCGATTTCGATCTCAGATTCAAGTGTGTGTTCTTGTAATATTTGAATACTTGTGTGTGTGTGGATCTATGCAGATCCGTGTGTGTGTCTAATTCTTACATCTCTTTGTGATTCGGTGTTTGTACACCTTTGTGAGAGTTCCGAACTCCTCACGTGTCTGTGTGTGTTTTGATCTTGTAATCTTTTACAAGATAGTGTGGGAATCCTCACAGATTGTGAGGGGTGGACGTAGGTTGCTATTGTTGCATCCGAATCACCTAAAAATCTCTATCCATTGTGTGGTTTGTTCCTTTTCCTCTATCCCTATTCTGTGCAGCATATGCGTAGTTTTCTTGGTTGCATTGTTTGTGTTAGATCTAGCATAATTTATCATTTCCATACTAGATCTTGGGTATATTAAAAGGTGGGTTTGGATCAGCAAGGCAAACTGTGTCAGGAAGATAACATCTTGCGTGACTTGAATCTCCGTATTCTCACCTCCACCATAGTACCGAAGATCGGTTGAGTGTGATAGATTCTATTAGATCTCTTTGTTTTGATATAATCTTGGATTTCTTTACGGATTTTATTCCTTCCCGTTTAAATCGGGCATAAATTTGTTAAAAGGTTGTGTACACCCAATTCACCCCCCTCTTGGGTGTCAATGATCGCGGGACTTCAATTGGTATCAGATCTAAGGCTCTATTTCTTTCAGATCTAACGATCTAGAGTAAGATCCAGATCAATGGCAAATAAGGGTATGATGCCTGAGGGTCACTCCATTCATCATCCTCTATACTTCGATGGTTCAAATTACTCCTATTGGAAAAATAGAATACATATTTTTTTGAGAGCCCAAGAGTATGAGATCTGGAGAGTTGTAGACAAGGGTCCTTACAAACTCTCTGACGATGAAGAGAAATGGACACCTGAGGAAATTAAGAAATGCATTGTCAACTTTAATGCTCAGAATATTATGCAATGTGCTATACATCCTAATGAATTCTCTTGTGTATCCATGTGCAGTTCAGCAAAAGAGATATGGGACAAGTTGCGTCTCAAATATGAGGGAACCTCCGAGGTCAAGGAGACCAAGGCAAATCTCCTTGTAAGAGATTATGAGATGTTCAAAATGAAGCCTGAAGAAACCATCTCAGAGATGTTCACAAGACGGAGATCACAAATTGTCTCAAAAGCCTCAGGAAGGAATACACAAACTCCGATATTGTGAGGAAAGTCCTGAGATCACTTCCGTCGGCGTGGCACAAAAATGCCACAGTAATTAAAGATTCAAAAAATCTGTCCACACTTTCCTTGGATGAGCTCATAGGGTCACTCATGACCTATGAGATAAATATGAAGAGAACAGCCGAGGAAGATACGAAGAAGAAGAAAGTGATTGGATTGAAAGGTCATCAATCTGATGAAGACTTTCAAGAAGAAGAATTCAGCGACGGAAGTAATGAAGAAGAAGACTTGGCCATGATAACTAACCAAGTGAGGAGATTTTTTAGAAAGAAGAGGAACTTCTAACGCAACCTCAAAAAGGGGCAAATAAAGCCCATTCAAACCAAGGGCAAGTCAAGCAAACCTAACAACGTCATTTGCTATGAATGCAAGAAGCCTGGACACATGAGAGGAGAGGTCCAGATCTGAAGAAGAAGTTCAAGAAGGAAAAATTTAGGAAGTCAGAAGCAATGGTCGCTACATGGAGCGACGAAGAGGAAGAGTTGTCCGAAGAAGAGGTTGGAGTGCTCATGGAAAGCATGTGCCTCATGGCACATGAAGATGATTCGACCGAGGAAAATTCTGACCCAGATTTTATTTCAAATGAGCAGTGGGAGTCAGAATATGAAAATTTGTATACAAAATACAAGAAAATCAGATCTGAAAATAAAACTCTCAAAAAGAAAATTGATGATTTGTCACATGAAGATATTTTTGTTAAGTTTGAAAAAGTGGAACAAGAATAGTTTGATCTAACCGAAGAAAAAGAAACTTTGCTTCAAACGATTTTAGATCTTGAAAAAGCCAAAGAGGAATTATCATGTAAAATGTCTGAAATTGAAAAAGTCTGTGAGAAGCTCAAGAATGAAAAAGAAATTCTGACCTCATCTATTTCAGAAATTGAAAATAAAAATGTGAGTTTGAATAAAGAGATGACTGACTTGCAGTTCACTCTCTCCAGGTTTGTCAAGGGCAAACAAAATCTAGATAACTTGTTAGGAGTTAGAGTCAATTTCCAAAAGGAAGAATTGTGATATACTCTCCAAAATAAAAAATCCTTTGAGCATAAGATCACTACATCCTATATTCATGAAAAAGAAAACAACCATGCTTCATGTTCCAACACTAAGCCGAAACATGTCCAACCCAAACCACAAAAATTCCAAAGGAGGTTTGCACCTATTAATTGCTATCATTATGGTAGATTTGGTCATGTTATTACAAATTGCTGGTTCAAACAAAACTCACCAAGAAATCATACTTTTTGGACCAAGAAAAGATATGCACAGAATTGGACTAACTCCTACGGACCCAAACTATCTTGGGTACCAAAATCAATTGCATGAGATTGTTGTTTCTTGCAGATATGTCTTGAAGCCAGGGGGAGCAAATGGTACTTGGATAGCGGCTGTTCAAGGCATATGACAGGGGACAAGAAGGTGTTCTCTACACTGCAAGACAAGGATGGAGGTTCAGTTGCGTTTGGAGGCAAGGACAAAGGTAAAATCATTGGAATCGACAATATAGGTAAGAATTCTAAAATTCTTATCGAGAATGTACTTTTGGTGAAAGGCTTAAATCACAATCTCTTCAGTATAAGCCAGCTATATGACAAAGGGTTCAAGATTGTTTTTGATGAGATGCATTGCTTTGTCATGAACAAAAACACAAATGAGTTCAAATTCACTGGAAAAAGAAACAATAATGTCTACACTATTGATATTGATGATGTTTCTTGTGATGATATGTGTTTGGTAGCTAACAATCATGAAAATGCTTGTCTTTGGCACCGAAGACTAGGTCATGCTAGTTTTGGAGTAATCTCCAAGTTGTCTAAACATGACTTGGTGAATAGTTTGTCAAAATTAAATTTTGAAAGTGATAAAATCTGTGAGGCTTGCACAAAAGGCAAGCAAACACGCATATCTTTCAAAAATAAGAATATTGTTTCTACCTCCCAGCCTTTGGAATTGTTGCATCTTGATTTATTTGGTCCAACTAGGACATCCAACCTAGGAGGGAAATCCTATGGTTTTGTAATTGTTAATGATTATTCCAGATTTACTTAGGTGCTATTTCTATCCAATAAAAATGATGCATTAATGGAGTTTCAAGTATTTTGCTGGAAAATTCAAAATGATAGAGGTTATCTAATTACTACCATCCAAAGTGATCATGGTGGTGAATTTAAAAATCATGAGTTCAGCAATTACTGTGAAGAGCACGGGTATACGCACAACTTCTCATCACCAAGGACACCCCAACAAAATAGAGTGGTGGAGAAGAAAAATCGAACATTGATAGACATGGCATGGATCATATTAAGTGAAAATTCTCTGCCAAAATACTTTTGGGCTGAGGCGATAAGTACAGCGTGTATCAACATGGCAATGGTAAGGCCCATTTTGAAGAAAACTCCCTATGAGCTCTATAAGGGTAAGAAACTAAATATTTCCCATCTTAAACTATTTGGATGTTCATGTTTCATCCTGAATAATGGTAAGTCCAACTTAGGTAAGTTTGATGAGAAAAGTGACAAGAGAACTTTCCTAGGTTATGCACTTAACTCTAGAGCTTATCGAGTGTTTAATAAACGGACTTTGGTTGTTGAAGAAAGTCCTCATGTGATTTTTGATGAATCTGAACTAAAACTGACTATTCAAATTATGGATGAAGGAGAAGCCCCCAAAAATTCAACTAATGCTAGAACATCTAAAGCCAAGGATGAACCAAAAGAAGGAATATCCAGCAAGAGTGAAGAAGATGAAGATCCTTCAATTGAAACACTGTAAGAGCAGCAAGTGCAGCGCCCCGACTTGCCAAGCACCTCCATATTCTAAAAGGATCATCCAGTTGAAAAAATAATCGGTAATCCTCAAGATGGCGTAAGAACCAGAGCATCTCTTAGGCAAGTAGAAGACGAGGATTTGATAGCTTTAATCTCACAGGAAGAGCCTAAGGATACCCATGATGTTGAGTTATGGTTTTGATGATTGTTGTGTTATGATTTTGATGATAACTAAACTTAATGTGTGATTAAGTGATGATAACTAAACTTGTGGTTGATTGCCCATGCTCTTGTTATCTATGTATGGTTGAGATGGTAAATGGCAACGGTTACATGGTCTTGATCCTTGGTTTGCATATGTTGGTTCTACAAGAGGTTTCAAGCCTTTATATGTTTCAACATATAGACTTGAGCTCTGATGAACACTTTTGTTCAAATCCTGATCAAATAGTTTGAAACTTGTTTGGTTGATTTTTACGCATACCATACATGCATTTGTCAAAGCAACAAGTGTTCCAATCTTATATGTGAAATTGGGTCTCAATGTAAATCACTTCATGAACTCTAATACATATTTCACATATCATTTTAAGCTTGCATTATGTTGAAACAACTCATGATAAACTTGCTTGAAAATTGGAATAATGGTACTTATATCTTGCTCAAACGATTTACAATAAGCTCTTGTTAATTGATCAAAACTGCCAAATGGCCAAAAGGGTTTCATGCATGTACTTCATGCAATTACCACATGAATTATTGATCAAAGTTCTAATTCTTTTTTCTATGGTTTTGTAGGTTAAAACACTCAACATATATTCTCCAGGATCAAAGGAGTTTGAAGCCTCAGACTTAAATGGGTTGCAATGGAGTTCAGGGGTGAAACCTAAAAAGTCTGAAATTTACTATAGCTTTAGGTTGACCGCCCCAGGTGGACCGACAGCAGTGGTCGACCGCCCTAGGTCGACCAAAAATTCCAAGGATCAAATTTCTACAGGGTTTCTCAGTAGCGGTCGACCGCCATCTTCTACAAGTCGACCGCCAGCCCCGAGCCAACAAAAGTTGACTTTGTTCTCCACTTCGAGAAGAGCCATTCTCCTTGTATTTCTTTAATCCTAATGACACCCAATCATCCACAAAATGTGGATATGGTCTGGAGGATATCCAAGGACCATTCAAAGGTTATAAAACCTCCACAAGAAGGCTTAGAAACCCTAATGCTTCAAGGGGATCAAGAGAGATCAAGGGAGGCTAGAGGAGGAGATTCATGGGTACTGTAGCACCTCCGTGAACAGTGCTTCGAGCTGAAGTTCTTCATCCATTCCAAGTGATTCAAGCCTAGATCTGAAGCCTTCATTTTCCCATGAGGTGAAGAAACAAGCATCCAACCAGAAGAGATCGAAGGAGAGCCCATCAACCAAGGAGTCTATCAATGGAAGAAGAAGAAGGCTGCTACAAGGAAGAAGGAATATCTTCACCCATCTGAAGGTATGCAAGCTCCATTTTCAACCCAACAACCTCAAAGGAAGAGAAGAAGTAAATAAGGATCAAGGAGATCAAGGAAGTTGTGCAAGCAAGAAGGAACTGTTACTGTAGCCGTGAATAGTGTTCTGTGGATCAACTCTTCATCCAAGAGCTAAAGATTCAAGGTCAATCTGAAGCCATCAACTTCCAATAAACTGAAGAAGCAAGCATCACTCAAAGATCATCAGCATACATTTAGGGGGAGCCAAATCAAGGGATTTCTAAACTATGCCTTATTGTGTTTCAAGCTCATATTCGTGTGTTGTACAAACTGTGAAAACTTGTGTGTGTGTGTGGATCGTTCTGGATCCGTGTTTGTGTGTGGTTGTCGTATTTGATTCGTGTGTGCATAGGTCTTCCTAGATCTGCGTGTGTGTGTGTGTTTTTTTATTCAGATCATAGTGTTTGCGTGTGGAGTGCTGCACTTATCACAGTGTGTGTGTGTTTTGTTGATCCGCTTGTTGGATCGTGTTGGAGACCTTATCTCCGTGTGTGTGTGTGTGTGTGTGTGTGTGTGTTGGGGTGCATCCCCGTGTGTGTGTGGGCAGGCGCCATCCTGCGTGTGTGGTTAGAGCGTCATCTCAGTTTGGGGATTTATCCCCGAGTGAAGCCTCACCAGGTTTGGTGAGGGGTGGACGTAGGATTACCGTCGTTGCATCCGAACCACCTTAAAAACCGCTGTGCATTGTGTGTTATTTGTGTGGTTTGATTGTATTCATTTTATGGTCGTGTGGGAACGGTGAGTTTGAGAGAATTGGTTAATTAGTTTTCATATTATAAATTAATGTTTATCACATATTTTGTAAAAAAATCAAAAATTTCTTTAAAATTTGTAAACACCCAATTCACCCCCCTCTTGGGTGTCATTGATCGCGGGACTTCAATTGGTATCAGAGCTAAGGCTCCATTCTTCATAGATCTAACGATCTAGAGAGATCCAGATCATTAACTACCAATATGTACACCTTAAATTCTCCACCGGGGTTTGATGGTTGCAATTTTGATTTGTGGTTAGGAAGGATGTGCAGTCTAGTCAACTCGTATGATCCTAAGCTATGGAAGCTTATCTCACATGGTCCTTATGAGTTGCCTAAAGACAAATCTATCTGGACTACAGATTTCAAGCTTAAACATGATCAAAATTGTTTGGTTCTAAAATTTCTTATTGCTGCAGTTGATTCTAATCATTTCCCTTTTGTCTCCTATTGCAGATCTGCGAAGGATATCTTGGTTGGCTTAACCAAAGTTTGGGAAGCGCATGAAGATCAATGTCTTGTGGCAGGCACGAGTGATCAAGGGAGTGATCAGCAAGTTGAATCAAGCTCAAAGGTAAATTCTGATTCTGATAATGAAGATGTATTTAGCTATGAGGAGTTATTGATTGCATATGATGAGCTTACTGATAAATATGAGAAGGTTAAGTCTGAAAATAAAAAATTGAAAAAGAATGTTGGACAAAATAAATGTGATTCTCCATGTAAAGAATGCTCGCACTTGAAGGAATTGATTGATGGTCATGTCTTTGACATTGAAATTCATAAAGATCAAATTTTTTCTTTGAAAAATGAAAACAAAGAGCTGAGAGAGAGAGAGTAAGTCTTATGAACAATGGTCAACATGAGTTTGCTCATGATAAAAATCTTGAAATAGAAAATGAGAAACTGAAGAATTGAATAGAACCATTTCTGAAAGATTGCTTACTTTTGAAAAAAGAAAATCTATGAATATTGATCAATCTGAAAAAGTGCATGCTTTGTTGCAAGAAATTGAAAGTCATAAAACCATCAATGCTACTTTACATGAACAAGTCAACTCCCGTGAAAATAAACTTCTTTCCTATGAATTACACATTGCATCTCTTGAGAAAGAGATTATTGACTTGAATGCTTCATTGTCTAGATTTATGAATGGTCAAGAAAATTTGGACAAACTGTTGGGGACGAAAGTGAATTTTCAAAGGGAAGGGCTGGGTTTTAATCATGTGAACAAAAAGAAGTTTGAAAATAAAATTTATACATCTTTTGTGCACAGCTCAAACATAGCCAGCACATCAAGTGAAAATATGAAAAAGGAAAACCATGTTGCACACACACATGCATCCACAAAGAAAATCAACTTGCATCAAAAATCCAAAAATGTTGCTAGCAATTCCATGCATATTAACCATACTTCTGCCACACACATACAACCAACTAGAAAGAAACTCACATGCTTTTATTATGGAAAACATGGACATGCTATGCATAATTGCTTCATTATGAAGAATGATGACTTGAGAGCATGTAGGAACCAAGCTACTTTGAAAAATACAAAGAAAGTCTTCACCACAAAACCTTCCATGCATTGTAATCACTATGGTAAAAGAGGTCACACCAAGTCATATTGCTGGTTACTCATGAAGAAAGAGAGTTTTCACTCAACAAGTCATGCTCACATACATAAACTAGTAGAGCCAATGAGAAAGAAAAGTGTAATGCCACGTGTCCCCCCCATCACTTTGGCAAATCTGGAAATGTTAAGCATGATTATTTTCCTGTGAAAGATGATGATTTGAATGTTATTAAGAAGTGGAAATCATGTGCAAATATTGCTGCTAACCCACAAGGACCCAAAAGATTTGGGTACCTATAAATGGCAAATGAGAAATCTATTTTACAGGTGTGTCTTTGTAATGTAAAGCATGAAATTTGTTTTCATCAAGAAGGTAAGGCACACGGGTAAAGTGGCATAAGTCAGGTTGGAAGAAAAATCAAAAATGAAATTTGAAGATCAGGTGATATCTCTCCTACTTTCTGTAGTGAATGTGTCATGTCTCAACTTACTTTGTGTCACATAGTCATGTATCTTGCATATGTCTGTACATGCATTTCATTCATAGTTGTTTGCATATTTGTGCGCATATCAATTGTCATATAGCATCTTTGTGTAAAGAATACCTTGAAGATTTATCAAAGCATGATTTCACTACATACACTGAGATTGCATATACTTTCACGTATTGTCATACATAAGTTGAACATTATGTATTCAGGTCATAATGTAATTGCAATCCCCTTGCCTTCATCATCCATGATTACATAGTATATTAAATGTTGCATCTGGAAGGGTAGGTTACGCCTATCTGAAAGCTATCACTACGCGTGAGGTGATCTTCAGATCTAAGTTCTCCGCCTGGTACTATGAGTCATTTACTTAAAAGACTGCATATTGTGTTGGATTGTTACTAAACATCTTGCATTCATGCACACACTAAGGGGGAGCAACCACATTCGTCATATGGGCTTAATGTTTAGGTTCAAACATGAGTCATACATTGCATCTAGAGCTGTCTAGGGGATGTTGGTTGTTAAAAGAATTTGTCATGCCATTCTTAATAAATCTGAATCGAAATTGATAAATCAAATCTTCTTGTCCTTGGATGCAGATCATACTCCCAAAAGCCAAATGATAATGGACTAGTCATGACGAGACTTGAATCAATGAAGGAACACCTTGCATGGATAAAAATGTTAAGAAATTTCCTCCACCACCACTAGGAGATAGGAAATTATTTTGATGAGTACCCAAGGCATGGTATGAAAGGCACACATCTCTTTTGACTGAGAATTGGTTGAATGGGTAAGGTTGATTAAACATATCTCACGAGGCAAATCAGGTAAAAGACACTTTAGTGGTTCAAGTATATGTGGATGATATCACTCTTTAAACTACTAATAATGCCTGAACTACTAATAATGCTTTTTCTGAACAATTTGTAGGGTTTTTTTTTTGCAAGGAGATTTTGGTATAAGCCTCGTGAATGAACTGAATTTTATTCATCTTTGGATTGCAGGTGGAAGGCTTGGATCAAAATGGATTCTCAAGATAAAGGTATGAAAATTAAAATATGAAGTACTAACCGTCGTGGGGTTAGCAATCTTAGTGCATGAAGGCTTTCGATCTTGTCATCTAAACCAAGGTAATTCAACCTTGTCAATTCATGCAATGGCCTATTATCACTTGGTGACACCTTTAGATGACATGTATTGTTTCTAAATACCTGAAATGATTGCTCCTCCATTATGCGGTGATTAACTTGCTTATTGGTTGAATGAAATTAAAATTCTTGAACTTTATGTTGACCTTTGAACATTCTTTAATCTGATTGCTTGAGCACATTTAAGCTTAATTGAGTATCTGGTATATCAAATACCGAGTAGTGAAAAGGGTGGATTATCTTCACCTAGAAACTCTGATTATGCGTGAGTTGGTCTTTGGACCAAAGTTCTCCGCCTTATACCAGAACTAGAAGAAATCGATTGTTTGACCTTGAATGAATTTTTTGATGCTATTATTTGCTCCTTGTTAGCTAGCCCCATGTCATAAGAGAAATATTGCACTTTCACTAAATTTTTCTGAGATTCATGTTTTTGTCAAAGGGGTCTTGCTAGCTAAACAAGTTGAAATGAATGCTATTTCATTCTCTATTGACTGAGTGATCTCCAATTGAAACATGCAACATGCTCATGATGAATTGCTTCAAAATTTCTCAAATTGATCCTTGCTGAAGTGAAGAGTTCTGTAATAGAAATGTCAACTCCTGAATGACTTGTGATTGATTTCAAAATCTTTGAAAATCTGTTCTTAACAATCTTTGACAATAAATGGTTTCCACTGCATGCCAAATGATTTCTGCACCTTTGTATATAAACCACTTGTGATGAATAATGTTTCATGCTCATCTTTCAAATCTGAACTGCTCTCTTGTATATAGTGCCATTTTTCATCATGTATTCCTTTCTCACATAGTTATAGGTTGCATGCATCATAATTCAATGCATAAGGTGCTTTTAGATCATGCAAATGAAAAACAAAAGTCTGAATCACTTTGCACATCGCATCGTATTCTCATATGCTCATATGTTGCATTGCATTGGAACTCATGCATTAGTTGCACTTAGTTCATTCAGTTGGCATCCATTCAATTGGTATCAAATCTACATCACATTGCTCGCATGCATGTCATAGTGCATTTGCATAAACTCCCAATGTGTGCTTGTGTGATATTATATGCTATTCAACCCCATCCCTTGGCATTTCTATGGCCTTATGTCTTCTTGATAAATAATGCTACATTTGAGTCATTATTGGCGTGTTTCATATCGTACACTCTGGGAGAGTTTATATTTCATAAGTGCATCTATTTAGGGGGAGCTGCACTGTTATGTATTCATGATATTTTCAGTATACATGCTGAATCAAATTCGCACACTTCATGCACAAAATGTGAAAATGAGTGTTAAAGATAAGGATATATGAATTTCTTTTCAACACTCTCAAGATGTTAAACTTGATGCATGTTTGTTGAAGAGACAGTTGAGGAAAAAGCTGCCTACCTATCTTTGATGAAAAATCTGAAATGAAAATGAAAGATAGAGTAATGCTCGGTCTCACTAAGTAAATTGGGCACATGTCACCTGAGACGTGATGTGGTTCATATCTGAAAAGTGTTGACTAGTATCTCTGTTCACATGAGGTGAAATGGTTCAGTATTCTGAGTAACCGGGGATTCTAGCATGAGCTCCATGCGTCTACTCGCGTAAAAAGGAATTATTTGAACCTGATCACTCTTGAAAAATTCTGACTATCATGTGATATTGGTTGAGTTGAAAAATGTTGGTGAAAACTTATTGTGGTAGAGCATTGCCTCCAATACGCTGTTCTCAAAATTAAAGTGCAGTCTGTACAATGTCTCCTTGTGTTAATCTGAAAATCTGAATATCCATATTGCAACTATCACTTTTTCATGTTACTCACTTACACATTTAGAAATTTGATTCATTATGTATTCAGAAAATTGATTGACTGCTTAAGCAATTGGATGTATCTCCTATATGATTTGACAATCTCCCATGTGGTACACATGTGCATTCCGGTTAGCATGACTCTCTTGCATCTTTCTTATACCCATTCCCTTCTTCTATATGTACGGGGGAGATTGCATGTATGTTTATATGTAACTGTTTGGTTGCATTGTGTGCACGTCATGAGTCATTATCTGCATATGCATTGCTTCATGCATTTACACAGAAAATATAAAATTTTGAAAATTTAAAAATCAAAGAAAATCCTTTTGATATGCCCTCCAGCTCTTGTTTGTTGTGAACATCTAACATCCAATCTTCACCTTCAATTGGTATCAATACATGCTTGACTGTATTTCCTTTGGATGGTACCATATTATTTTGTTAGTCCATGATTTGTTGCTGCTTCATCTGAATTCTGAGCCATTACTGTTTCAAAGAGGGAGAAAGATTTGCCCTTGCTTCTTCTGATTTGATAAGATGGGCTATTGCTGTTTCAAATGGAGATAAGCTTGTTCTTCCTTGTTTGGGTTCCACTAGCTTGTTGATCATGTCACAGGGGGAGATAGAGTTGCATTATCCCGCTTTTTGATTATGTCAAAGGGGGAGAAAAATTGATGATTGTGTGTGATAGAGGATAAAAATATTTGTACCATTCTGTTGTATCATCATTAATATGTTTATCATTAAGTTTGTCATTATCAGAAAGGGGGAGATTGTTGAGTTATGATTTTGATGATTGTTGTGTTATGGTTTTGATGATAACTAAACTTAATGTGTGATTAAGTGATGATAACTAAACTTGTGGTTGTTTGCTCATGCTCTTGTTATCTATATATGGTTGAGATGACAAATGGCAACGGTTACATGGTCTTCATCCTTGGTTTGCATATGTTGGTTCTACAAGAGGTTTCAAGTCTTTATATGTTTGAACATATAGACTTGAGCTCTGATGAACACTTTTGTTCAAATCCTGATCATATAGTTTGAAACTTTTTTGCTTGATTTTTACGCATACCATACATTCATTTGTCAAAGCAACAAGTGTTCCAATCTTATATGTGAAATTGGGTCTCAATGTAAATCCCTTCTTGAACCCTAATACATATTTCACATATCAATTTGAGCTTGTATTTTGTTGAAACAACTCATGAGAAACTTGCTTGAAAATTGGAATAATGGTACTTATATCTTGCTCAAACGGTTTACAATAAGCTCTTGTTAATTGATTAAAATTGCCAAATGGCCAAAAGGGTTTCATACATGTACTTCATGCAATTACCACATGAATTATTGATCAAAGTTCTAATTTTTTCTTCTATGGTTTTGTAGGTCAAAACACTCAACATATATTCCCCAAGATCAAAGGAGTTTGAAGCCTCAGACTTAAATGGGTTGTAATGGAGTTCGGGGGTGAAACCTAAAAAGTCTGAAATTTACTGTAGCTTTAGGTTGACCGCCCCCGGTAGACCGACAACAGCGGTCGACCGCCCCAGGTCGATCAAAAATTCCAGGGATCAAACTTCTACAGGGTTTCTCAGTAGCGGTTGACCGCCAGCTTCCACAGGTCGACCGCCAGCCCTGAGCCAACAAAAGTTGACTTTGTTCTCCACTTCGAGAAGAGCCATTCTCCTTGTATTTCTTTAATGCTAATGACACCCAATCATCCACAAAATGTGGATCTGGTCTGGAGGATGTCCAAGGACCATTCAAAGGTTATAAAACCTCCACAAGAAGGGTTAGAAACCCTAATGCTTCAAGGGGATCAAGAGAGATCAAGGGAGGCTAGAGGAGGAGATCCATGGGTACTGTAGCTGTAGTGCCCCAGAAATTTTAAATATTTTTCAAGAATTTATAGAGGCCTAAATAAATTTATAAATGGTTTATTTAAAATTAATAAGTCATTATGAGGCCAAGTGGTGTTAATCAATTAACCCAACCCACTTAATTAAAGTCCAAAAGGTTTTAACTCTGGCCCATTAAGTTTGGCCCACATTCTAGAAGGTAATTAAGTCTATCCACGGATATTAAGGATAAATACTAGAATATATAAGATAAGTTAATGGATAATTATCAAAAGACTTTTAAATTGTTTGAACTCTATCCACGATACATATAACGGTCTATAGCCTAACCGTCACAGCCGTGTAACGCACGGTTTCTCGACCGTTACACTATGAACCAGAAAACTAAAAGAGTTTGATTTCCTTTGAACTCTAGGAACGAGTAATGTAACGGTCTATCGCGAGACCGCCACATAACCCTAACGTGTAGGTCCTAGTCCGTTACAAACATGTTAGTTCCGTAAGCAAAGGAACTCATGAAAAGATTGGAACTTGATGTTCCTATCCACTAGGGATCGACTTGGGAAGGATTGTAAAGACTCTAAGGACTCTTAGGGATTAGGATTTGATGAAACAAGGACTCTAAACTCGATCTAATCCTTAAAACATAGTCTAAACTCTATAAATAGGGCATAGTTCTGAACTATGCGACCCTTACTTTTTGGGCGTAAGGAAGCAAGGTAAGGAGTCATTATCTCAGGTAAGTTCTTTAGAATAATTTGTTCACAATACTTCTGACTAACTCCCCTCCGAATTTCACATCTTTAGGTCAAGAGGTCGTGGAGTTAGACCCCAAGGAAGTTGCTGGAAAAGTCACAAGAGAAGGAGGAGATCTAGGGCAAGGTTCTCTACCAAATTCAGGAACTACAGTCTAAGTAAGAGGTAGGTTATCTCATGAACGGAAAAAACAACCTGATAGGACTAAGAGCCTCTGTTTTGATTGGATTTCATGCATGCTAGATCATCAATTTCATGTTTTATTGGTTCCATGCATATCATGTTTCCCTTAGCCCTAACTAAAGATTAAAGACTTGACTATCCATCTATTCACCAATACCCATGCATATAGACAACCTTTACTTTGTTAACATATCTAGAAGGCCATGATGTTTTGATAAAAGACATGATGTGAGTTGATCTCTTAGCTTCTATAGTTGTTTCCTATTAGTAGAGACTGTAACGCATCATAGAAGGACCGTCACTTCCATGTAACGGCCCCACGATAGACCGTTATACTCCCTGATTAGATTTGGATTTCACGGTTGATTATAACGCGCTTGGACAGACGCGTTACATTCATGTAACGGCAGGGTCCTGACCGTCACAATCACAATGACGCCCCATATCCAGACCGTTATACTCTGTGTTCTGTCAACCCCAAGACAGAATATAACCTGCCAATATTATTATTATTAAAGCCTAGTTACCTAAGTTTTAACCTGATCATGTGATTTTAAGGTTATTTGATCATTCATGATAGGTATTGCATTTTTTGTGGTCTCACTTTTATTGAGTTATGTTAATTTTTGAAGCCAAGTTATATAGTTTTGTATTATAAAGAATGACTTTTAATATTGTATTGACGGAGTTTTCAGCATGATTTTCAAATTTGAGTATACATATCTCTCTCTGTCAATAGAGTCAATTCCATAAGTACATGGCACATATCCCGGTATGTTGTCATTAGTACACACTTTGCACTATCAGAACGCAATCTTGGACATGAGGACCTCTCTATTG
Source organism: Amorphophallus konjac (assembly GCA_022559845.1). Classification (NCBI taxonomy): domain Eukaryota; kingdom Viridiplantae; phylum Streptophyta; class Magnoliopsida; order Alismatales; family Araceae; genus Amorphophallus; species Amorphophallus konjac. The sequence goes on from CM040129.1 coordinate 72,029,541, forward strand.
TATATTCCATCCAATGGACTAGGAAATCATTGTTTCAAGGCCTCCGTAATTCTCCACGAGCCTAGGATTCCCACTAGGACGCCGAGTTGGTTGTACCATTAAAGCCCAATAATTAGAAATGCACTATCATGGTTTCTGATTCTTGAAATGTAACGGCCTTGAACTGGACCGTCAGGCTGACGTAACGGCCCAGTGCCAGACCGTCACATTCCTCTGAGTCTATTTTTATCTTTCTAGACTCTGATCATTTTAACGGCCCATTAGTGGCGCGTTACATAGTGTAACGGCCCAGTTAACGACCGTTACATAGCTTGTGTATGTTAACCCAAGGTTTGACCAAGGGTTGATATTCCAATGATTCTAGACAAACCTTGATGATCTAGAACTTGCCATATTGCTTAAATTGATCTAAATGAAATGGAAGTTAACGAAAATACCGTTATGCTGTCGATTTATTTCTATGAGCATGACATTGTTTAAAGTCTATTTCTTGACTCCTACATTCTTATGTTGAAGCATTCATTCATTGATTTTAGTTATCATGGAATTGTTGGAAGTGCTATATTCTTGGCCATACTTTACTATTATACTGCATGAAAGTAGCTTAATTTATAACTGAAGATGCGATCGAGCACTGATTGTGTTCAAGGGCTCTATGCTAGTCCCCTCGGTTGATTGCCAGAAACATACTATTTTATAAACCATGGGGTATGATGCTACTAGCGTCGCATTGCGCTGGGAGTACTATTTCTATAAATAAGTGAAGATCCACGGCATAACATGACATTCTTGCTTGATATTCTACAGAAATTCATGAAGAACTTGCTCATAAGCATAAGATGCTAAAGTGAGGAATATGTGGCTTGCTAGTACATTCTCGATATATTCTTGTTCATGAAAGGCCAATATCATGTTCTTGTCCTATTCTTACTAGTTCATTCTTGTTCTCATTCCATCGTATATGATAGTCTTGTTACTTTGAATTAATCGCATGATCATCGCATTGCATGATTTTACCTTATTTATTTAGAGCGAAAATGATAATCACTTTAATAGTGCCTTCATGTTGATGCGAAGATACCTACTGGGCAAGTGTGCTCATTACCTATTTCCACTCTTTTTCAGGAAATGAAAGTGAGTCAGGTTCGGATTCGGATTATTCAAGTAGCGGATCCGAGAGCGATTAAAGATGAGTGAAGACTTAGGAAGTCTATAATGTCTAGATTGAGTCAATGTAATTTTCCTATTTCTTCAGTGTAGTAGAATGAAAATCAAATTAGTGATTGTATCTTTGAATATTGAGCATTATGATATGAAGTTGAAGTTGATTAAATCATGTGCAATTGCATTTACTTGTGTGATTGTCACGCGCTCTGATTGATTCTTGCTTGCAAGAGGCTTACCATGCTGGCTGTTTACGCTCCCCGAGCGAGTCTTTCGCTGTAATTAAAGGCTCGGGGCGTGACAGTTAAGTTGGTATCAGAGCCTAAGTCTTAGAACTTAGGGAAAAGAGTCATGTCATATGATAAGTCCAAGGTTAAGGACCCCTACCTATGAACTAAGGAAGAAATTCCACACCCATTTGAGGATTGGGTAGAACCCGGGATAAGATAACTAATTAGCTTTAAGAATTATTTTGTTCATTCCAATTTCATGAGAAATAACAAGTTGTTATTTTCTCTCAGGTACCCTATTTTTCGAATGGCTCATCGTGTAGATTGGGACGGTATGCAACAAACTGTTGCCGGCCTCACCCAGGCACTGTAGACTATAGGACAAGGTGGTGCAGGGGCAAGGGCAGGAGATCTTCATCGTAACTTCTGGAGTCTAAATCCTCCGCGTTTCTATGGATCTTCCAATCCAGACGAAGCAGAAAATTGGATCGATGAGATGAATCGTATATTTGATGTCATACAATGCACTGATCAGGAGAAAGTCCGTCTAGCAACGTTCCAATTGAATAAGGATGCCCGTACTTGGTGGAAGTCCATTCCGGCACCTCCAGCCGATGCGCCACATACATGGAATACTTTTCTCACTTTATTTCTTGCCAAGTATTTCTCCGAACATGTGAAGGAAAGGAAGGCTATGGAGTTTGCCTCCCTTCGTCAAGGGATGATGTCACTAGTAGAGTACGAGTTGCAGTTTTCAAGACTAGCACCATATGCACCACACCTTATTAATACGGAATTATTAAAGGCGAACCGATTTATGGACGGGTTACGGCCCGGTTTCATTCAGCAACTGGGGACACAGAATATCCGCACTTATGCGGAGATGGTTCAAAGGGCATATTTATGCGAGAGGACCTTAGAGAAGGTCGAAAGGTTGAAAGGAAAGGGAGAAGAATCTAGCCGGTGCTCAGATCGGCATTATAAGAAAGAGAAGTTTAGCATCACGGAACCATACAAAAGCCGTGATAACAAGAAAAGATCAAGGAACGGGAACGGTGGAAGTTCCCAAAGGAATAGTAAAAAGGTTAAAGAAGAGAAGGAGCAAGTCGCCTCGGCATGCACCTTTTGCGAGAAATTCGGCCACTCGGCTGAAGAATGCTGGAAGCGCCTAGGTGCTTGTTTACGTTGTGGAAGTAGAGAGCATCGTGTGCCAGATTTCCCCCTTATGAAAGATCAATTAAATAACGGAGAACGTAGGAGGCAGGCTCACCTCAATGCAGTTATTGATGAAGAAGAAGCGCCCAGGGATCAAAATGATGGGCTCATGGAAGGTACTCTTCAAATTTGTTCTCGTCCTGCATTCGTGCTATTCGATACTAGTGCTTCTAATTCTTTTATCTCCACCACTTTTGCAAACACCTTACCAACTGCATCAGTTCCCCTACCTTAGATCTCGCTATTACTACACCTTTAGGATCTAGAACTAAGCTTACCAAGTATTATCCCGATTGTGAGGTGGTAATAGAAGGACACAATCTCCCCGCAAACTTAGTATGCCTCGATATGAAAGGTTATGATGCCATTTTAGGGGTAGATTGGCTTGTAGACCACGATGCTTATATCAACTGCCGAAATAGGATTATATCTTTCCGAAAACCCGGTCTTCCAAGATTTTCTTTTCTTGGCATCAAATATAAGAAGCATCCTACCATTATATCTTCTCTTCACGCCTGCAAACTTATCTCGAAAGGATGTGAAGTTTTTCTTGCTTCAGTCATTGTCACCGAATCTAAGAAAATTATCCTAGTAAACATTCATATTGCAAATGAATTCCCTGACGTATTCCCATCCGAACTACCTAGTTTACCACCCGAGAGGGAAGTAAACTTTACCATTGAACTCATTCCAGGTGCAGCACCTATTTCTATAGCCCCTTACAGGATGTCTCCCACGGAACTTAAGGAACTAAAGAAGTAATTACAGGCACTTCTAGACAAGGGTTTCATTAGACCTAGCACATCCCCTTGGGGTGTGCCTGTTCTATTTGTCAAGAAGAAGGATGGTTCTCTCAGATTATGCATCGATTACCGGTGACTGAATCAGCTTACAATCAAAAATAAATATCCATTGTCGCGTATTGATGAGCTCTTCGATCAGCTTTCGAGAGCTGAGTACTTTTCTAAGATTGACCTAAGATCAGGTTATCATCAGCTTAGAATCAAAGAAGAGGACATTTATATATCAGCTTTTCGAAGTCGTTATAGCCACTATGAATTCGTGGTGATGCCGTTCGGTTTAACTAATGCCCCAGCATCATTTATGCAACTTATGAACAGTGTCTTCCAGCCATATTTAGACCAATTCATCGTCGTCTTTATCGATGATATCCTTATATACTCCAAGACAACAGAAGAACATGAAGAACATCTAAGGATATCTTTGCAAACACTTAGAGAACATAAGCTATATGTCAAACTCAATAAGTGTGAATTCTGGCTTAAAGAAGTCTCATTCCTAGGCCACATTATTTCAAAAGAAGGGATTGCTGTGGATCCTTCTAAGGTAGAAGCTGTCAGAGATTGGAGCTGACCAACGACTGTATCTGAAGTCAGAAGCTTTTTGGGTCTAGCGGATTATTATAGAAGATTCATAAAGGACTTCTCAAAGATCGCGGTTCCTTTAATTAGACTTACTAGAAAAGAAAATCCTTTTATCTGGTCGAAGGACTGTGAAAAGAGTTTTCAAAGTCTTAAGAATCATCTTACAACAGCCCTTGTTTTGTCGCTACCAATAGAGGGTGCTGGATTTGAGGTATACACGGATGCATCTGGAATTGGCTTAGGGTGTGTCCTTATGCAAGATGGAAAGGTGATTTGCTATTCTTTAAGACAATTGAAACATCACGAAGAAAATTATCATGTACATGATTTGAAATAAGCAGCAGTTATTTTTGCCTTGAAAATTTGGCGTCATTATCTTTATGGAGAAAAGTTCACGATCTACACAGATTACAAGAGCTTGAAATATTTATTTTCTCAAAAATAGCTTAATATGAGGCAAAGGAGGTGGTTAGAACATCTCAAGGACTTTGATTTTGCTATTCAATATCATCCTGGTAAGGCGAATGATGTAGCAGATGCACTTAGCAGAAAACTAATTGGTATGTTATCAAATCTCATGATTAGTGTGACTAACCTTATTCCTCAATTTGTCCAGTTAAATTTAGATGTTGACGTTAAGGAAGAAGATTGCTTCATAGCTAATATCCGAGCTCAACCTATATTGATAGAGGATTCGGCAAGTTACAAGAGGATGATCCAATTTTACTAGAAATTAAGGCCAACATTGAACAAAGATCGGATTTTTCTATTTCTAATGATGGAAGATTGCTATTCAAAAGCCGAATGTGTATACCGGATCATGAGGATACAAAGAAATTGATCTTAGAAGAAGCACATAAATCAAAGTACTCCATCCATCCAGGAGGTACTAAGATGTATCAAGATCTCAAAAGAAACTTCTAGTGGCCCAATATGAAGAGGGAAGTAGCTGATTTTGTATCTCGTTGTCTTACATGCCAACAAGTGAAGGCGGAACATTTCAGACCTGCAGGAAAATTACATCCCTTAAATATTCCCGAATGAAAATGGGAAAGTATAGGAATGGATTTCATTATGGGATTACCTAAGACAAGAAGTGGACATGATGGAATATGGGTAATCATAGACCGATTGACTAAATCTGCACATTTCATATCAATAAAAAGTCGATGGTCTGTGGATATTCTAGCAGCATTATACATCAAAGAAATTGTTAAACTACATGGTATCCCTATCTCTATTATATCAAATAGAGATCCACGTTCTACATCACAATTCTGGAAAAGTTTACAACATTCACTGGGGACTAGATTGAATTTTAGCACAGCTTTTCATCCACAAACTGATGGTCAGATAGAAAGGACTAATCAGGTGGTAGAAGATATACTCAGGGCTTGTGTCATTGATTTTGGAGGAAGTTGGCATGATCACTTGCCTCTGGTAGAATTTGCATATAACAATAGTTATCAAGCAAGCATACAAATGGCACCTTTTGAAGCTTTATATGGAAAAAGTTGTCGATCACCAATATGTTGGAATGAAATAGGGGAAAGGCAATTTCTAGGCCCCGACCTTATAAGAGATTCTACAGAGAAAATAAAGCTCATCCAGGAAAGAATGAAAATGGCACAAGATAGGTAAAAGTCTTATGCGGATAATCGAAGACTTGACTTGGAGTTTCAGGTAGGAGATCATGTGTATTTGAAGGTTTCTCCAAGTCGTGGTATTCGAAGATTTGGCATCAAAGGAAAGTTAACTCCAAGGTTCATTGGCCCATTTAAAATTCTTGAAAGGGTCGGTGAAGTGGCTTATAGATTGGCCTTACCTCCATAGTTAGCAGGAGTTCATGACGTATTTCACGTCTCTATGCTGAAAAAGTACATATATGATCCACACCACATTATCACTTATGACAGTATAGAGATTCAGAAAGACTTGACATACGAGCAAACACCGATCAAAATTCTGGATCGGGAAGTGCGTCAATTAAGAAATAAAGTTATTCCCATGGTCAAGATCCAATGGAAGAAAACATGGCCATATGAAGCAACATGGGAAACCGAAACAGCTATGCGGAAAAGATTCTCAGAATTATTCAATTGTAAGTACACTCTCCTAAGTACATGTTTTGAATTTGGGGACCAAATTCCTTCTAAGTGGGGGAGGGTGTAGTGCCCCAGAAATTTTAAATAATTTTCAAGAATTTATAAAGGCCTAAATAAATTTATAAATTATTTATTTAAAATTAATAAGTCATTATGAGGCCAAGTGGTGTTAATCAATTAACCCAACCCACTTAATTAAAGTCCAAAAGGTTTTAACTCTGGCCCATTAAGTTTGGCCCACATTCTAGAAGGTAATTAAGTCTATCCATGGATATTAAGGATAAATACTAGAATATATAAGATAAGTTAATGGATAATTATCAAAAGAGTTTTAAATTATTTGAACTCTATCCACGACACATATAACGGTCTATAGCCTAACCATCACAGCCGTGTAACGCACGGTGTCTCGACCGTTACACTATGAACCAGAAAACTAAAAGAGTTTGATTTCCTTTGAACTCTAGGAACGAGTAATGTAATGGTCTATCGCGAGACCGCCACATAACCCTAACGCGTAGGTCCTAGTCCGTTACAAACCTGTTAGTTCCGTAAGCAAAGGAACTCATGAAAAGATTGGAACTTGATGTTCCTATCCACTAGGGATCGACTTGGGAAGGATTGTAAAGACTCTAAGGACTCTTAGGGATTAGGATTTGATGAAACAAGGACTCTAAACTCGATCTAATCCTCAAAACCCAGTCTAAACTCTATAAATATGGCATAGTTCTGAACTGTGCGACCCTTACTTTTTGGGCGTAAGGAAGCAAGGTAAGGAGTCATTATCTCAGGTAAGTTCTTTAGAATAATTTGTTCACAATACTTTAGACCAACTTCCCTCCGAATTTCACATCTTTAGGTCAAGAGGTCGTGGAGTTAGAGCCCAAGAAAGTTACTGAAAAAGTCACAAGAGAAGGAAGAGATGTAGGCAAGGTTCTCTACCAAATTCAGTAACTATAGTCTAAGTAAGAGGTAGGTTATCTCATGAACGGCAAAAATAACTTGATAGGACTAAGAGCCTCTGTTTTGATTGGATTTCATGCATGCTAGATCATCAATTTCATATTTTATTGGTTCTATGCATATCATGTTTCCCTTAGCCCTAACTAAAGATTAAAGACTTGACTATCCATCTATTCACCAATACCCATGCATATAGACAACCTTTACTTTGTTAACATATCTAGAAAGTCATGATGTTTTGATAAAAGACATGATGTGAGTTGATCTCTTAGCTTCTATAGTTGTTTCCTATTAGTAGAGACTGTAACGCATCATAGAAGGACCGTCACTTCCATGTAACGGCCCCACGATAGACCGTTATACTCCCTGATTAGATTTGGGTTTCACGGTTGATTATAACGCGCTTGGACAGACGCGTTACATTCATGTAACGGCTGGGTCCTGACCGTCACAATCACAGTGACGCCCCATATCCAGACCGTTATACTCTGTGTTCTGTCAACCCCAAGACAGAATATAACCTGCCAATATTATTATTATTAAAGCCTAGTTACCTAAGTTTTAACCTGATCATGTGATTTTAAGGTTATTTGATCATTCATGATAGGTATTGCATTTTTTGTGGTCTCACTTTTATTGAGTTATGTTAATTTTTGAAGCCAAGTTATATAGTTTTGTATTATAAAGAATGACTTTTAATATTGTATTGACGGAGTTTTCAGCATGATTTTCAAATTTGAGTATACATATCTCTCTCTGTCAATAGAGTCAATTCCATAAGTACATGGCACATATCCCGGTATGTTGTCATTAGTACACACTTTGCACTATAGGAACGCAATCTTGGACATGAGGACCTCTCTATTGTATATTCCATCCAATGGACTAGGAAATCATTGTTTCAAGGCCTCCGTAATTCTCCACGAGCCTGGGATTCCCACTAGGACGCCGAGTTGGTTGGACCATTAAAGCCCAATAATTAGAAATGCACTATCATGGTTTCTGATTCTTGAAATGTAACGGCCTTGAACTGGACCGTCAGGCTGACGTAACGGCCCAGTGCCAGACTGTCACATTCCTCTGAGTCTATTTTTATCTTTCTAGACTCTGATCATTTTAACGGCCCATTAGTGGCGCGTTACATAGTGTAACGGCCCAGTTAACGACCATTACATAGCTTGTGTATGTTAACCCAAGGTTTGACCAAGGGTTGATATTCCAATGATTCTAGACAAACCTTGATGATCTAGAACTTGCCATATTACTTAAATTGATCTAAATGAAATGGAAATTAAGGAAAATACCGTTATGCTGTCGATTTATTTCTATGAGCATGACATTGTTTAAAGTCTATTTCTTGACTCCTACATTCTTATGTTGAAGCATTCATTCATTGATTTTAGATATCATGGAATTGTTTGAAGTGCTATATTCTTGGCCATACTTTACTATTATACTGCGTGGAAGTAGCTTAATTTATAACTGAAGATGCGATCAAGCACTGATTGTGTTCAAGGGCTCAATGCTAGTCCCCTCGGCTGATTGCCAGAAACATACTATTTTATAAACCATGGGGTATGATGCTACTGGCGTCGCATTGCGTTGGAAGTACTATTTCTATAAATAAGTGAAGATCCACGGCACAACATGACATTCTTGCTTGATATTCCATAGAAATTCACGAAGCACTTGCTCATAAGCATAAGATGCTAAAGTGAGGAATATGTGGCTTGCTAGTACATTCTCGATATATTCTTGTTCATGAAAGGCCAATATCATGTTCTTGTCCTATTCTTACTAGTTCTCATTCCATCATATATGATAGTCTTGTTACTTTGAATTAATCGCATGATCATCGCATTGCATGATTTTACCTTATTTATTTAGAGCGAAAATGATAATCACTTTAATAGTGCCTTCATGTTGATGCGAAGATACCTACTGGGCAAGTGTGCTCATTACCTATTTCCACTCTTTTTCAGGAAATGAAAGTGAGTCAGGTTCGGATTCGGATTATTCAAGTAGCGGATCCGAGAGCGATTAAAGATGAGTGAAGACTTAGGAAGTCTATAATGTCTAGACTGAGTCAATGTAATTTTCCTATTTCTTGAGTCTAGTAGAATGAAAATCAAATTAGTGATTGTATCTTTGAATATTGAGCATTATGATATGAAGTTCAAGTTGATTAAATCATGTGCAATTGCATTTACTTGTGTGATTATCTCGCGCTCTGATTGATTATTGCTTGCAAGAGGCTTACCATGTCGGCTGTTTACACTCCCCGAGTGAGTCTTCCACTGTAATTAAAGGCTCGGGGCATGATAGTAGCACCTCTGTGAACAGTGCTTCGAGCTGAAGTTCTTCATCTATTCCAAGTGATTCAAGCCTAGATCTGAAGCCTTCATCCTCCCATGAAGTGAAGAAACAAACATCCAACCAGAAGAGATCGAAGGAGAGCCCATCAACCAAGGAGTCTATCAATGGAAGAAGAAGAAGGCTACTACAAGGAAGAAGGAATCTCTTCATCCATCTGAAGGTATGCAAGCTCCATTTTGAACCCAACAACCTCAAAGGAAGAGAAGAAGCAAGCAAGGATCAAGGAGATCAAGGAAGTTGTTCAAGCAAGAAGGAACTGTTACTGTAGTCGTGAAGAGTTGTTCTGTGGATCAACTATTCATCCAAGAGCTAAAGATTCAAGGTCCATCTGAAGCCATCAACTTCCAATAAACTGAAAAAGCAAGCATCACTCAAATATCATCAGCATACATTCAGGGGGAGCCAAATCAGGGGATTTCTAAACTGTGCCTTATTGTGTTTCAAACTCATATTCGTGTGTTGTACAAACTGTGAAAACTTGTATGTGTGTGGATCGTTCTGAATTCATGTTTGTGTGTGGTTGTCGTAGTTGATTCGTGTGTGCGTAGGTCTTCCTAGATCTACGCACGTGTGTGTGTGTGTTTTTATTCAGATCATAGGGTTTGTGTGTGGAGTGCTGCACTTGTCGCAGCGTGTGTGTGTTTTGTTGATCCGCTTGTTGGATCGTGTTGGAGACCTCATCTCCATGTGTGTGCGTGTGTTGGGGTGCGTCCCCGTGTGTGTGTGGGCAGGCGTCATCCTGCGTGTGTGGTTAGAGCGTCGTCTCCGTTTGGGGATTTATCCCCGAGTGAAGCCTCACCAGGTTTGGTGAGGGGTGGATGTATGATTGCCATCGTTGCATCCGAACCACCTTAAAAATCGATGTGCATTGTGTGTTATTTGTGTGGTTTGATTGTATTCATTTTATAATCATGTGGGAACGGTGAGTTTGAGAGAATTGGTTAATTAGTTTTCATATTACTAATTAATGTTTATCACATATTTTGTAAAAAATCAAAAGTTTCTTTAAAATTTGTAAATACCCAATTCACCCCCCTCTTGGGTGTCATTGATCGCGGGACTTCACATGAAGCTCTTTAAAATGAATCTTGGATCCAGGCTATGCATGAAGAGTTGCACTAGTTTGAAAGAAACCAGGTGTGGACTCTAGTGCCACGACCTAAGAATCAATCCATAATTGAAACCCGTGGGGTTTTCAGAAATAAGTTAAACGTTATGGAATTGGTTGTTAGGAACAAGGCCCGGCTTGTGGCCAAAGGGTATAACTAGGAGATGGGTATTGATTTTGATGAGTCATTTGCACCGGTTGCTCGTCTAGAAGCAGTCCGGATTTTATTGTCTTATGCTTGCTCATCTAACTTCAAATTGTTTCAAATGGATGTGAAATCTACGTTTCTAAATAGGTATATCAAAGAGGATGTCTTTGTAGAACAACCTCTAGGTTTTGAATGCCCCAAACATCCACAACATGTGCACAAGCTCTAGAAGGTCTTGTACGGACTGAAGCAAGCTCCAAGGGCATGGTATGAACGGCTCACCTCATTTCTAATTGAAAATAGTTTCAAGAGAGGTAAGGTTGATCAAACACTTTTCAAAAGAAAATCATTTAAAGATATATTAGTAGTTCAAGTGTATGTGGATGACATAATTTTTGGAGCTACTAATAATGTGTTATGTGATGAATTTGCAAAAATTATGCAAGGAGAATTTGAGATGAGCTTAATGGGCGAACTAACATTCTTTCTTGGACTGCAGGTGAAGCAAACATCTGAGGACATTTTCATAAGTCAAGCCAAGTACACTGGAGAGGGGGATTTCTGTAGCCCAACTAAGAGCAACAGAACTAGGCCCATCAGGACCAAACAAGGCTCAGCTCAGCCAAGTGACAGCCCCCTAGGACCCACTTAGGCAAAAAAGGCCAATAAAAATCAATCGGGATCCCACCCTTCCTCGACGGCCCTTAGGCTCGGAAGGCCCGAGCGTCAGAACGGAGGAAGACCCATGCCCGAGTTATCCCTTCATCGGGATATAGGCAAGCGCTCTGCGCCCACTCCGACCTGACTACATCCGAGCTATGCCTATCGCCCGGACAGGGCTGGCACCTTTTATGCTCAGACCGACTGACAAGTGCTTATCCACGCAGCCGTTGAGAGCCCTTTATGAGCAGGAGTTTATGAGGATAAAGGATCCATGATCCCTCGAGGCCATGAAGATCCCACGATGAGGACGTAACGATCCATGATGAGGATGTAACTCCCGCCCGAAGCTCCTCAGCTTACAGGACTCATAAGGTGAGCATACTATATAAACTAGGGACTCCCTCCAGCGAAAGGTAAGGTCAATACACGCCTAAAACTCCCTGAGCAGGAACCACTCCACCACCTTGGTGTTGGGGGATCTCGTGCACCTCTTTCTACCTCCCTCAATACCTTCCACCATTGCTCTACTTACTTAAGCATCGGAGGGTTTTCCCTAGGGAACCATCCCTGGGCCTCCTGATTCGTTTCCCTTTCTCTGCAGTTCACTACTAGGTAATCATCCTCCCAGCTCAGGACAAGCACGAGATCACGCCCCTTCATCTAGCGCCGTATGTGGGAAACAACCAAAGAGCCAGTATGGTGAGAAGAAGTTCAGGGAGGAGGTCCGCTGGCGATAGGGGAAAGGCCACGGTGGTAGCGGGGGAAGGCCCCTCTCAAGCCTCCCAAAACCCCCCCCTCCGGTGCCAGCACTCCCACCGACGGACCGCCCCCTCCCCTCGCGGTAGGGCTGCCGCCCCCTCCTCCCGCGGCAGTAGGGCTACCGCTCAACGGCGGCGCTGACGCCTTCCAAGCCCTCAACCCAAAACTGGACGTCCTCGTGGAACTCATGAGGACCCAGGCGGCCAGGGATGGAAGGTCGCGCGCCCCTCCGAAGAGCCCTCTCCGCGAGAACGTGTCCCAGCACACCACCGGAGTCCACTTCAGCCTCTGAGGGCAGCAGCTCATCTGCAACAAAGCTGGAGGACCCTCGCAAGCCCCCCCTCCGGAGCAAGAGGCTTCCTCCACGCCGAAATGGGGTAGGAATGGGGCACGCCGTCCCCTCCCGGAGACCGAAGTCCCCAGGGAGCGTCAGGATAGCCTGCCATCACGCCCCCCCAGCCATACGGCGCAGCAGCAGCCAGAGCTATCCCTCCGACTGCGAGAATTCGAGAGGCATTTCACAGAGCAGGAGTGCACCCTGCGAGCCCTGCAGAAGACCTCTCCTCTAGAGGACGAGGAGAGATCCTCGTTCTCCGACCATATCTTGAAGGCAGAGGTATCTCCCACAGCCTCTATCCTTACCTTGAAGCCCTACGACGGCCAGGGTGACCCGGCCGACCACTTCGACAGCTTCGACGCCCTAATGACCCTTCACGGAGCGTCCGATGCCATCAAGTGCCGAGCCTTTGCGACCACCTTGGTCCAAGGCGCACAAGCATGGTTTCGGGCCCTCGCCCCCGGATCCATCCGAGACTTCAAGCAATTCGGGTGAGTATTCAAGGAGAGTTTCACCGGCAGCGGTCCTCTAAGGTCAGTAGCGGGGCTTTTGGCCCTCAAACAGGCGCAAGGGGAGAAACTTCAGGCCTACATACTCCGATTAAAATTGGAAGCCCTGAGGATCCCCAGCCTGGACGTCGCCTCGGCCATAACCTCTCTGACCGGGGGCACCCGCGACGAGAACCTCCGCCGTGAGCTTCTCCTCCACCCTCCCTTGACCCTTGCTACTCTAGTGACTCTGGCATTGCACCATGCCAAGTGCGAAGAAGTACTCAGCGTGTGCCGAGACGCAACCGGCTCGGGTCGAGAGGGGGACAAGAAGCGGGCACCCGAGCCAAGCTCGGGCCAAGGAAAAAGGCAGAACCGAGACGGGGAACGTAAGGAACCGTCACGGAAGTACGAGCGGTACACCCCCCTAACCGCTCCAGTGTACAAGATTTATGAAGATATCAAAGGCTCGGGCCTCCTCCGCCAACCCGAGCCAATGAGGTCGAAGAACCGCAGTCGTAGCAAGCATTGCCTGTTCCATAGCGACCACGGGCATCACACCAGTGACTGCCATCAGCTCCAGGACGAGATCGAGCGTCTCGTTCGTCAGGGGCACCTCTCCCGGTTCGTGGCCGGGCACCAGGAAGACCGAGGCGCCCCAGAGGAGATCGACAATGCCTTCTGAGGGGTCCACATCAACGTCATCGCCGGAGGAGCTGCATCAGGAGGAGACAGCGGCCGAGGAAGGAAGCATCATGCTGAGCGGGCGAGCCGAGCCATCGACCATCCCAGGGCCCTGCCGAGTGAGCCCCAGGTCATAGTCTTCTCCGACCAAGACCTGGAAGGGCTGAGCACCCCGCATGATGATGCCCTAGTTATATCGGCCACAATAAACCATTGTAACGTAGATAGGATTCTAGTTGACAATGGAAGTGCCCCTGATGTATTATCCTATGAGTGTTTCCTTAAGATGGGGGAGGATCCGTCTAATCTCCGCCCGATCTGAACCCCCCTGTGCGGGTTCAATGGCCAGGTCACTTATCCCGAGGGAGCCCTAAGCCTGCCGGTTACTCTTGGCACCCCACCCAAAACCGTTACGGTCATGGTGGACTTCATAGTGATCAAAGGTATGATAGCATATAATTCAATCTTCGGCCGAGGAATCCTTAGCCGAACGAAAGTGGTGCCTTCTACCTATCACCAAAAGATGAAGTTCCCCACCAAAAATGGGTTGGGGGAAGTCCGAGGCAACCAGGCCATGGCCAGAAGGTGCTACAATATCTCGGTTGAAGCCACAAGGCCGGACGGGAAGAATAAGGGCCCCCGGGAAGTCGAGGAAAAATCCGCAACCGCCGAGCCTGGAGGTGAATTGCTAGCGGTTTTCCTAAATGACGACCCGACCCTAGGAGTAAAGATCGGAGTCGACCTAACATCTGAGGTTCAACAGCAATACAAAGAGTTTCTTCACGTACATCCGGGTCTTTGCATGGTCTGATGATCAACTCCCCTGGATACCGGAAGAAACGGTGGTGCATAAGCTCAACCTTGACCCAACCATAAAGCCCGTGCAACAACGCAGAAGGAAGCACGTGCCAGAGAAGCAGGCGATTATCAAGGAGCAAGTCACCAAGGGGCAAAAGACTGGCCTTTTTAGACTGGTCCTGTACCTGACGTGGCTGGCTAACGTCGTCTTGGTGCCAAAAGCTTCCAAAAAGTGGCGGATGTGCGTGGACTTCACCGACTTGAACAAAGCTACTCCAAAGGACTGCTATCTCTTACCGAGCATCGACCAACTGGTTGATTCAACCTCGGGCAATGAGATACTCAGCTTCCTGGATGCCTATTCAGGTTACCACAAGATCAAAATGCACCCCGAAGACATCGAGAAGACCGCCTTTATCACTGACTTATACGTACACTGCTACACCCGGATGCCTTTCGGGTTGAAGAACGCTGGAGCCACGTACCAGAGGCTGGTCAACCATATGTTCGAGGGATAGCTCAGTCGGAACATCGAGGCCTATATTGACGACATACTCGTGAAGACCCCTAAGGTCGAGGATCACTTCGCCAACCTGGCGGAAACCTTCGACACCCTCCCGAAGTACAACATGAAGCTCAATCTTGCCAAGTGCTCCTTCCGAGTAAGGTCCAGGAAATTCCTGGGCTTCTTAGTTACCCAGCGTGGGATCGGGGCCAACCCTGACAAGGTCCAGGCCATCCTGGACATGTGCCCACCCACCTGCATCAAAGATGTTCAACACCTTACCGGGCGCATTACTACGCTCAGCAGATTCTTGTCCCGCGCGGCTGAACGATGCCTACCCTTCTTCAAATAGTTGAGGGGGCCCAAAATGGCATCTGTTATGTTCACGTGGGATGAGCAATGCCAAAGAGCGTTCACCGAGCTTAAAGAGTTCCTAGCTTCGCCCCCAATGCTTTCCAAGCCTGTCCCAGGTGAAGCCTTGCATCTCTATCTCTCGGCGACTCCATCTACCGTTAGCTCGGTCCTAGTCACAAATGACTTGGGAATCGAGAGACCGATCTACTACACCAGCAAGGTGCTCAATGAGGCTGAGAAAAGGTACCCCGCAACTGAGAAACTCATGCTAGCGTTGGTTACCTCAGCCAAGTACCTCCGACCCTATTTCCAAGGGCACTCCATCACCGTGCTGACCGGCGAACCATTGAAGAGGATCCTCGCTCACCCTGAAGCCTCGGGATGCCTCGTCAAGTGGGCATCATGCTCGGGGCCTACGATATATCGTATCAGCCTCGCTCGGCTATCAAAGGCCAAGCGCTCGCTAACTTCATTGCCGAGAGCACCATCCCGACTGAAGAAAGATCTCCATCCGCACTCGGCCCGACCTAGAAACTATTAGTCTACGGATCTTCCAACTCAGTCGGAAGCGGTGTCGGGATCCTCCTGAAGTCCCCCGAAGGAGCAGAGCTATAGTACGCCCTGAAGTTCAACTTCCAAGCATCCAACAATGCTTCCGAGTATGAGGCCCTCATATCGGGAGCCCGCATGGCCCGGTGCTTAGGGGCTGAGCGAGTCAGGATTCACACTGACTCCCAACTGGTCGCTAGCCAGGTCAACGGTGATTATGAAGCTCGGAAAGCACCGATGATCAAATACCTCCAACTGGTCAAGACTGTGGCACAACAGTTCGAGAGTTTTGAGGTAGTCCGAATAGCTTGGGAGGAAAACTCCTGAGCGGACGCCCTCTCTCTGCTGGCCACCTCTCTAGACCCCGAGGGTACTCGATCGGTCCTTCTCGAAGAGCTAGAGCGGCCGACCATCGATTCAGAGCTCCTACCTGTTGACTCAGCCTCCCCAAGAGACTGGCGTACCCCCTACCTGTCGTGGCTTCAAGACTCCTAGGAGCCTCCTGACCCTCAGGAAGCCCGGAGATTGAAGTACCAAGCTCGGCGATTCGTCACTCTGGATGGCACTCTCTACTGGAGATCCTTCTCTGGCCCTCTCTTGAAGTGCCTCAGCATCGACGAAGGCAACCAAGCGATTGAAGAAGTTCATGAAGGTCTGTGCGGAGCGCATTTAGGGGGAAGGTCACTCGCCAGGATCTTGCTATGGCAAGGTTATTGGTGGCCCACCATGCAGCGCGACTGCTCGGCCTACACACAACGTTGTGACCGCTGCCAACGATTTGACCACCTGGTCCATCAGCCAGCAATGAAGCTTATCACCCTAGATAAGCCTTATCCTTTCGCTCACTGGGGTATCGACATCCTCGGGCCATTCCCCACGGCCTAGGCCCAGAAGAAGTTCATTATCATCGCCATCGACTACTTCACTAAGTGGATCGAGGCCGAAGCCACTACACGGATCACCGAGACAGTCGTCTGGAATTTCATCTGGAAGTCGATCATTTGTCGTTACTGTTAGCACAGCGAAGAGTGATATAGAAGGTGGGGGGATGAATAGATCACTCCCGATTTGAACAACTTCAGCGGAAAATCACTACTTCGAAATACAGCCCTTCAGAAATAGCTAAATAATATAGCTAACGCAGTAAGAAACTAAGATAGAATGATAAGGTGTGATTGGAAGAGGCTGTCCACACTCAAACACAAGGCCAAACAGAAGGAGAGCACAAACGATAATAGCAAACCACAGAGGAGACAAGAGATTTTAACGTGGTTCGATTGTAGTCCACAATCTACATCCACCCCTCACTCCAACTAGAGTGAGGATTCCACTAGCCACTGCTAGAAAACTGCAGACTCAGTCTGCGAACAATATGCTGCCACACAGCTTGAACAACCAAGGGAAACAAATCCCTCAACCAAACTCTGCTACCCACAGAGCTTGACACCTGGACCTGCTACCAGCAAGATCAGAACCGGAGATGGCTCTCCCTTCTTCCAACCCGGAGGGAACCTGCTAATGACAACCCGTCACTAGCAAAACCAGAGATCACAGATCTCTCTTCCTCTGCAGCCCAGAGGGGAACCGGAGTAACTCTCCCTTCCTCCAAGCACCGAAGGGTAACAACTCGAAATCAAAGATATGAAGAAATAAAAGGAAAAATAGAAATGCAAACAAGACCAACGATGAACACAAATCGTTTCAGAAAAACCAAAATCAAATGTAGCTTCCGAAGAAGCAAATTGGACTCATCTCTCTCACTCAGACTTTTCTCTCACAGCAATACTCTCAAATCTTTTCTCTCTATCTTCTTTCTGGAACGTGGAGGCTCTCTCTCTTTTCTTCTTCTGCTCAGGGATTCTGCTCTTCAGCTTTTTCTCCAGTTCAGTCCATCTAATCGCAGAAGGCACCTTTTATATGGCATTCGACCTGATTTTTAGGCCTTCACACGAGTGGGTCTCGTTCCCTCCTTTTCCAGAGCATTCTCGGATCACGTGCCAGGCATCATCCTCGGTTCACGTGCCCAATCATTGACCTGAATCATCTGCAGGCAGAGACAAGGAAATGTGATTGGTTAGTTCAGTCAGATATCAACGAATAAATATACTTTAGAACAGCAAATGAGTAAGTGTGTACACTGAGAGAGTATAGACTTGTGAGTCTTCAAGCGACCTCAGTGTATAGACTAGCTTAATAATGCATTATCATAACAGAGGAAATGTGTGGACTTCTGTGAAGTGTATGAAGCCCTCGAGTGTATAGACTTAGGGATGTCAATTAGGCAAGTGTGTCAAGTGTGAGAGTGTATAAAGTTGAAGTTCTTCATGCGAGCTCAGTGTATGGACTTGCAGTAAAGTGCATTAACGTAACAAAGGGGAAAGTTAGACATCTGTGAAGTGTATGAAGGAATAGAGTGTATAGGCTTGCAAACAAGGGGCTGTACAGACTTGATTAAAGAGTGCATGTGAAAGGTAGTGTACAGACTTGAGATGAAAAAAGCATGAATGAGTCTATCCAATGTATAGACTAGAGACATTTGAACATATGGACAATGTATACACTTGGCCTTTAGGGAATGGTGTATAGACTCTGAACGTGAAGGCAGGCTGTATAGACTTGGAGACTATTGATGCACTGTATAGACTTGGTAAACCTGAACCAATGTACATACTTGGAATGCCTGAGTACCAGTGTACAGACTTGGAATCAATGAAGACGTTGGCTGTACAGACTTGCATGAATGATGTATACACTTTGCCAATGTGTAGACTTAGGGTGTAGCTAAAGAAGGAACGTAGGAATAGGTTGGAATGTATAGACTTACGTTCGATCAGCAATGTACAGACTTCAACTAGGGAAGCTACAGTGCTATGTCTAGACTTAATGATGCAAGCCTTGTATAGACATTGGAACGCTTGAAGCGATGTACATACTTGGTGAGCGCCAAGCAGTGTACAGACTTTGATGAACGCCGCTCGCTGTACAGACTTCGAATCAAGGCATGAATAGTGAAATAATGTCTAGACTTGGATGCCCAAGCCAATGTATGGGCTTGTGCAGTGCAGCCAGTGTATGGACTTGTACAGTGCAGCGCAGTGTACAGACTTTGAAGTGCAACCTGGCAGGATGTGTAGACTTAGAACGCAACCACGGATGTCTAGACTTGTTATGAAGCAATGAACAGGCTGTACATACTTGAGGTAATGCTTGCAGAAGGTGATTTATGGACTTGGTTTGTGACTAGAGGCTGTACAGACTTGGGGTTCAACTGAGGATGTATAGACTTGGAAGATGAAAGGCGATGTGTAGACTTTGAGGTTCAACTGGGTGTATAGACTTGGAAGATGAAAGGCGATGTGTAGACTTTGAGGTGAACGGGAGACTGTATAGACTTGGCCCCTTGAAGGGTGTATAGACTTCAGATGTGCAAGATACAGTGCCGTTGTATGGACTTGATCTCAAGGATTGGCTGTACACGCTTTGAATAAGAAGACCAATGTATGGACTTGGAAAACAAAGGGTGCGTCAACCCATCAGAAGGGAGCGTCGACCCATCACTGTCCAGACTATGCAGACAGAGTGTAGACAAGACCAAGTAGTGCATATCTATCTGACAACCATATGAACTGCACAGTCCTACCTGATGAAGCATGAATTAATCTAGAGATAGAAGATTGATTTATAGTGTAAGACATCATCAAAACCGTAGGGATGCAACAATCTCCCCCTTTTTGATGATGGCAACACTATGAATCAAGCAATATCAAAGCTTAACAGGAAATTAACTGCAGTTTCAACAATCAAAGCAAATTCAAAGCAAGTGAAAGCACAGCCAAGTTAAACACTACTGCAGAAGCACTTCATTCTCCAAAACCACTCCCCCACAACTCATTCTCAGCTCCCCTACAACCCATTCTCAGATAAAGCCATCACATGATAAGGTAATCTCCCCCTTAGCTCATGAACAATACTCCCCCACAACTCATGACAATACATGATCTACTGATATTGCATAACCTCTTCTCCCCCTTAGACATCAGCAAAAGGAAATGCAGAATATAGGAAAGTGCTGGAGACATGAAGAAGAAGTACAGTAACTTCTTAGTGCAGAAAGGCACGAGCAAGTCTTAAGAAAATAAGTGAGGTGCTAAACTCAAGTGAAGATTCTTGAACTCCAGTACACACTAGAGAAATAGAATGATAGAAAAGTTTATCAGCATACATGGAGTATGATTTAGAGCAGGAATTAACAAGTATGGCCAGATATTGCTGAACTGTCAACAATCCAAGAAGACAACAAGAGACAAAGTCAAAGAGGTGTTCTCAAGGTATTGAAGACAAGCAATCCATTAGTTGCATAACAACAAGGAATTTGTTTTGAGATGATTTTCAAGAAGATCAATGAGTAAGTTAGTAATTCACTCTTTTGACATTAGGGAGACACCTTGATTAGAGGCCTGAATCCTTAGTTACTCAGAGTGAGTACCTCATTACTTCCCCTTTTATTATTATTATTAAAGGAGCAGAGTTAGTAACTGTGGCTTTTGACATGAGGAAATACCTTGATTAGAGGCCAGAGTCCCCAGTTACTTACCAGCAAGCCACCATTGCTCTGTCATGTCTTTTTCATTCATTTTAAGCATTTGACACCTCATGACATAGGAGAAATATTCATTTCATTGATGAAGCTCCCAGTTTCTCAGTGAACAAAACAAGACATGATTGTTTAATTAAGCCCTTGTGTTGAAGAGATGGAATGATTGAAAACAATACCTGAAGGACTATTACTTGAAGTGAATCTTGAAGTCTAGATTTCAAGCTGATTGGGTCAGATATCAAGACATACAGGTTTTCGCCTGAACCAGAATCATTGACAATGTAGGAAGATATACTTTTTACAATTAATCCAGATCTCTGAAGGAATACCAGAGGAAAGATTCTAACTGGACTTTAGTATCACTGACTTATAGACTTAAGAATTAAGTGACATTCTACTGTCTGAGATAACCACACTAGATCTTTCATGAAAACCAGCAAAGACACACATCTGGTCAATCTTTTTGAATCTGTCAAAGAACACTTCTTCTCACAGCTCAACCAGCTCCCCCTTACTCACAACATTCCTGAAAGCTAACCATCAGTCATACAGAACTCCCCCTCACAAAAAGAACAGACTACACAATTAAGACAATTTGTATAAGCCTAATTCTCTTCTCAGAGTTGTGAATTTTTCATTATCTAGAGGTTTAGTGAAGATGTCAGCAATCTGATTATCTGTGCCTACATGAATCAGTTCAAAATTATTTTTAGAAACCTCATCTCTTATGAAATGATGCCTTATCTCTATGTGTTTGGTGCGTGATTGCAAAATAGGATTTTTGGCAAGATTAATGGCACTGGTATTATCACAATAGATAGGTGTGCACCCCAGGTCTACTTGATAGTCCTGAAGCTGGTGTTTAATCCAAATGACTTATGTTCCACAACTCCCTGCAGCCACATATTCAGCTTCTGCAGTGGAGAGGGCCACAGAATGTTGTTTCTTGGAACCCCAAGACACTAAACACCCACCCAAAAATTCACAATGACCACTAGTGCTTTTCCTGTCTAGTTTACATCCTGCATAATCAGCATCTGTGTATGCAACTAAGTTAAATGTGTGTGATGCAGGAAATCATAAACCAAGAGAATGAGTAGCTGACAAATATCTAAAAATTCTTTTCACTGCAGCTAAATGTAATTCAGTAGGTCTAGACTGATACCTTGTACACATTCCTACACTGAATTGTATATCAGGTCTAGAAGCTATCAAGTATAGAAGTGATCCAATCATACCTCGATAGAGCTTGGCATTTACTTCTTTACCTGTCTCATCTGCATCCAGTGAGGTATTGGTACCCAATGGTGTTGTAATGTGCTTCAGGTTTTCCATACCAAACCTCTTGAACAGTTCTATTGTGTATTTGGTCTGGTTGATGAAGCACCCATCCTCTAGCTGTTGTACCTGCAAGCCAAGGAAGTGCTTTAGTTCACCAACCAAACTCATCTCAAATTCAGCAGACATCATTTTAGAGAATTCAACACATAGTTCATGCTTAGTTGATCCAAACACAATGTCATCTACATATACCTGAACTATGAGGATATCTTTATTTGTACCCTTGGTAAATAAAGTTTGATCTACTTTACCTCTTTTGTAGCCCTTGCTGATCAGAAATTCAGTCAATCTTTCATACCATGCTCTTGGAGCCTGCTTTAGACCATACAAGGCTTTGTTTAACCTGAAAACTTGGTCAGGTTGAGGAGAAAATTGAAATCCAGGGGGTTGTTCAACAAAAACCTCTTCTTTAATGACTCCATTTAAAAAGGCACTTTTAACATCCATTTGTTGGAGTTCTATGTTCTTTGAACATGCAAAAGTAAGCAACAGTCTTATAGCTTCCATCCTAGCAACAGGTGCATAGGATTCATCAAAATCTACACCAAATTCCTGACAGTAGCCCTTGGCTACTAATCTGGCCTTATTCCTAGAAATGATTCCATCTTCATTCATTTTATTTTTGAACACCCACTTAGTTCCTATGATATTGACATTATCTGGCCTTGGAACAAGTTCCCAGACATTATTTCATTCGAACTGGCCCAATTCCTCACACATAGCATTGACCGAAGCTTGATCAGCCAAGGCCTCTTCTATTGATTTGGGTTCAATTTGTGAGACTAAAGTAATTAAGTCTTCATTATTCACATTCCTAAAATGAGACCTAGTCCGAAGAGGATCTTTAGGATTGCCTATGACATTATCTATCAGATGATCTTTAAGAAATCTAACATTTATTGAAGACTCACATGCTTCTCTTGGCTCTTCCTGGTTGGGAGGATTTGCTGTTCCACTTGGCTGAGTGTTCTCTTCTTCTTGGTCTTCTAGGAATTCCCCATCATGATTGGAATCCCTGTCAAAATTTTCATTGTTAGAAACACCTTTCTTTTCACTAAAAATAATGTGTGGAGACTCTTCAACCTTTTTGTCTGTTATGTTAAAGAACCTATATGCCCTAGACACTTCTGAATATCCTAAAAATATTCCAGGGGAGCTTTTAGCTTCAAACTTGTCTAAATCTTTCTTGTCATTGTTGTGAATAAAACATTTTGCTCCAAAAATTCTGAAATGAAACAAGTTTGGTTTCTTACCTTTTAGAAGCTCATAGGGTGTTTTCTTGTGAATGGGTCTTACCATGGCCCTGTTGATTATGTAAGTTGCTGTATTGGCCGCCTCTGCCCAAAACCTCCTTGGTAATTGACTTTCAATTAGCATGGTTCGGGCCATCTCCACCACAGTTCTATTTCTTCTCTTCACAATTCCATTCTGTTCAAGTGTCCTGGGAGAAGAAAATCTGTGTGTTAGTCCCTCTCTTTCACAAAGATCAAAAAACATGGAGTTTTCAAACTCACCTCCATGGTCAGATTGAATAGAACAGATCTTGTGTTTTCCTTCTTGTTTGACCTTATTGAAAAATAGATTAAACTTTTGAAATGCATCACTTTTATTTGCTAAGAAAAAGATCCATGAATATCTAGAGAAGTCATCTATGATGACATAGCCAAACCTGTTCCCATTAAGACTCTGAGTTCTAGTAGGACCGAAGAGGTCCATATGGAGGAGTTCCATTGGTCTAGAGGACAATGGCTCATATCTTAATTTGAAAGAATTCCTGGTCTGTTTGCCTAGAGCACATGCATCACATGATTTTGAAATAGAATTGAATTTTATTCTAGGCATGCCTCTCACTAAATCATGCTTGACCAATTTATTTAAAGTAGTAAAGCTAGCATGACCTAGACGTCTATGCCATTCAAAAGCATCATTTTCAGAATTGGCAGATAAACAAATATTAGATTCAGATTCCTCATCTAGGTCTACCATGTAGACATTATTAATCATGTTGGCTACAAATTTAACCACATCAGAGTTTATTTCAAAGATTTTGCATGAGTTATCATCAAACACAACCCTGTGACCCTTGTCACATAACTGACTAATGCTAATCAGGTTGTGTTGAAGACCTTCCACAAGTAGAACTTTTTCAATGGAGTTTGTGGAAGACTTACCTACTGTACCAACTCCAATAATCTTACCTTTGTTCTTTCCTCCAAACTTGACCAGACCCCCTACCTTCATCTCTATCTTGCTGAACTTGGATCGGTCTCCTGTCATGTGTCTGGAGCAGCCACTGTCGAGGTACCACTTGTTGTCTTCAGCTGCCAGGCCGACCTACACAAATAACATCAAGCAGAGTGATTTGGAACCCAAGATGAATTGGATCCAAGGACATTATTCAAATCTCTAATCAAATGTTTAGGAATCCAAATTTGCTTCAGCATGGATTTCCCTGGCACCTTTACTTCTGGTTTATTGAAACTAAGTCTAGCTGGTCTGGAGAAGTAAGTTCTATTCCATTCATTAGGCTTGCCACTCCTAGGATATCTCCTGTTAGTTTGTTGATCAACAGATTTTTGAAAATGATGATCATTTCTCCAGTAGGTCCTCTTTGGACTCATCTGATTGTAGTAATTTCAGCTTTTCTTCTGATCCATTTGCTTGGTCCATTTACCATTTATGTTCTAATTGGGAGGCTTAGTGAAATTCTTCACAGAATTCATTCCCATTTTAAATGGTTGACCAGCACTATTTTTAGAACTTTCCTTCTGACCTTGAGTTCCCTTACTACTGTTTGAGTTGGATGGTGTGTCCAGCTTTTCTTTTCCCTTTTCTGGGTAGAAGGTAATGGTTTTTAATTGTAAGGGTCTTTTGTTAGTTGGGTCATAGCCTAGACCCTCCTTATTGAAGTTAACCCTAGCCCCAGTATAGCATCCAGACTAGATTTTCCATGGACAAATTTTTCCAAAACTTTCTGTTTGTCTTCCAGCTCCTTTTGAAGGGACTCAGAATTTTTTAGAAGTTCACCATTGACTTTCTTAACAGCTTCATATTTTTCTGAGTTCACTCTACTTTCATTCAGGCTTTCTTCAATTCTTATTTTGAGTTCATTGAGCTGATTTTGACTTTCTTGGTTTTCTCCCTTGAGCTTATCATTTTCTTTTCTTAGTGAGGTCATTTCTTCTAGTTGCTCTTTTAGTTTCTGATTTTCCTCACAGACCTAGGTTTGTTCTTCAACATTAGTATTAAATTTTCTTTTCAGAACCCTATGCTCTTTACTAAGAGAGTTGAACTTATCTAATAACTCAGCATAAGCATCTTCCCAGTCATCAATCGTAAAATTTTCAAAAACATTGGTTACCTCCTCTTCACTGTTTGCCATTAGGAAAATTCCTTCTTCATGCTCCTATGAGGAAGTGTCTTCGGGATCTTCTTCCTCCTCGCTCCATATGCAGACCATCGCCTGTGGCTTCTTCTTCTTCTGCACCTTTGTGTTCTTCTTCTGGAAGAAGGGACCCTTCTTCTGAAGATCTGGGCATTCGCCTTTCATGTGTCCCTGTTTGTTACAATGATAACAAGTCAGTCTCTTAGGATTTCTATCCCAATAATTGGTAGATTCAACATTCTTGTTAAAGGAGTATGGCTTTTTCCTCCTAAAGGTCTTCCCCTTTCTCCTTAAAAATTTACTGAACTGACGAGTTAGCATTGCCTGCTCCTTCTGGTCGAGATCTGAGAAGCCATCAGACTCACCGCTACTGCTGCTGCTGCTGCTACTGCTACTCTTGTTGCGGGATGCCTTGAGAGCTACATTCTTAGCCTTCCTATCACTTCCTTCACCACCTCCTTTGAAATTCATCTCATAGGTCATGAGGGATCCTATGAGTTCATTCACTGTCAAGGTCGTCAGATCTTTTGACTCTTCAATCACGATGGCCTTAGTGTGCCATGCTGGGGATAAGGATCTAAGAATTTTCCTAACTATGTCTATCTCAGCTAGATCCTTCCCTTGCCCCTTAAGTGTGTTTGTGATCAAGGACAACCTGGCATACATTTCAGTAATATTCTCCTCTGCATTCATCCTAAACAGTTCATACTTAGAGGTGTAGAGGTTTACCTTCGAGGCTTTCACTTGAGCTGTACCTTCGTAGATTAATTGCAGCTCATCCCACATTCGCTTGGCAGTCCTATAGGAAGATATACGGGCATATTCCTCTGGGTGAATAACACACTGGATGATGTTCAGCGCCGTCCAATTGAGTGAAGATAGCTTGACATGGTAATCTGTCCACGCATCCTCGTTCGGTGGCAGATCATACGGGCCAACAGTGATTACCCTCCACAGCTTGTGGCTCTGTGCTCTGATAAACACTTCCATCCTGTTCTTCCAAAAGAGATAATTATTACCATCAAAAAATGGAGGGCGACTAATGGATTGACCTTCAGCCATGAAGCTTCTAGGACCATTAGCATTTCCCTGACCGTTCGTCCACATGATGCAAACCTGCTCTAATACCAAATGTTAGCGCAGCGAAGAGTGATATAGAAGGGGGGGATGAATAGATCACTCCCGATTTGAACAACTTCAGCGGAAAATCACTACTTCGAAATACAGCCCTTCAGAAATAGCTAAACAATATAGCTAACGCAGTAAAAAAACTAAGACAGAATGATAAGGTGCGATTGGAAGAGGCCGTCCAGACTCAAACACAAGGCCAAACAGAAGGAGAGCACAAACGATAATAACAAACCACAGAGGAGACAAGAGATTTTAAGGTGGTTCGATTGTAGTCCACAATCTACATCCACCCCTCACTCCAACTAGAGTGAGGATTCCACTAGCGACTGCTAGAAAACTGCAGACTCAGTCGGTGAACAATATGCTGCCACATAGCTTGAACAACTAAGGGAAACAAATCCCTCAACCAAACTCTGCTACCCACAGAGCTTGACACCTGGACCTGCTACCAGCAAGACCAGAACTGGAGATGGCTCTCCCTTCCTCCAACCTGGAGGGAACCTGCTAATGACAACCCGTCACTGGCAAAACCAGAGATCACAGATCTCTCTTCCTCTGCAGCCCAGAGGGGAACCGGAGTAACTCTCCCTTCCACCAAGCACCGAAGGGTAACAACTCGAAATCAGAGATATGAAGAAATAAAAGGAAAAACAGAAATGTAAACAAGACCAACGATGAACACAAATCGTTTCAGAAAAACCAAAATCAAATGTAGCTTCCGAAGAAGCAAATTGGACTCTTCTCTCTCACTCAGACTTTTCTCTCACAGTAATACTCTCAAATCTTTTCTCTCTATCTTCTTTCTGGAACGTGGAGGCTCTCTCTCTTTTCTTCTTCTGCTCAGTGATTCTGCTCTTCAGCTTTTTCTCCAGTTCAGTCCATCTAATCGCAGAAGGCACCTTTTATATGGCATTCGACCTGACTTTCAGGCCTTCACATGAGTGGGTCTCGTTCCCTCCTTTTCCAGAGCATTCTCGGATCACGTGCCAGGCATCATCCTCGGTTCACGTGCCCAATCATTGACCTGAATCATCTGCAGGCAGAGACAAGGAAATGTGATTAGTTAGTTCAGTCAGATATCAATGAATGAATATACTTTAGAACAGCAAATGAGTAAGTGTGTACACTGAGAGAGTGTATAGACTTGTGAGACTTCAAACGACCTCAGTGTATAGACTAGCTGAATAATGCATTATCATAACAGAGGAAATGTGTGGACTTCTGTGAAGTGTATGAAGCCCTCGAGTGTATAGACTTAGGGATGTCAATTAGGCAAGTGTGTCAAGTGTGAGAGTGTATAGAGTTGAAGTTCTTCATGCGAGCTCAGTGTATGGACTTGCAGTAAAGTGCATTAACGTAACAAAGGGGAAAGTTAGACATCTGTGAAGTGTATGAAGGAATAGAGTGTATAGACTTGCAAACAAGGGACTGTACAGACTTGATTAAAGAGTGCATGTGAAAGGCAGTGTACAGACTTGAGATAAACAAAGCATGAATGAGTCTATCCAATGTATAGACTAGAAACATTTGAACATATGGACAATGTATACACTTGGCCTTTGAGGAATGGTGTATAGACTTTGAACGTGAAGGCAGGCTGTATAGGCTTGGAGACTATTGAAGCACTGTATAGACTGGGTAAACCTGAACCAATGTACATACTTGGAACGCCTGAGGACCAGTGTACAAACTTGGGATCAATGAAGACGTTGGCTGTACAGACTTGCATGAACGATGTATACACTTTGCCAATGTGTAGACTTAGGGTGTAGCTAAAGAAGGAACGTAGGAATAGGTTGGAATGTATAGACTTACGTTCGATCAGCAATGTACAGACTTCAACTAGGGAAGCTACAGTGCTATGTCTAGACTTAATGATGCAAGCCTTGTATAGACATTGGAACGCTTGAAGCGATGTACATACTTGGTGAGCGCCAAGCAGTGTACAGACTTTGATGAACGCCGCTCGCTGTACAGACTTCGAATCAATGCATGAATAGTGAAACAATGTCTAGACTTGGATGCCCAAGCCAATGTATGGACTTGTGCAGTGCAGCCAGTGTATGGACTTGTACAGTGCAGCGCAGTGTACAAACTTTGAAGTGCAACCTGGCAGGATGTGTAGACTTAGAACTCAACCACGGATGTCTAGACTTGTTATGAAGCAATGCACATGCTATACATACTTGAGGTAATGCTTGCAGAAGGCGATGTATGGACTTGGTTTGTGACTAGAGGCTGTACAGACTTGGGGTTCAACTGAGGATGTATAGACTTGGAAGATGAAAGGCGATGTGTAGACTTTGAGGTTCAACTGGGTGTATAGACTTGGAAGATGAAAGGTGATGTGTAGACTTTGAGGTGAACGGGAGACTGTATAGACTTGGCCCCTTGAAGGGTGTATAGACTTCAGATGTGCAAGATACAGTGCCGTTGTATGGACTTGATCTCAAGGATTGGCTGTACACGCTTTGAATAAGAAGACCAATCTATGGACTTGGAAAACAAAGGGTGCGTCGACCCATCAGAAGGGAGAGTCGACCCATCACTGTCCAGACTATGCAGACAGAGTGTAGACAAGATCAAGTAGTGCATATCTATCTAACAACCATATGAACTGCACAGTCCTACCTGATGAAGCATGAATTAATCTAGAGATAGAAGATTGATTTATAGTGTGAGACATCATCAAAACCGTAGGGATGCAACAGCTACGGCATCCCCTAGGTGATAGTGAGCGATAATGGTCGGCAATTCGATTCTCGTTATTTCCGAGAAAGATGCGCCGACCTTAACATTCGTAATCACTTCACTTCGGTCGCCCACCCTCAGGCTAACGGCCTGGTCGAAAATGCCAATAAGACTATCTTAAAAGGCATCAAGACTAGGCTCGTCAGAGCCAAGGGCAGCTGGCTTGAGGAATTGTCGAACGTACTTTGGTCGCACAGAATGACTCCCAGAACGACAATCGGTGAAAGCCCCTTTCAGTTTGTGTACGGCACCGAGGCCATGATCCCGTTGGAGATTGGCAACCCCTCCATCCGAGTCATCTGCTTCTCGTCTGAGGAAAACGACTAGAAACTGCTCGAAAACCTCGACCTAGCAGATGAAGTATGAGAGATTGCCAACATCAGAGCAACGGAATATCGACGCCGCCTCACGCGATACTGCAACACCAAAGTCCGAGACAGACACTTTCAGCCGGGAGACTTCATCCTCAGGAAAGCCGAAGCCTCTCGACCACTTGATTCGGCGGGCAAGTTATCCCCTAATTGGGAAGGCCTCTACCGAGTGGTCGAGACGCTCGGAAAAGGAGAATACCGTTTATCCACGATGGAAGGAGAGCTCATCCCTCGGACCTGGAATGCAACTACATTACGCAAGTTCTACTTCTGAATGCTGAACATTGTGCAAACGACATGAGATAAAGCAAAAGGCTCCTTTCTTTTATTCAAACAATCCGCTTGTACATCAGGAAGGCCGAAGCCAAGAAAATACATGTCAAAAAAGCAAAAAACCCATCTGGCGCCGTCATATGAGCCCATCACTCGGCTGACTCGGATGACCTTCCTGCGTCCAGCCACTGACTCTGCCTCGTGTAGAAACTGGCTTGGATAAAGGATAGTCGACCCCGTTGGCTCGGGTAGCTCGAGACAAAGGTGACAGAGGGATTAGGAAAGAGAAGGCTACCTTCCAAGTTGAACTTGGAAGAGAAGGGGGGAGAGGGAATGCATATGAAAGCATCCCCCCTGCCAAACTGCCAACTCTTTGGAAGAAAGAGAGTGCAAGCACCCTCCGAAGAGTGAAAGAAAGGAGGAGCAGAGCAGAAGAGGGAAACAGAGGCTGCGAGAAAGAAAAAGAAACCAGCAAAGTTGGACGAGGAGGCAGGGGAAGGTCCGAAAGGGATGGAGCTTAGTTTGCTTCCTCCTCCCATCCGTGAAGCGAGCAGGAAGGGACGGGCGGCAGGGATGTCTGATGCCCCCATCCATCCTACATCTCGCCCCCCTGCAAGCGCCGCCAAAACTGATAGAGGGAAGATGACGTGCCTCCGCACGTCGAACCCTCTTGAATTCCGTTCAACGGCCGTCGAACCCTCTTCAAATCCGAAGCAGCAAGAACTCTCTGCCCCCCGTCGTCGGCAGCCTCATCTTCCGGAACGTCTTCCATGCTCCGAATACAACGGCATAATGCTACGTGAAGAAGGAATGAGGAAAGACTGTCAGGGAAACCCCCAAGCGGTGGAGAGGAAGGGACGCCCTTCAGACCTTTTATAGGCAAAGGGAGGCTACTTGCCTTAAATGATTCTGTCATTGAAAACACACCAAAGGGATTTCTCCCTACGAACGGTCACCTCAAAGTTCTCATCTCCCGCACCAATGGGATACACGAAGCGGCCGGACATTCAAAGCATGAGAAAAAGGAAAGACACCCTGTAAGACACCCACCCAACCATCATGCGAGATTCACGCAGAAAGTATCGGATCTTTCCAACCAGCACAGATACGCTGAACAAAATATGGGAAAGACGATACGGAACAGATAAGTCTTCACCATAACGCTACTGCCTTATTTATTTCTACACAAAAAAGGAACTTTTTTCCTTAAAAAGGAAAAAGGCATACAAAAAGAAGAAGCGAAGCAGATACATCAGGCCTCTGGCCCACCTTGAAGCCCGGAAGTAGAGGGCTCGAGCGGTCTGCCCCCGGCATCTTCGGCGACGGCCGACCCTGGCACTGACCCCACCAGCGTAAGAACTACCTCGGTTGCGTGCCCTCCCGAGGCATCCGGAGTTGGAGACCCCTCGGACAATGAGCCCTCGTGATCCTCTTCATCCTGCGACGAAGTAGAGGAACTGGAGGATGACAGGTCTGAGTCATAACATTGCCCGGACGGGAAGTCAACTACTACGGACGCCTGCTCCTCGGCGTAAGAGATGGCCCGGTCATAGCCCTGCTGGAACCCCTTGCGGATGCCCCGACGAAGTCCTAGCTCCTAGTAGGGGAGGGCAGCCTCCTTAAGGTCAACCCAGTAGGCCTCTGAGCTCTTGTACTGCTCGAGAGCCTCCTCCCCGGCCGATCCCACCCTACCAGCGAGCTCGGCCTCCCTCCGCTCTGCCTAGGCTGACCTCCGCTCGGCCTCAGCAGTCTGCTCTTCGGCCGCCGCCACCTGCTTCTCCGCCTCGACCCGATCAGCCTCGGCCTCCCGCCGAAGGAGCTCGGCTTCCTCCGCTCGGTCTACCAGCTCGGCACGCTCGGTCTCCCACTGGCCATCCAGCTCAGTGCGTGCAAGGCGCTCCTCTTTGAGAAGCTTTCTCTTCCTCTCGAGTGATTCTCGGGCTGTGGCTAGCAGCTCGGTTAGCGCCCGGGTCTCCACCTAGCTCGATCGCATAAGCCCCTTGACTGAGGAGAGCTCCCTCCGAAGCCCGTCACGCTCCTCGGCGAGCCGAGCCAACCTCCTGTCTGACCCACCAAGGGTCCAGGCCAGGTTTGCTCGCTCCCATTCTGACCGAGCGTACGCTTCCGCCAGAGCAGCCCCCATCTCGGCCAGGGCCAGACCGCCCTCCATAACCTCGGTGAGAGCCGTGGACGGGGAGTACTGCCTACCTCCCCCCCTCACCTTTGTGGCTATACCACAGCATACTTGGTGCAGGGGGCCCGAGATACCAAGCCTCTCCAAGGCCGCCGGAACGGAGAACCCCCATCGCCCGGTGCCCCACTGTGTGGCTCGGATCGAGCCCCAGCCTCGGTCGCCCCTCGCGCCTCGGTCGGATTCTCTTGCGGCCCCTCAACCTGGACCGGCTCGCCACCTGCACCACCGCCCGAAGCGCCAGCCTCAGCTGCGATCACAGCATCCCCCACTTCGGCCACGGCCCCCTCGGCTCCTGCCGAGGGGAGAGCTAGGTTGGCCCCAATTAAGTATGTCGGTATGTGTTTATGTGTTAGCATGTATGATCATGTGAGGATCATTGAGTCTGCTCTGTATTTGTGCATTTGTTTAGTCACTTGTGCCTAGAGTCGTGCATTCACTCTCACATTAATGTACCTTGTAATGAAATGATGAATTGAATGCAACTAGTGTTTGATCTCCAATGGTTAGCTCGTGTGTCTCACTTCTTTTTTAATTGGCAAATAAAGTGTTGAATGGTTTGTGTTCGCTGGCTTGATGGGATGTGAGTAAAATGCCTTGATTTTGAACATTGATCTCAATTTTCTAAACATTGCTTAAAGGCACGCCCATGTACTTAAATACCCCTTCACTTTTGTGATCATCAAAAAGGGGGAGATTGTTGAGTATATTAAGGTGATTTTGATGACAACAAAACCTAGGACGTGCGTTCTATCACGTGCCTTGTCTTAGCAATCAAGTTTGACTTTCTTACGCATTCAAAGTCTAATTTCATCATGCACTATGTTTAAATGTTTAATTCCTTTGAAATGAATAAATCCATCGTGGTTCCTAAACCGCCCAGGCTAAGCTTAACTCACTCGTTTCAATTGAGACAGGATGTGTCAGAAACTGATTAGCTCATAGATCATGATCTACTGTCTAACTCTTTCAATTTTGCAAGAATTCCAGCCAGCGGTCGACCGCCAGCTGGGGCCGGTCGACTGGTTTTCCCAGCAATGAAAAGTCCCATTCCTGTAAAATTCCGGTCAACCGCCCCCTCCTACCGATCGACCGCCAGCCTCGATGCAGCCATGTTTGACTTTGTTTTCTACAATGTGGGAAGCCCTCTTCATTGGGTTTGTTAATAGAAAAGTCACCAGACTTACCATGATTTGTGGATCTGGATCCTGGCTTGTCTCTTGACCATTCAAGAGTTATAAAAACATCTCTTTGGGGCTTGTAACCCTAATTAATTCAAAGAGGCTAAAGGAGGCTATCAAGGGGAGATTCAAGTGCTGGTAGTGTAGCCGTGAATAGTGCTCCGGGAAGGAAGTTCTTCATCCATCCTCAAGTGATGCAAGCCACATCTGGAGCAGATCAACCCCAAGCCAAGTGGAGATCAAGTTGCATCCAAAACATTCTTCATCAACTAAGGGGGAGCTTGAATATGAAGTTTTCTTTTTGTGTCTTCCATTCGATTTATATCTCAGATTCAAGTGTGTGTTCTTGAAATATCTGAATATTTGTATGTGTGTTGATCTACGCAGATCCCTGTGTGTCTGTGTCTAAGTCTTCACATCTCTTTTATATTCATTGTTTGTACACCTGTGTGAGAGTTCCGAACTCCTCACGTGTGTGTGTGTGTGTGTGTGTGTTTTGATCTTGTAATCTTTTACAAGATAGTGTGGGAATCCTCATAGATCGTGAGGGGTGGACGTAGGTTGCTGTTGTTGCATCCGAACCACCTAAAAATCTCTGGCCATTGTGTTGTTTGTTCCTTTTCCTCTATCCCCATTATGTGCAACATATGCGTAGTTTTCTTGGTTGCATTGTTTGTGTTAGATGTAGGATAATTTATCGTTTCCTAACTAGATCATCGGTATAATAAAAGGTGGGTTCGGATCGGCAAGGCAAACCATGTCAGGAATATAACATCTTACGTGAGTTGAATCTCCAGATTCTCACCTCCGCCATAGTACCGAAGATCAGTTGAGTACGATAGATTCTATTAGATATCTTGGTTTTCATATAGTCTTGGAATTCATTACGGCTTTTATTCCTTGCTGTTTGAATTGGGCATAAATTTGTTAAAACGTTGTATACAGCGAATTCACCCCCCTCTTGGGTGTCATTGATCGCGAGACTTCACAACCTTCGTCGAGTGCCACTGGCTATCTACTGAACTCATTCCTGCTCCACCTTTGCTCACCTTTGGATCGCTTGTTGCTAAAGGGTTCGGTTCACATTATCTTTCTAGACCTATCTTTTGTTCGATCAATTGCCTGATCATCTAACTCAGCCTTCATTATTTATCATATCGCTCGTTAAGATAGTACTCAACTGTGTTTTTATTTGGTCTGCATCTTATCTCTGGACTAAATGACCATGTTCCTTCGATTAGTTATTAAATTGGGGTGATCTATTCATCCCCCCTTCTAGATCACTCTCTAGTATTTCTATCAATTGGTATCAGAGTGGGTTACCCAACATGTGGTCCAACGACCAGGGTAGACTGGGAACTAACACTCCTCGCAGCTTCATTGCCGAGGGACATTCAATTAACCATCCACCATTCTTTGATGGTGTCAATTATCTTTACTACAAGAATATGATGGAAGTATTTTTTAGAGCGAACAGTCAGAAACATTGGAGAGTGATCACCTCAGGACCGTTCGAGCTTCCAGACGACAAGGACACATGGTTAAGGGAACATATCAGGCTTTCCCCAGTGAACTGGATGGCATTAAATATAATGCAGTGCGTAGTCCATCAAGGGGAGTATGCTAGGATATCTGCTTGCAAGACAACAAAGAAAATGTGGGATGAACTAGAGCTTATGTATGAAGGTACATCCCAGGTCAATGCTACAAAGTTAAACATGCTAACTTCTAAGTATGAGTTGTTTAAGATGAATCCTGAGGAGACTATTACTGAGATGTATGCTAAACTGTCGTTGATCATGAATAGCCTCAAGGCTCTAGGGAAACATATCCCAAAAGTGAATCTCATTAGAAAAATTCTCAGGTCATTGTCTCCATTGTGGCACACTAAGATCACAGTCATAGAAGAGTCCAGGGATTTGTCAAAAATGACTGTCACTGAATTAATTGGATCCCCGTTGACTTATGAAATCAATTTAAAAGAAAATATTGAAGAAACAAGTAAGAAGGGCAAGAACATTGCTATGAAGGTGACTCGAAGTGGAAGTGGCAGTAGCAGCAGCAGTAGTAGTGAGGAATTTGAAAATTTCTCAGATCTTGATCAAGATCAGCAAGCCATGCTGACTCGTAGGTTCCAACAATTCTTGAGATCCAAGGGCAAGACGTTTAAAAAAAGAGGGTCACAATCATCTGGTAGGAACTCAAACTCCAAATCTGGCAAATTCAAGACTACTGACAAGCTTACTTGTTTTCACTGTCATAGACCCGGTCATATGAAAAGTGACTGCCCCTATCTTCTGAAGAAGAATACCAAGGTGTAGAAGAAGAAGCCCAAGGCTATGATATACACTTGGAGCGATGAGGAGGAAGATGTTGAAGAATGCTCTTCTAAAGAGGACAAAGAAAGGCTATGTCTGATGGCCAACGCAGACACTGAGGTAAGCAATCTTTTTGAAACATACACTTTAGATGATTGGGAGGATGCTTATGCTGAGTTACTAGATAAGCTTAATTGTCAAACAAAAGATTACAAAGTGCTGAAGAAAAATTTGAAAAACATGGTTGATGAATAAACAATTTGAGAAAAGAAAATGATGAACTAAAAATGTAACTTGAAGAATTAGGCTCACTAAGAAGTCAAAATAAAAATCTCCAAGTTGAATGTGAAGAAGCCAATAAGATGCTGGATAAGTTTAAGATAAAACTTCAGGAAATCCAGAAAGAAAATGCACTTGTTTTTGAGAAATATGAAGCTGTAAAAACTACCAACTCTGAGATACAGAAACATAGTGAAAAACTTTATAGAGACATCGAAGATAAACAAAACACATTGGAAAAATTTGTGCAAGGCAAATCCAACCTAGATACCATTCTAGGTATGAAGGAGAACTTTTACATAGAAGGATTGGGATATGATCCCACTAATGAAAGGCCATTTGGATTTAAGACAGTAACCTTCTGCTCCGAGAATGGAAAGGAGAAGCTAACACCCCATCCAGCTAAGACAGTAAATTCCAATAGTCTGTAAAAACAAACTCCATTCCATCAAAAAACATCAATAAAAACTTTCATGCTAAGCCCATAATGCATCAACATAGCAAGACTACTGCTTCAAGGAATTCAGGTGTCTACAGAGCTAATACAACTGACTTCAATGGGATACATCAAAGTAACTATTTTAAAAATTCAAAGCAGTTGAATCAACACAATTGGCCCAATCAAAACAGAAACTGGAATCATTATACATCAAATTGGGCACAGTCTAATGGTTCATAGAGGCAATTTAATCAACAAAGAGTTCGGAAAAATTCACATGGAAATGCCTACAATTGGAACAACACATTCCACAATAAGAACAAACCACATCAAAATCCAACAACTAGAGACAATAAAACCTTCCATGCTGAAAATAAAAACTTAGTTTACAGGAAGGGAACCATGCAAATCTGGATTCCTAAGACTATTTTGGAAGGAGTAGGTAACTTTTTTGGACCCAATCTTTCTCGGGTTCCAAATTTTCTTTGTCTGAATTGAATACAGGTGAGCCTGGTAGCCGATCATAACAGATGGTACCTGGATAGTGGCTGCTCTAGGCACATGACATGTGACAAGAACAAATTTAGTAAATTGGAAATGAAGGTAGGAGGTTTGGTCAAATTTGGAGGGAAGAATAAAGGTAAGATTGGAGAGGGGGATTTCTGTAGCCCATCTAAGAGCGGTCGAACCAGGTCCAGCAAGACCAAACGAGGCGCAACTCATCTAAGTGACAGCCCCGCAGGGCCCACTTAGCATAAAAGCACAATAAGATCACTCGTGATCAAGCCCTTCCTCGGCGGCCATTAGGCTCGGAAGGCCCGAGCGTCGATCGGGTCAGAGGATGACCCGAGCACGACCTATCCCCCTTACCGAGATAAAGGCTAGCGGCCCGTGCCCACTCCGACCGAGCCTCACCCGAGCTATGCCAATCACCTAGGTAAGGGTTGGCACTCTTCATGCTTGGGTCAACCGACGTTTACTTATCCACGCTGCCGTTGAGAGCCCTTTATGAGCAGGAGTTCACAAAGATAAGGGACCCATGAGTCCTCAAGGTTATAAAGAGCCCACGATGAGGACGTAAAGAGCCCACGTCGAGGACGTAACCCCCGCCTGGAACTCCTCAACTTATGGGACTCATGAGGCTAGCGCACTATTTAAACCGGGGACTCCCTCCAGCAAACGGTAAGGCCTACACGCGCCTAAAACATCCTGCGCAAGAACCACTTCACCACCTTGGTGGAGAGGGATCTCGCACATCTCCTTCCTCCTCCCTTCATAGCTTCTACCACTGCTCTACTGACTTAGGCATCGGAGGGTTTTCCCCAGGGATCCCCCTGGGCCCCCTGATCCGTTTCCCTTCCTTGCAATTCACTGATCGGTGATCATCCCCCAGCTCAAGACTAGGGAGAGATCGCCCCCCTTCATCTGGCGCCGTCTGTGGGAAACGATCAAAGAGCCAGCATGGTGCGAAGAAGTACAGGGAGGAGATCCGCCGACGATAGGGGGAAGGCCATGGTGGTGGGGGGAGAAGGCCCTTCTCAGGCCGCACAAGACCCCCCCTCCAATGCCAGCACCCCAGCCGACAAACCACCTCCGCCTGCAGCGGTAGGGCGACCATCCAATGAGGGTGCTGACGCTTTCCAAGCTCTCAACGCAAAATTGGATGTCCTCGTGGAACTCATGAGGACCCAGGCGGCCAGGTAAGGAAGGTCACGCATCCCTCAGGAAAGCCCTCCCCGCGGAGACGTGTCCCAAGACACTGCCGGAGGTCACTTCACCCTCCGAGTATGGCAGCTTATTCGCAACAGGTCAGGAGGACCTTCACAAGTCCCTCCTCTAGAGCAAGAGGCCTCCTCCACACCGAAGCGGGGAAAACCTGGGGTATGCCATCCGCACCTAGAGATTGAAGTCCCCATGGAGCGCCAGGATAGCCTGCTATCGCGTCCCCCTAGCCCCACGGCACAACGACAGCCGGAGTTATCCCTCTGCCTGCGAGAGTTCGAGAGGCGCTTCGCAATGTAGGAGCGCACCTTACGTGCCTTGCAGAAGACCTCCCCAGCGGAGGATAAGGAGAAATCCCTGTTCTCCGACTATATCTTGAAGGCAGAGGTATCTCCTTGAATCCCCATTCCAGCCTTCAAGTCTTACGACGGCCAGGGCGACTTGACCGACCACTTTGACAGCTTCGACGCCCTGATGACCCTTCACGAAGCATCGGACGCCATCAAATGCCGAGCCTTCGTGACCACCCTAGTTCAAGGCGCCCAAGCATGGTTCCGAGCCCTCGCCCCCGGATCCATCCGAGACTTCAAGCAGTTTGGGTGAGTATTTAAGGAGAGTTTCACCGGCAGCGGCCCCCTAAGGTCGGTAGCGGGGCTATTGGCTCTCAAACAGGCGCAAGGGGAGAAACCTCGAGCCTACATCAACCGATTTAAGTTGGAAGCCCTGAGAATTCCCCACCTGGATGTAACCTCGGCCATAACCGCGCTGACCAGAGGCACCCGGGACGAAAACCTCTGTAGCGAACTTGTCCTCCACCCTCCCTCGACCCTTGCCGAGCTAGTGACTCTGGCCTTACGCCATGCTGAGTGTGAAGAATTTATCAGCACATGCCGAGGCGCAACCGGCTCGGGTCGGGAGGGGGACAAGAAGCGAGCACTCGAGTCAAGCTCGGGCCAAGGAAAAAGGCGGAACCAAGATGGGGAGCACAAAGAACCATCCTGGAAGTACGAGTGGTACACTCCCTTAACCGCTCCAGTGTACGAGATATATGAAGACATCAAAGGCTCGGGCCTCCTCCGCCAACCCGAGCCAATGAGGTCAAAAAGTCACAATCACAGCAAACATTGCATGTTCCACAGCGACCACGGGCACCACACCGGTGATTGCCATCAGCTCCAAGATGAGATCAAGCGCCTCGTCCGCTAGGGACACTTGCCCCGATTTGTGGCCAAGCATAAGGAAGATCGAGGCGCCCCCGAGGAAATCGACAATGCCACTCGCGGGGCCCATATCAACGTCATCGCTGGAGGAGCTGCGTCAGGAAGAGATAGTGGTCGAGGAAGGAAGCGTCATGCTGAGCGGGCAAGCCAAGCCATTGAGCCTCCCAAGGCCCCTCCAAGTGAGCCCTAGGTCATAGTCTTCTCCGACCAATACCTGGAAGGGCTGACCACCCCGTTGTGGATGTCAAAAAAAGAAGAGAAGAAAAGGAACGTTCCTGCGGCACAGACGTCCCGACACCCCGAGAGCAAGTCGAAGATGGAAAGGCGGAACAAACCCTATGCCTCCTCCAAGCAGGACGAATATATATACCCGACGCTTCACCACCCAACGAGAAGCCCTTCGGGCAGAAGAGGTGGCCCCAACTCTACAGTCGTCATTACCGAAGGCTGAATCAAAAGAAACTCGGGAATTCAAACACATGTTCGGCATGCGTCAAAAATCACTCGAAGTCTGACATCGGGGCTTGGAGGCTTCAAATCAAACACCTCGGAGGTGGTGCATTACAACTAAAGCCTTGCGGGAGTGCAAATGTTCATCTGAGTCACCACGAAGCCAGGACATGATCTCTTGATGCTTAAAACGGTGCGGCTTGGCCTTAAAACGACACGCCCCTTCAATAGTTCCTAAACCGGCGCGCCCCCCTTCAAAAGGACTAAAACCGGCGTGCCCCTTGCAAGAGCCATAAACTGACGCGCCCCACGAATGCTGCTAATCCGGCGCGCTCACCCCCCACGCCGGTTTAACCAAGCTGCCATCCCATCCTACCTCCGGTCCCCTGTTTTCTTTAAATAGACTGGTCTTGGCTTGCCTGAAATGGATAAATCTCCTACGCCCAACCAGTGTGCAACCACCGGAACCATTCAAGCTCCATGGAATGGCAATCTTCGAGCACCGCACCGAACGTCGCTTCCCCACCGGTCACCGTCGGTCAATCCTGGGACTGCACCATCCCTACTCTATCAGCGGCTATCCCGGTAGGCCACTCAACGACTTTGGACACGAGGAAAGAGGCGACAGAGGTGAGCCGGAGGGGATGGAGCTTGTGCTCTCTTCCTCTCCCACCTCCCACTGATATATATAACGAGACGAAGAGCTGAAGAAGGTGAGAGAGTTCGGTGGGGGAGTTCGGTGAGAAGAGTTCGGTGAGAGGAGGGGCTATCTCCGGCATCCGAAGAGATGAGGAAGCTCGATCCCTCTGTGCCTACAAGGTGAAGAAAAAGAGAGAGTGGGTGAGAGTGGAAAAGTGGGTTTGGAGAGGGAGGAGCTTGTGCTCCATTCCCTCTCCCCCACCGGTGTATATCCTTCTTCGCCCTTTAATGTATTTCCCTTCTTCCCCTTCAATGTATTTTCCCTTTCCTTCGGGATGAACTCCCTTCTATTTTAATCTCCCCTTTTGGTGGATGAATAAATAGAGAGTAGTTGAAAAACATAGTGATTTACTTTCGTTAGCCATCGCTCCCCCTCTTCTCTCTGTCTTCTACTCACCTAAGGTGACTCGAAGCCTGCTCCTCTATAGCATGGTCTTTGAAGTAACCGTATGAGGGTGAACATTCATGGCCATCCCATGGCGAACATCTGCCCCGTCGGAGCTCTCACACAGCTACAACCCATGAACTGTTAGAACCCCTTTAAGGCTGGTCCTCGGGGCTTCTGCGTTTGACTTTGGGACACCGGAATGCCGTTAGGCCACTCCGAATATTGGAGGTCATCTCGGAGTATTCCGTTTCACGATTCCCCATTTGCCCCAGCAAACCTCAGTCCGGGGGAGGTGCTGCCCAATTTTTTTCAGGGGCATGAACAATAAGAACGAACTGAGTTCCTTCACAGCATGAACTGGGCTTTGGAGTTTCTAAACCCCTTTGAACAAACTATCTAAACTTTTATCTTAACAGACAAACAAAACACTTTGAAGCCTTCCAATCCGCCTATTTTTGCTAAGTGAACAAACAACTTAACCATCTGCTAGCCTGCAAGCCTTTGAAAAGCATAAAACAACCTAATCCGGCGGCTCCAAATCTGGCGTGCACTTATCCGACGCGGTACCCCCCCCCCCCCCCCCCGCCGCTTTAGCCCCATACTCATAAACCATTTTGCCACCTTTGGATCCAAACCGGCGCACCCCCTGCGCGCCGGATTAAACCTTCTCACCAAAACACCTCCCCACCTCTCACTCACATCCAAAACCGACGCGTCCCCCTCCCTTTGCACCAAAACCGGCGCGCCCCCTCTCCCTGCACCAAAACCGACGCGCCCCGTTCTTTGCACCGAAACTGGTGCACCCCTCTCTTTGCACCAAAACCGGCGCGCCCCCCCTTCCTTATGGCTAAACCGGTGCGCCCCTTTGTTCCATCTAAATCGGCGTGCCCTCCAAAAAAAATTATAATTAACCAAGCAAAGAAAGGAATATGAAGCCAATAATCAATTGCAGCCCTTGTTATGATCAAATTTTTGTTCCGGGCTTCACACTTAAGCCAATAACCTCCGAACCCCGCGACCTGACCACACAGGTCGATCCTCGTGCGAGGGCATATGATGGCGAGTTAGGGCTTCACACTTAACAACTCGCTTTTCCGAACTGTGCGTGAAGAGAAAATCAACGATGCCCCATGGTGTCAGATGTGGACCTCGGAATCCCCGACATGGCCATAGTCTGAAACCGTCTCGGGCCAATAGTCCATCAACTTGACCCACTTATATACCGGGATCTAATCCCGCACCCACACTAAACTTGCCGTACCTACGGCAGACATTCGTATGGCTTTGTCGTTGTCTTCGATGCTTCAAATGCATTCCCTCGTCTGAATGACGAATGGTCTGTTAGTGACCGACATATATATACTGGGATCTAATCCCGCACTTGCATTAAACTTGCCATACTCACGGCAGACATTTATACGGGTTTATTTCCGTTTACGTCGTGCCTTCAATACGAATCTTTGTCTGAACATAAAGTGGTCCATGAATGACCAACAAAATCTGAATGGAACGAGACGGCTCTCGTCTTCCCCGAACCCTACGTGTTGGAATATCAATAAGACCTTCATGAGTCACGTTTGGACCTTGGGTTCACCCCAACCATGGTCATTGCCTGACCCACATCCTAGGCCTATAGCCAGCTATCTCTGTACACGTCTTTGTTTTGGAATCTAGTCCCGGGACACTTTCCCGCTGCCCTTCGGCAACGGAAATATTAATGATGCCCACGCAAGCCTCGTTTGGACCGCGGGAGGCGCCCCCCGGAATGGTCCTGACTCAATCTCGCACCGGGCCAGTAAACTCGCTGATTCCTGACCACTCTAACCGAGATTCAACCAAATGTCTCATATCCCTTTGAACAATAAATCTGCCATACCCCGGCATACATATGCTCCAATTTTTCTCATGATGATCACGATTTTATGAAGCCGGACGTTCGTCTGAATATCAAAACGGTTTCTTGAGTGACCAACATATTTCGAATGCTTGCTTCCTTAGACATCGGGCTTGCCGACCGATTCGAGACTGCTATCGGCTTGTTTCTCTCAATATAGTTTCCCGGCCATGAGGCCCTGATTCCCGACGATTAATCAAGGTTGTTCCCCTCTCCGAGGGGATGTAAATGACGTCGTGACCTTTACGGCACCGCAGGTTTTGGTCCCGATGCGAACTACACAATCGTCTAATTAGTCAGATTGAGCGCATAACAAATCGTCACATTGTGACTAGCACGTTCACGCACTTAATAAACAAATAAACCCAATAAACAAATAAAGAATGATTTAATAAAAAGTGCGTCCATACCCGCATGATGACGCCCTAGTCATATCGGCCATGATAAACAATTGTAACGTAGATAGGATTCTAGACAATGGAAGTGCCCCTGATGTTTTATCTTATGAGTGCTGCCTTAAGATGTGGGAGAATCCGTCTAAACTCCTCCTGATCCGAACCCCCCTTTGCGGGTTCAATGGCCATGCCACTTATCCTGAGGGAGCCCTAAGCCTACCGGTTACTCTCGGCACC
The DNA here is from genome assembly GCA_022559845.1 of Amorphophallus konjac. Classification (NCBI taxonomy): domain Eukaryota; kingdom Viridiplantae; phylum Streptophyta; class Magnoliopsida; order Alismatales; family Araceae; genus Amorphophallus; species Amorphophallus konjac. The sequence continues at coordinate 72,072,634 of CM040129.1, forward strand.
CCACCCAAAACTTTTACGGTTATGGTGGATTTCATAGTGATCAAAGGTATGATAGCATACAACGTTATCTTACGCCGAGAAATCCTTAGCCGAACGAAAGCGGTGCCTTCTACCTATCACCAAAAGATGAAGTTCCCGACTAAAAATGGTGTGGGGGAAGTCCGGGGCAACCAAGCGATGGCTAGAAGGTGCTATAATATCTCGGTCGAAGCCACAAGGCAAGACGGGAAGAACAAGGGCCTCCGGGAAGTCGAGGAAAAACCCGCTACCTCCGAGCCTAGAGGCGAGTTGCTAACGATTTTCCTAAACGATGACCTGACCCTGGGAGTAAAGATTGGAGCCAACCTACCATCTAAGGTTCAGCAGCAATACAAAGAATTTCTTTCCGGGTACATCTGAGTCTTTGCATGGTCTGATGATCAACTCCCCGAAATATCGTAGGAGACAGTGATGCATAAACTCAACCTCGACCCAACCGTGAAGCCCGTGCAACAACGCAGATGGAAGCACGCACCAGAAAATCAGGTGATCATCAAGGAGCAAGTCACCAAGGGGCAAAATACTGGTCTTTTTAGACTGGTCATGTACCCGACGTGGCTAGCTAACATCGTCCTGGTGCCAAAAGCTTCAGGAAAGTGGCAAATGTGTGTGGACTTCACCGACTTGAACAAAGCCACACCGAAGGACTGCTATCCATTACCGAGCATCGACCAACTGGTTGACTCAACCTCGGGCAACAAGATACTCAGCTTCCTGGATGCCTATTCAGGTTACCACCAGATCAGAATGGATCCATAAGACATCGAGAAGATCGCCTTCATCACCGATTTTGGCGTATACTGCTACACCCGGATGCCTTTCGGGTTGAAGAATGCTGGAGCCACATACCAGAGGCTGGTCAATCATATGTTCGAAGGACAGCTCGGTCGGAACATCGAGGCCTATATTGATGACATGCTCGTCAAGACCCCCAAGGCCGAGGACCAATTCACCGACCTAGCAGAGACCTTTGACACCCTCTTGAGGTACAATATGAAGCTCAACCCCACCAAATGTGCCTTCGAATTAAGGTCTGGGAAATTCTTGGGCTTCTTAGTCACCCAGCGTGAGATCGAGGCCAACCCCGACAAGGTCCAGGCCATCCTGGACATGCGTCCACCCACCTGCATCAAGGACATTCAACGCCTGACCGGGCGCATTGCCGCGCTCAGCAGATTCCTGTCTCGTGTGGTCGAACGATGCCTACCCTTCTTCAAACTGTTGAGGGGGCCTAAAATGGAATATGCTACGTTCGCATGGGACGAGGAATGCCAAAGAGCATTTGCTGAGCTTAAGGAGTTCCTGACTTCACCCCTGGTGCTATCCAAGCCTGTCCCTGGTGAAGCCTTGCATCTCTAGCTCTCGGCAACTCCATCCACAGTTAGCTCGGTCCTGGTCAGAAATGACTCAGGAGTCGAGAGACCGGTCTACTACACTAGCAAGGTGCTCAACGAGGCTGAAAGAAGGTTCCCCACAACTGATAAACTCGTGCTAGCATTGGTTACCTCGGCCAAGCGCCTTCGACCCTATTTCCAAGGGCACTCCATCATCGTGCTAACCAGCGAACCACTGAAGAGGATCCTCACCCACCCCAAAGCCTCGGGACACCTCGTCAAGTGGGTCATCATGCTCAGGGCCTATGATATATCGTACTGGCCCCGCTCGACTATCAAAGGACAGGCGCTCGCCGACTTCATTGCCGAGGGCACCATCCCGGCCGAAGAAAAATCTCCGTCCGTACCCCGGCCAAGCTGGGAATTGTTCGAACACGGATACTCCAACTCGATCGGGAGTGGCGCTGGGATCCTCCTGAAGTCCCCCAAAGGAGCAGAACTACAATACGCCTTGAAGTTCAACTTCCAGGCATTCAACAATGCCTCCGAGTATGAAGCCCTTATCTCGGGAGCCCGCATGGCCCGGCGGTTGGGGGCTGAGCGAGTCAGAATTCACACTGACTCCCAACTGGTCGCTAGCCAGGTCAACGGTGATTACGACGCTCGGGAAGCACCGATGGTCAAATACCTCCAGCTAGTCAGAACCGTGGCACAACAGTTCGAGAGTTTTGAGGTAGTCCGAATAGCCCGAGAGGAAAACTCCTGAGCGGACGCCCTCTCTCGGTTAGCCTCCTCTCTTGACCCCGAAGGTACTCAATCGATCCTTCTCGAAGAGCTAGAGCGACCGAGCATTGATTCGGAGCTCATGGCTGTTGACTCGGCCTCCCCAAGCGACTGGCGTACCCCCTATCTGTCATGGATCCAAGACTATCAGGTGCCTCCCGAGCCTCAGGAAGCCTGGAGATTGAAGTACCAAGCTCGGTGGTTCGACATTCTGGATGGCACTTTATACCGCAGATCCTTCTCTGGTCCCCTCTTGAAGTGCATCAGTGTTGTTGAAGCCAACCGAGCGATCCAAGAGGTTCATGAAGGCCTGTGCGGAGCGCATCTAGGAGGAAGGTCGCTCGCCAGAATCTTGCTTCGGCAGGGTTACTGGTGGCCCACTCTGTAGCGCGACTGCTCAACCTACGTACAACAGTGTGACCGATGCCAGCAATTTGATCACTTGGTCCATCAGCCGGCAACGAAGCTTGTCACCCTAGCCGAGCCTTATCCTTTCGCTCAGTGGGGGATCGACATCCTTGGGCCGTTCCCTACGGCTCAGGCCCAGAAGAAGTTCGTCATCGTCGCCATCGACTACTTCACCAAGTGGATCGAGGCCGAAGCCATAGCTAGGATCACCGAGACAATCATCTGGAGTTTCGTCTGGAAATCGATCATCTGTCGCTACGGCATCCCCCGGGTGATAGCGAGCGATAATGGCCCGCAATTTGATTCTCGTTATTTCTGAGAAAGATGTGCCGACTTAAGCATTCGCAATCACTTCACTTCGGTCGCCCACCCTCAGGCTAACGGGCTGGTCAAAAATGCCAATATGACTATCTTGAAAGGCATCAAGACCAGGCTCGGCAAAGCCAAGGGTAGCTGGCTCTAGGAATCACCAAGCATACTTTGGTCGCACAGAACGACTCCCAGACGGCAACCGGTGAAAGTCCCTTTCAGCAAGTGTACGGCATCGAGGCCGTGATCCTGTTGGAGATTGCCAATCCCTCCCTTCGAGTCATCTATTTCTCGCCCAAGGTAAATGACCAGAAATTGCTCGAAACCATCGACCTAGCGGATGAACTCCAAGAGCTTGCCAGCGTCTGAGCAACGGAATATCAACGCCGCCTCACTCGATACTACAACGCCAAAGTCCGAGATAGACACTTTCAACCGGGAGACTTCGTTCTCAGGAAAGCCGAAGCCTCTCGACCACTTGAGGCGGCGGGCAAGTTATCCCCTAAATAGGAAGGCCCCTACAGAGTGGTCGAGACGCTCAGGAAAGGAGCATACCGGCTATCTACTATGGAAGGAGAACCCATCGCTCGGACGTGGAACGCGACTACACTACGCAAGTTCTATTTCTGAACACCGAGCATTGTGTAAGAAACATGAAATAAAACAAAAGTTTCCTTTCCTCTTTTATTCAAACAACATGCTTGTACAGCAGAAAGGCCGAAGCCAGGACAATACATGTCAAAAAAGGGAAAATCCATCTGGCGCCGTCGAATTAGCCCATCGCTCGGCTGACTCGGTTAGCCTTCCTGTGTCCAGCCACTGACTCTGCTTCGTGCAGAAACTGGCACAGATTAAGGGTAGTCGACCCCGTTGGCTCGGGTAACTCGGAACAAAGGTGACAGAGGGAAGAGGATGTCACGCACGGACGCGGAATATCGGGACGTACAGTCAGAAACAAGCTGGTAAGAGAGAGAATTAATCTAAATATACACAAGTGCTATGAAAAGGGAATAACTAACTGATCATTAAACAAACCACAACTGATACAATAATCTCAAATCAACTTATTACAACTGGGATAACAACCACTAAACCTCAAAAACATAACCGAAACTTAAATACTCTCCAAAGCACCACTAAGAGTAAGATAACACTGCTAACACACTAGAACTGATACACTCAAGACATCACTCCTGCCCTTCCCCATCGGTAAGCGCGTCACCTGAAAAGCCTGGAAGGGGGGGGGGGAACACAACTATGAGCTGACGCTCAGTAGGAAATAACAGGCAAGTTTACATGATTAACAAGTTAATTACATTTTGATATGTCATGCTAAAAAGAAATAAAGACGATAACGATATAAAGAAACAACATTAATAACAAGATCTTACAAGGTCAAGAAATATGTGATATCAAGAATTAACAAGATAACAAGTACAAGAATTTACAACAGGAGATATAACAATAGACAGTAGTAAAGAATTGGCCAATCAAGCAATTAGTTTAACATCCATTCAAACACGATCAAGTAACAAGTAACAAGAGATTTTTGTCATAGACGCAACAAGCAAGTCAAGTATTCGGTGCAATTCCCCACCATGTCATTAACATCCCATGGGCTCAATAATTTTTCGGGTGCTCTCCCCAGGACCAGACCGGGCCCCTATGATGCGATGGCATTGATTTTAATGGGTCGAAAGTCCCACCCGTCCAGACATTCAGTAATTTTTAATGGCCAATTAATCAGAGGAATTATTGTCATAAGTACGAGAATTAAGGACTAACATGTCCTTGGATTCAAAATAAAAACTCGGTTTATACGGTCACTTCGGTGCCGCATTACAAGAACTGGACCAAAGCTTGGTCCGTGAGGTCAAGAAAGAACGGCTGACAGTGTACCGTTCAGGTGTGTAAGAAATCCATTTTTACTGGGTAATAATGACTAAAACAGCAACTTAACAATCAATTTAATCCAAATTACCAAGTTAATATATCAAGGATTATCCATTACCATTTGCATTAAACCAATTTGCCAAATGATGATTCAAGATGATAAGGCAAAGAACAAACTCACACAGGAGTGAAATAGCATATATTAACAGCAATTTAGTTATACCATTAACCAATACTCATGTGGGTTTCTATTTAACCAATGTATGTGTTGAAATGAAAATGATAAACGGCATGTTTTTACACCATGATAGAACGTAGGAACCAATACAAATTGAAATCATAAGGTTTCCTGAATAGGTCACTGGTTCTTCCAGAATATAATTTTCAATTGGTCTAAGTTAAATGGGTCGATCCCCTAATGATCCGGATCGATCCTCGGGTCGAAGAACGACAAAAACTGGGTTTCTGGTACATGGGTCGACCCCTAGGGTCGACCCCTGTAAAAACGGGGTCTGCCAGATGCATGGGTCGACCCCTGGGGTCGACCCCCACAAATCCTGCAGAATGGGTCGACCCCCACATTTTTGCCTTATGGGTCGACCCTTGCTGGGTGCTGGATGGGTCGACCCCTGGGGTCGACCCTCGGGCCTACCAGGGCTTCCAGAAAACGGGTCGACCCCTGGGGTCGACCCCTGCAAGAACAAAAACGGCCGTAGCCTCCGGAAAACGTATGAACTCACCCAATTGAGATCCAATTGAGTTGGGATCTTAACCACATGCTCTAGGAATCTTAATAGACATACTAGGGTCATAATACATGAGATTTAAAACACGAATTTCAACAGAAATCAATTAAATCACAACTTATATATGATAAACACATGGAAAACCTAGTTCTTGACATACTTCTACTAAATCTTAAAATTCTCTGAATAATTACAACGAAATTTGAGGCTTCTTACATCAAAAGAAAGCTAACTCAATGTTGAATCCAACCATGTATTATAAGCTATATGTGGATTAAGATCTATAATTCAAAATCAGCCCGCAATCAAGCTCTAACTCAAAGGGTCACAATATAAATCAAGTTCTAGACACACACTTACTTCGATCCAAAATACTCTAAACATACTCAATGAAAATTAGGGATTTCTATGCCAAATGAAAGCTAACAAGATGATGATTACATCCATGTATATTAATTAGAGTTTGGCTGTTAGATCCTACCTCAATCGATGGAACAAAGAGGAGAGGAAGGAGGACGACGGCTGCCGACCCACCTCCACAAATCGAGCAAGATCTTCCTAGATCTGAAACTTCAGCGAACCCCACAGCCACCAAATGAAAGTAGACTTGAAGAGCTTTAATTTGATAGCTCATAGAGCCTCTGGAGACTTCGGAGCTGGGAGCAATCGACCACGCAAGTTAGGTGTTGGAAAACGGCGCCGCCATGGTTGACTTCATCAAAGGACGGCCGACACCACGTGTTAGGGTTAGGTTTGTGTCGAATTGATTGAGGGCTATTAATCCTTAGCTCGTGACCGTTCATTTGCCACTGATTTGAGCTAATTTGGTTGAGTATTAAGCCCTAATTTTACGTTTTAAACTAAGGTTAGGTCAGGGTTAAAAGTGTGCACTTTTGGCTAAATCTCCAATTAGATCTAACCACGGATTTTTAATGGCTTAATGACAGAAGACAAAGTTGTTATCTACATCGACCTTAACCTTTTTACTATTTTTATGAATTTTTATAAGGTAGTCGGATTTTCACTTATTCTATTTCTAATGAATTAAATATTAATAAATCCAAAATTCAATTATTAATTCAATAAAAATTCAATTCTTAATTAATAAAAGCTTAATAAATATATTGGGCTCAATTAAATAATTCGGGGTCTTACAGAGGATGTCGAGAGGCACCCTCCGAAGAGTGAAAGAAATGATGAGAAGGGCAGAAGAGAGAGAAAGTGGCTGCAGGAAGAAAGAAGGAGAAGTAGGAAGTGGAGAGGAATCTTGAGGGATCCCCTCCAGAGAGTGAGCGAGAACGATGCCTGATTCTCCCATCTGTCCGCCATCACACCCCTCCCTGCAAGCACCGGCCGGAATTGATAGAAGAGGGCGACGTGCTTCCACACGTCGAACCGCCTTCAAACCTGCCCGCCGACCGTCGAACTCCCTTCAAACCCGAAGTAGCAAGGACACTCTGCCCTCCATCATCGGCAGCTTCATCTTCCAGAACGTCTTCTATGCTTCAAATTCGACAGCACAATGCTTCATGAAGAAGGAGAGAGGAAAGACTGTAAGAGAAAACCCTAAGCGATGGAGAGGGAGAGACGCCCTTCAGACCTTTTATAGGCGAAGGGAGGTTACTTGCCGTAAATGATTCTCCCCTCGAAAACACGCTAAAGGGACTTCTCCCTACGAACAGTCACCTCAGACTCCTCGGTTCCATCCCAGCGGGACACACAAAATGGCCGGGCAGTTAAAGCATGAGAAAACGGAAATACACCCTGTCAGACGCCCGCCCAACCATCATGCGAGATCCACACAGAAGGTATCATCACTTTCCAACTACTGCGGATACGCTGGTCAAACTACAGCAATGGCGGTACAAAAGAGTTAAGTTTTCATCATAACGCTACTGCCTTACATTTTTCCCTTTTTTTTTTCAGAAAAAGTAAAAACATACAAGGAGAAAAAGCAAAGCAAATACATTAGGCCTCTGGCCCACCCTGAGGCTCAGAAGTGGAAGGCTCGGACGGTCTGCCCCCGGTAGCCTCGGCAACGGTCGACCCTGGCACTGACCCCACCGGCGTGGGAACTGCCTTGGTTGCGAGCCCTCCCGAGGCATCCGGAGTTGGCGACCCTTCGGACGAAGAGTCCCCCTAGTCTCCTTCCTCCGACGCCGAACCAGACGAACCAGAGGATGACAAATCTGAGTCATAGCATTGCCTGGATGAAAAATTGATTGTCTCGGATGCCTACTCCTCCGCATAAGAGATGGCCTGATCATAGCCTTGCTTGAATCCCTTGCAGATGCCCCGGCGAATCGCTGACTCATAGCAGGGGAGGGCAGCCTCTTTGAGGTCGACCCGGTAGGCCTCCGAGCATTTGCATTGCTCGAGTGCCTCCTCGGCTGATTCCACCCTACCAGCGAGTTTGGCCTTCTCACGCTCCGCCTCGGCCAATCTTCACTCTGCCTCGGTTGACCGCTTCTCCGCCTCGGCCCGATCAACCTCGGCCTCCCACCGAAGGCGCATGGCTTCCTGTGCCTGGCCCAATAGCTCGGCGTGCTCGGCCTCCCACTGGCCATCTAGCTCGGTACGGGCCACGCGCTCCTCCTCTAGAAGCACATTCTTCCTCTAGAGTGACTCGCGGGCCCGAGCCAGTTGCTCGGTCAGTGTCCGGGCCTCCGCCTGACTTGGCCACGCCAGCTCTCTGACCGAGGAGAGCTCCCGTCGAAGCCCATCAGGTTCCTCGGAGAGCCGAGCCATCTTCCTGTCAGACCCACCGAGGGTCCAGGTGAGGTTCGCCCGCTCTGACTCCGACCAGGGGTAAGCTTCAGCCAGGGTGGCCCCCATCTGGGCCAGGACCAAGCCGCCCTCCATAACCACCTCGAGGGCCGTAGGCGGGCAGCATTGCTTGTCTCCTCCCTTCACCACCTTCGTTTCTATGCTGCAACATGCCTGATACAGAGCGCCCTGGATGCCCAGCCTCTCCAGAGCCTCCGAAATAGGGGCCCCCCCTCCGAACGGTATCCCCTCGGGAGCCCCGCCGGCCCGCCTGGACCGAGCCACTGCTTCATCCGCCCCTCTTGCTTCAGTCAGTTGGGGCTATGTCGCCGCTCCTCGCGACCCCCCGACCTCGAGCGTCGCCCGCCTCGATCGACGCCCCAGTCTCGGCCGCGGTCCTAGATTCGCCCGCTTCAACTCCGGCCCCCTCGGTTCCTGTTGAGGGGAGAGCCGATCCAATGCCACCGCCACCGGCAGAAGCGGCCCCGGCCCCCTCGGCTCCTACTGAGGGGAGAGCCGATCCAACGCCGCCGCCCCTAGAAGCGGCCCAGGCCTTCTCGGCCCCCTCTTGCTCGGCGGATGGGGGAGCCGGCCCAATAGGGTCGGCCCTATCTCACTCGGAAGTGGGGAGAGCCACCGAGCCAGAGTCATCTTCGACAGCGAAGATAGACCCAGCCTTCTTGGCCCGCTTCTTGGCCTTCACGGCATCCCATATCATGCCCTCCACGGGATCTTTGCACTTGGTCCCCCGTGGCCTAGAAGACCCCTCCTGGGCCATCGCCTTGCCCTTATCTCGGGCTCGGGAGTGCCCCTCGGGAGCTCGCGACTCGTCGGCAGCCGAATCATCACCGAGATCGATCACCTCCCGTTCGGCCGCAGGCTCCTCCTCCATAGCCGGTAGCCTGGCGTCTGCATAGAAGGAAGATATGGTCAACAAAAGAAAATGGTCTCGTCATCCGACGAGGAAGCTGATTCGTAGCATCCGAACCTGTCGGCTGTAGCTGCGTGAGGAGGCACCGCTCGATGTTCTCCAAGGTAACCAGCTCCTCTGTGGACATGGCGATGCTTCAGCAAAATAACCGCATACTCCTCCACATCCAAAGAAAACTCGTCCTGCCTCGGAGGGATGTTCGGATGGAAATTGGGGATTACGGGACACCTCCAAGTCTCCTCCACCGAAAAAATCCCCACCCAGAAGAATTGAGTCTTCCATCCCTTGTGGGAAGAGTCCTTCGAGGCTAAGGAGACACAGCTCATGTTCTGTCTCGCCTGGATGAAATAGAAGCCCTTCCTGGCCGAGGAATGCGCCTTCAACTCGAAAAAATAATGGAAGAGATCCAAGGAACTTGGAACCCGGCATTAGCGGTAGAGGATGCGAAAGGCGGAGAGAAGAAGATAAGAGTTGGCCACCAACTGTATGGGAGCCAACTTAAAGAAATCAAAAAGCTTCAGAACAAAAGGCTCGAAGGGAAGGCAGAAACCATTCTTCTATGACAAAAGGAAGGAGCAAATATGGCCCGTACGAGAATCCAAGCTCGTCTCGTGTGGGGCAGCCGCGGCAAAGTAAAACTTATAGGGCAGGCGAAACTGGTGCTCCAGTCGTTTCACCGCCTTCTCCCCCAGCTCACTGCAGTTTGGAGACGGTGGTATCACCATCACCCTCGCCTGAGGCTCACCCTCCCACTCTTAGACCTCCGGACGTTGGTCCGCCATGGGATCTGAAGAGGAACTTGAAGAGAAATGCTCCCGAGACTCCGGAGATTCTGGAGGAAGAGGAAGCTGTCGAACTGCCTCCGCGGTTATCTCCGCCAACTCTGCGAACGCCGCCGCAAGCCTCTACTCTTCCATCGTGTCCTCACGACGCATCAAAGAGCCCAAAAGGCAAGCACGAAGGAGAGAAAAAACCCTAAAACTAAGGGAGTCTGGAATGACAACAAGCTCACAAAGCCTATATTCCCACGCGGAAGGTGGCGTGTCGTTCCGACCTCCGAGAAAAGGGGGCCCCTTCATTTCAAATCCGTCAGGATTATCATTATTACGGGCCCAGGTGACCACAACACGGGGCTTCTTAACACCGCCAGATCTCCACCCACCCGAGCCACGCTGGTCCAAAACCCTAACGTCTACTCTTCCGAGCCAACCAAGGCTCGGGAGTAGGAGGAGAGAGCGGCCGAACCAGGTCCAGCAAGACCAAACGAGGCCCAGCTCATCTAAGTGACAGCCCCACAGGGCCCACTTAGCATAAAAGCCCAATAAGATCACTCGAGATCAAGCCCTTCCTCGGCAGTGGTGCGGACACGTGCCACTATATATGCCGGTGGATGAGGACATGGCGAGACCCGGATAGCTCGCGGAGGACGTGGACGCATCGGCCGAGTCTTCACCTTCATTTCCCATTTGTTTGGCCTTGTTGGGCCCTATTTGGAACTTGTGGACAATTAATGAGTTGTAATAGTGTGTAAAGGCCAATGGGCCTATGGTCTTGTAATGGGTTAGAATAGTATTGGGCTTGACTAATGGGCCTTTAAATGGGCCAAGCCCATGGGCTAGTGTGAAAGGGGCTTGGAGATTTGTGGGCTTCTAGAAAGGGGCCCCCTTTTGTTGGTCCAAGGAGACAGCCACCTACCAATCTTTGACATTTCAAGGGGGAGGAAGCTTCCTTGGTCCAAGGGGGGGCAGCCACCTACCCCCTCCCTTCATTTGTCAAAGGGAAGATGCCCCTTGTTCCCCCTTTGTCTCCCCCTCCCCCTCCCCTTGATCCCACGCACTCCCCAACCCCCTCCCCTTGCCAAACCTCTATTTAAACACATGTGTAGTGTCATTTCAGAAGCTAATAAAGTTTTTGTGAAAGAATTTTGAGTTAAGAGAGTGATTCTCTTTTCCCCCCATGGGTGTGATGCCCTGCCCAATCCTGTGACGGGATTGAATCTGGGCGTGTGACTCGCCCCTTTATCCTCCCCATCCCCTTCTCATCTGGTTCCACGAAACTTATCCGTGATACTTCATCGAGATACTAAGATTTCAGAGGTGGTTTCGCATCGATCAGAGTTCTCGATCGCTGGCAGCAATTCTTTTTATGACGGCGCACAGATCTGCCCGAGCCTGCTGTCCAGATCTGGAGTTTACTGATTACAAAATTCTCTAGATCTCATCGCAAGTATTCTGAATGATCATAGGATTTTGACTCCTCTTCACGCTGCCGCCAATCTAGTCTCTATCCGAGATCTGTGCTGATCGTGGCGGTGATTTTTGTAAGATCGCGCAAGCTGATCTGTGCAGACCCAACTAAAACTAGAGCCGACTTCCCGAGTCTGCCCCACCTCATACCTTGTAGATCTATGCAAGCGCTTTGGTCTGCGTCTTCCTCTGGACGTCGCCAATGAGCTCCCATAAACGGCACCTCGATCCGACATCGGGAGCCAATTTTTCAATAATTATTTGTCTTCATGTGTAGTTCTGAGTGCACAAAACCAAAAGCTCAAATTAGTCGCTGCTGTGCCCAGATCTGAAAGGATCTGATCGCGCCCTTAGGAGTAGACGAACTACGTCCCATCACCGAAATTCTCCAACAAACGAAACTCCGATCGGGCATCGGATCTTGGCGCACCTGCCTTCGCAAGTTCGCTGCGCAGGGTGACCAGCGCGGGTAGAACCAACTCGGCTTCCAATAGGCTTCCCGATCGGCTCCGACTCGCTTCCCTCGCCTCCTGCGAGTGCGGCCCGTCAACCTGGGTTCCAGCAACCCCAAAATTGGTGTTTGTATCCCTTTACCTCCAGCAACCCCAAAATTAAGTTCTGAAAATGTAAATTTAACAATTGTGTGTATTGGGGTTGTTTGGATTCGGCCAGGAATTCTTCCCCACGCCTAGTCGTGGAGGTATGCTCTGAGGTATGCACTTCGTTCCTCTCTCATATTGCTGGTTTAGTATATTGTCATATATGCTGCGTTTGTGAGATTAGGGCCGTTAGCTAGCTACAATTACCGCGATTGTGTGTGTGAGAGCCGTTCCTTAGCTCTAGTCGAGCACCGAGCTCGGACTGCACCACCCTAGGCGACAGTGGTTCCTTAACCGCTGCGATCCCCACGTTTCCATTGCAAGGGACGATCGTCGGGCTACCTAGTGTTCCTATTGAGAGACGTCTCCACCCGAAGAACGCTACGGTGGTCAGCCACCCAGCTTGCCTTTAGGGTGCTAGTGCTGGCCACACATCGAGTCCGTCGTACGTCTTAGCCCGGTCGCGTCATCCGTCCCGCATCAGGAGGCCATTAGGCTCGGAAGGCCCGAGCGTCGGTCCGGTTGGAGGAAGACCCAAGCCCGACCTATCCCCCTCGCCGGGATAAAGACTAGCGCCCCGCGCCCACTCCGACCGAGCCTCACCCGAGCTATGTCGATCGCCCGGGTAAGGGTTGTCACTCTTCATGCTTGGGTCGACCGATGATTACTTATCCACACTGCCGTTGAGAGCCCTTTATGAGTAGGAGTTCACAAAGATAAGGGACCCACGAGTCCTCAAGGTTATAAAGTGCCCACGTCAAGGACGTAACCCCCGCCTGGAACTTCTCTGCTTACGGGACTCATGAGGCTAACCCACTATTTAAACCGGGGACTCCCTCCAGCAAAACGGTAAGGCCTACACGCGCCTAAAACTCCTTGAGCAGGAACCACTTCACCACCTTGGTGGAGAGGGATCTCACGCATCTCCTTCCTCCTCCCTTCATAGCTTCAACCACTACTCTACTGACTTAGGCATAGGAGGGTTTCTTGAGGGATCCCCCCCTGGGCCCCCTGATCCATTTCCCTTCCTTGTAGTTCACTGATCGGTGATCATCCCCCAGCTCAGGACTAGCGCGAGATCGCCCCCCTTCAAAGATCATCGGTGCAGGTACATTTGGTAAGTTCCCTTTAAACATAATTGAAAGAGTTTTCCTTGTAGAAGGTCTTCAGCATAACCTGCTTAGCATCAGTCAGTTATGTGACAAGGGTCACATAGTGATGTGACACAACCTCGGACCTAATGCAAGCAAGCACAATCGCATTCAAATGGGCCGAATTGGGCCACCGCTCTATCGACACTCACCCAAGCCCGGGATAACTTGGCAATGCCAAGGTGAGGTTGAGGGGTTGGGCCCTTGCTGGTAGAGGGCCAGCAAGGCCAATATGGGATTCCCAATGGGTGTGGATGCCCAATTCAAGGGGGCCGACAAAGTGCCAAAGGCACCGGTTGCACTTCTCCCACGGTGATCACTCAAGACAACGGGACTTGAGGATCGGGCTCTCACTCGCATAACCAGCGGAATTAAGCTAATATTGAAAGACAAGCACTAAATGGAGTGAAGGTTTGAGCACTTACTCGACCGGTTTGAAGAAACCGGTCCCGGTCGGAGACGAGGGCGAGCGGGGAGGCGAGTGGATACCCACACGCCACGTCGGGGTAGCTTGACCTGCCCAAACAAGTTACCACACTACACCTTTCGCAGGAGGGGGATCTTGGGGTGGGGGTTAAGGGATATTACAACCAAAATTACCTCCGCACAGGGAGGGGCCTTCAGCCGGCCAAGCGAGGAGGGGAAACTAGGATTAAAAGCATTGAACGATGAAGTCACCGGTTCTGCCTGCTCTCTCTGAACAGGGACAGGTAGTTGGTGTTGCTGCTGTAGAACTCGCTCAGGAATTTCTCTGATGACGAGACCAAAGGGGAAATCTTCGTAGCTGGGAAGGGAATGCCTCAGAATTTCTTTAATTTTTTATGGAGCCGCTGCTGACCGGGATGGAGGTTTGAACAGAGCATCAGATTCTCGGACCTGCAGTTGCAGACTTCTAATAGCAGATTGCAGAGAACGCCCCGGCAGCTCCCGACCTCGGAATCAAGCGCCGTCAGAGTCGTTGGAATCGGGGACGAGTCCTCTTCGCAGCAAAATGGACAGGGAAGCCAACCGATGTCGGAGAAGACTAGGGGATGCAGAACATTGGAGACGGGTTGATGCACACTGTGGGTAGCAGGACGACGGAGCTGAGGGAGAAAAATGATAACTTTGGATCACGAATGCCGATTGAAGTTCCGTTTCTTGTTTCTGGAAGTAGACAGGGCGATGAAGAACTTTGCATAAGAACTCTTGAGCTGGTTCCTCCAAGGTTCGTCGTGGCAGAGCTTCTACTTAGGTTCAAGTCTTCAGCAGAGGCAATACTACACAGCTGTGGGAGAACGGACCTCTCGGACGGCTCGGAGCTCGGATGGGGACGAAATCACCACCGTTGTGAATAGGACAGGTAGCCGCTTCCGTGGATGCCTCTTGGACCTTCAGACTTGCAGGGATGTGGTCGTGGTGGCCGCTGTAAGCTGCTGGTTCATCTGTAACTTCGGGACTGCCAGCTGCAACTTCGGAGTAGCTTCCAATGATCAAGAAAGAACAAGGGGAAGGGGGTCTATGGTGAAGGGGAGGTGGATGAAGGGTGGAAGGGGGGCTTGTGGGAGATGTGGTGTAATATCCCGGACCTTTCGGATCCTTCTTCGTCGGTCCCGAATCTGGTTCTCGGAGCGTCCAGCTCCGTTGTGTCCGAAATTTCGTTTCGGACATCTTTCGTGTTCGGATCGGCGCGGTCCGGAGTCGTTTCGGAGGCCCGGAGGCGTTCTGCCACTTTTCCGCGTGTGTTTTCCGATTCCCGATGTGTGTTTCGGCTTTTTCTTTGGAAGCTCGCTGTAGGCGAACCGGGCGGTTCACCCAGGCACGAGTGGTACCGTTGCGATCGGTGCGTTCCGAGGATTCCGGAAATGTATTTTTCTATTTTTCGGTATTTTTCCAAAAATTCGGATTTTCTATAAAGCCCTAATTCCTTTTCTTTTTCTTTTCTCCTTTCTCTTTCTTCTTCTTCCTCTTCCTCCGTTTCTTCCCACCGTGACACCCTCCTCTCTCCCTCTCTCCCATTCGGGCGCGGCGAACCCCTCTCCGACTACGGACGGCGGCGGGGCAACGACGCGGACGCGTGGGTGACGGCGAGGCGATCTCGTGGGCGTGCGGCGTGCGTGGGAAGCGTGGGGAGTTCGTGAAGTTTGAAGCGTTCTTCGTGATTCGTGATTGATTCGGCGGAGCATTTGCTCCATTGAGGTAGGGTGACGTTCCTTAGCCTCATGCCGATCTTTTCCGCGATTTATAGGCCGCGGGGAGGCCGAGAGGGGATCGTTTGAGCGTTTTTGGGTTTTTCCATGATTTGGGGAGAGCTCGCCCGATCTATGGATTTGATGCATGGATTCGTGTTTTGATGGCCTAGGATCATGCTAGGTGTCCCCAAGGGTCTTCCCCTTTGATTTCCCCCTCTCCTATGGAGGCATGGGGGCGTGGTTAGAATTTTGGGCATTTCTACCGTTTTCGGCTGCGGACTGAGAACGTGCTATACTCCAGTAGCGCGTTCTTGGAGGTCGCACTGCCCCGATCGAGCGCGTTCATCGGAGAAGATGAACAGTAGGGCGGTTCGTGTCGCGCTATGGGGTCCTAGCGCGATTATCCTTGTCGCGCTAGGGTTCCCTAGCGCGATGGTCCCTGTCGCACTAGGCAGTCCTAGCGCGATCTTCTCTGTTGCGCTAGGGTTCCCTAGCGCGTTCTTCCGTGTCGCGCTAGGTATCCCTAGCGCGATCTGGCTGTTGTTGGGTGTTTCCCTTGGAACGTGTGTGCGTCCCGGGCACCCCGTGGAGTTCCGTGACCGTGTCTTTGGTGTCCGGAGGTTCCATTTGCCTTGGTTATGAGTTTGGCTGTGGGCGGTGAGTCCGTTTTTCTCCGACCGTGGCCCCGTTGACGGAGCTAGTGCGTGGGGTGATTCCCACACGTTGTCGGACTCGGACGTCGTTTTCTGTTGACTCGAGAGTCTACTCCTTCAGTGACCCTCCACTAGTCGTAGCCCACCAGTACGAGGTGCTGGTCTCACCTGGGAGTGGTGTATGGGCACCCACCTTTCGAGACGGTTTGTGGACCGGTTACCGTAGGCCCCTCGTCGGTAGCCAGAGTCCGGCTACGGGGGAAAACCGGTCAGAGGACCAGACCTAGTGACGCAAGGCCTGTGTGTGCACACGTGGTTGGGGGCGGTTGGACCCACGTCGACGGGCGTGACCCAGCTAGTTACTTGTTTGTGGTTACTTGTACGGTGTTTGCGCCTCGGGTAGGACCTACCACGTCAGGCGGTTCACCTGCGGTGCGGTGTAAGACGTCAGGGGACGCTACCGGCTGTGCTTCTAGTGGGTGGTACTCCTGTCGAGTACGGAGTGTCAGACTGTCAGTCGTGTGTTTTTGACCTTCGGGTTTTACGGTTCGACCGTTGATTTTGGTCTTCTCGTACCGTGGCACGTGTGTCGGTTTACGTGCCGTAGGGTCTAGTTCTGTAGAGTACAGGACTTTCCTTTCCGAGATACTTTCCTACCGCTAGAGTAGTGGTTTCTCGTTTTACGAGGTAGGGTTCGAGTGATCCCTACTGAGTCTTGTTCCGAGACTCATTCCCTGCGTGTTTTCACCGTGTTTCAGGTGAGGCCCCACCTTCGGGGAGCGCGTCAGGAGCGCAGTGTGGTGTGGGTGCCCAGAGGTAGTGCCAGAGGTCAGAGCCGGGGTATGCCCCGTGTAGCTGTACTTTCTTTCTTGTCACTGTAATAGTCGTGGACTACTGTTGCTGTTGTTGTTATTTCATTGTGGACCCTGTAAGATGTTAATTTATTTTCTGCTTAATATTATAACTGTTTAATTTTCGCAATTATTTGTGATACTTGTGTAGTCTCTACACCATCCTTTTAACCCTTCCGAGTCTTCGGGCTCGTGGGTGACGGTACGAGTCTCGGGTTATCGGGTCTTCCCGGTAATCGGATTCTCGGGTCGTTACATGTGGAGGGTATCTAATGGTGGAAGGGAGGTGGAGGAAGAAGGGGAGGGCGCAGGTTGCAGCTGGAGGAGAGGGGGGAAGGGGTGTGCAAGGATGGTGGGAATGGAGGGAGAAAGGGGCGAACCTAGCCTAATGAGGAAGGGAGGGGGCAGCCAAAGCACTTGGAGGGAAGGGATTTCAAATTTGAAATGGCCTTGGAAGTTGAGGGATTGTGTGGGGAAGGGGGTGATTGTGTTGGAATGGGGGAAGATTGTGTGGGAATAGAGGAGATAGTGTTGGAATGGGAGAGATTCTACCTTGGGACAATGGGGGTGGAGTAATGGCAGCTATGGGAAGTGGAGGGCCTTTAATGGGGTAGGTGGGGGTTGGAAGTTGGGAGGGAGGAGGAGGAGGAGAGAGAAAGGGGCGAACCTAGGAGAGAGAAAGAGGGATAGAGAGAGAGGTGGGGTGGGGAATCACTCCCCAAGGGCTTCTCACCCAACTATAGGATTCACTCCACTAGAACTAAGTTTGAACACTCAAATAGAAATCTTTTGTATTGAATCATTCATTACCTCCAAATGAAGGGAATGGGGCCCTATATATAGGAAACCCATATTTTACAATAAGTCCGTTACAAAAGACTCAATAACAAATAACCGAAGGGGTAGGGGAGGCTCATGGGCCAAGCCCGAAGAATTGGGCCCAATAGCACATTACACAATCTAATGACACTCAAACTTAGGAAAATAAATGCAAGACCTAGAGACATGACTCAAATAAAATGAAAATTATATCAAATGACTCAAGAAGATAGCACAAAAGGGATAATTGGGCCTTTATAGAGAGAGGCCCGAACTCAAACGATGCCGGAGTGTGAAGAAGACCCTAGCCAAAGGGAGTTGTGGATGATGCCTCCATCAAATCCCCTGGGCTGTGAAGAGCTCGACTCCGTCGAGTAGGGGTCCATCCGGCTGTGGTACTGCTCGAGGAGGTCTGGATCCAACCGCTGGAGATCCTCCCGACTCACCCAAGAATCCTCCGAAGGAGGCCGATCCTTCCACCTTACGAGATAGCGCTCATATACCTTGCTCCGAGTGGTAGTGACTTGTACATCCAATATTTGTTCAATTTGTTCACGCTGGGCTCTTTTGGTTGGTGGCCTCTCCTCACAGATGGGTGCTCTCTCAATGGAAGAAGTAGGCTCAATCTCCTCACTAGGTACCACCGTGGGTCCCTTATATGGCACTAGGTCGGCGACATTGAATGTGGGACTTATTCCATACTCCTCAGGGAGATCTAACTCATAGGCATTTGCACCAATGCGCCTCAAGACCTGGAAGGGACCAGCCCCACGTGGCCTCAGTTTAGAGTTGGCTCCCGGGGAGAGCCTCTCCGTCCTTACCATCACAAAGTCACCCACATGGAATTCTTGGTGATGCCGATGAGAGTCGGCCAACCTTTTATAAGCCTCATTCTTTTTGCTGATGTGCTTGCGAATTTCTTCATGCAATTCTCTAATATGTTGTGCAAAAGACTCAGCTGAAATGGACACTCTAGCATGCTGGGGAGGGGAATGAGATCGGAAGGCTTTCTTGGTTTGTATCCATGCACGGCTTCAAATGGACTCATCCCTATGGACTTATTGATGGAGTTGTTATATGCAAATTCGGCCTGGGGTAAGATGAGATCCCAATTTCTGGGGCGATCCTCAACAAGACACCTAAGAAGGTTCCCTAGACTGCGATTGACAACTTCGGTTTGGCCATCTGTTTGGGGGTGGTAGGCAGTGGAGAATTTGAGGAGTGTACCCATCATGTGCCAAAGAGTTTTCCAAAAGTAGCTAGTGAATTTGACATCCCTATCGGAGACTATGGTCTTAGGTAGCCCGTGGAGACGGACAACCTCATCAAAGAACAATCGGGCCACCTGGGAGGCATCGGAGGTTTTGGAGCATGGGATGAAATGGGCCATTTTGGAGAATCTATCAACCACCACATAGATGGAGTCATGCTTTCTTTGAGTCTTGGGTAATCCTAGCACAAAGTCCATACTTAAGTCTTGCCATGGTCGGTCGGGGATGGGGAGTGGGGTATATAAGCCAGTGTTTTGCTTCACCTGTTTGGCTGAAGCACATGTGCGGCATTGACCCACTATCTTGCCTATATCTCTCTTGAGACTTGGCCAATGAAACTGTCCCTCAACTAGGGCAATGGTTTTGTGGACTCCAAAATGACCAGCTAGCCCTCCCGCATGTAATTCCCAAATCAAGAAGTCGCGGAGTGAGGTCCGTGGGATGCAAAGCTTTGGTCCTTTGAAGAGGAACCCATCCTCTAAGACAAATCCCTCATGTTCCTTGCTAGAATGGGTGGTCAAGGTGGTATAGATGTGTCCAAAGTCGGGGCAACTAGGGTACTCATCCTTGATCCTATCAAACCCGCTCACTTCCACTTGGATAGTGGATAACATGGAAACTTTCCTACTAAGAGCATCTGCCGCTCGATTCTCACTCCCAGCTTTATGTTTGATGACAAAAGTGTAGGATTGGATGAACTCAACCCATCGGGCATGTCGGGCATTTAGCTTTTGTTGGGAGTTGAGGTATTTGAGGGCCTCATGGTCGGAAAAGATGACAAATTCTTTGGGCAACAAGTAGTGCCTCCAATGTCGGAGGGACTGCACCACGGCATAGAACTCCTTGTCATAAGTGGAGTATCTAGTCCTAGCATCACATAGCTTCTCACTAAAGAAGGCTACCGGGTGTCCGTCTTGACTAAGGATCCCTCCTATCCCTATCCCGGATGCATCACATGTGACTTCAAAGACTTTAGAGAAATCGGGAAGGCATAGGACCGGGGCTTGGGTCAACTTCTCCTTAAATTCTTGGAAGGCTTTAGAGGCTGATTTGGTCCATACAAAAGTCCCCTTCTTGAGACAATCGGTGATTGGGCCAGTGATAGTGCTAAATCCATGAATAAACCTCCTATAGAATGTTGCCAATCCATGGAAACTTTGGACCTCATGAAGGGTGTGGGGTTCCGGCCAATCAATAATAGCTTGGACCTTGTCGGGGTCCATGGAGACGCCTTTGGTGGACACCACAAATCCTAGGAAGGTGAGGGAGGTGGTCATGAAGTGGCACTTTCCTAAGTTGGCAAATATGCTCTCTTGTCGAAGGATGGTACAAACTTGCCTAAAGTGGTTAAGGTAGGCCTCTTGGGATTGACTATAGATGAGTATGTCATCAAAGTAGACCACTAGAAAGATCTCAATGAATGGCCTAAGGACCTTCGTCATAAGACGCATGAAAGTACTTGGGGCATTTAAAAGCCCAAAAGACATGACTAACCATTCAAAGAGACCATCTTTGGTTTTGAAAGCCGTTTTCCACTCATCCCCGGGCCTTATCCTAACTTGGTGATAGCCACTCTTAAGGTCAATTTTAGAGAAAATGGTGACTCCGGCTAACATATCAAGCATGTAATCAAGCCTAGAGATGGGAAGCCTATACTTGACGGTGATTTTATTAATGGCCCTACTATCCACACACATTCGCCATGACCCATCCTTCTTGGGAGTTAGAAGGGTCGGGACGGCACATGGGCTTTTGCTAATGCGAATGAAGCCCTTCCTAATGAGTTCCTCTATTTGCCTCCGAAGTTCGGCATGTTCCGTGGGATTGAGGCGATAATGAGGAAGGTTTGGGAGAGTGGCCCCCGGGACTAGATCAATTGCATGTTGCACGTCCCGCATGGGAGGGAGTTGATCCGGGAGCTCCGTTGGGAACACATCATGGAATTCTTCTAGGAGTTGTTGGATTTCTATGGGATGTGGATTGGTGGAAGTGGGTTCTCCTAGGCAAATGACCACCGCACATAGTGGTACTCCTTGAACTATCTCCTCTTCAAGTTCTTTCCTAGTGATGAGATGAAGACCCTTGGCCAACCCCGAGGTCCCACTTTGTTTGGGAGTTTGGGTGAGGGATAGGGTTGGAGGGGTGGAGTTCCCCGAGACTTGTGGGGTGATGGGGTGTTGTCCTTGAGGGAGAGTGTCCCTCCTGGCCATGGGACGAGGTGGGGAGGGGTTAAGACGGATAGTCTTTCCCTCATGTTCAAAGGTGCACATGTTGCTCTTACCCAAGATGGTGGCATCTACATCATAGAGCCAAGGTCTTCCTAGAAGGATGCTACCTACTTCCATGGGTATGATATCACACCATATTTGATCATGGTATGAAGAGAAGGTGAGGGGCACAAGACATTGGGTGTTGACCGGGATGGAGTTATTGTTGATCCATGAGACCCGATAGGGATTTGGGTGGGGAGTGATAGTAAGCCCAAGAAGCTTAACGGTATCGGGGGATACGGCATTGACACAACTCCCACTATCCAAGATCACTTTCCTTACATGACTCCCTATCTTGACAAAGGTCTGAAAGATTGAAGTTCGGCGCCAATCCTCTTCTTGGGGTTTGGTGAGGGTGCACCTAATCACTCCTAGACGCGAGTTGGTAGATGGAGTGGTGTGATCTAGACCCGACTCAAGGTATTGGGCCTCATACTCTTCTTCCCAATCTAGGGAGGCCTCATGATCCTCAACAACACTGTCAAGTTCCTTTTGGGGTGGGGGAGCTTCTTCCTCAATAAGCAAGCTAGATAATCCCTTGGATGGACATTGCCCCGCAAAGTGGCCAAACCCTTGACACCTAAAGCATTGTTGACGCCTGCTACCCGAAGTAGTTCCTACATTTGGGCCTTTGGGAATGTCTTCCCTCCATGGGATGGGGTGACTAGGGGTGGGTTTGTTTGGAGTGATGGTGGGAGGAGGGTTGTAAGGCCTTAATGGGGTGTTCCCACTTGGATTATGGGCTTTCATGGGAGTGGCCGGAATGGGCCGTGGTCCCATGTTTTTGGGATCGACCGGTTGGGGAGTAGCAAATCGAGGGATCCTAGAGAATCTTTCTACATCCCTAGCTATTTAATAAGCTATCTCAAGGTTATCAACATCTCTCATAAAAAGCTCTCTTTTGATGTGACTTTGAAGTCCATTCCTAAAGCAAGATAAGGTAACTGCCGGGTCCTCATGAACTCCGCACTTCAAAAGATAGGAGTCAAACTTCTCAATATATTCTACCACGGTCTTCCCTTCTTGGGTGAGGCTTTGCCATTCATCTAAGAGCATTTGATGGTAGGATTGGGGAAGGTATTTATTCCTAAGTTGATTCTTCATACCCTCCCAAGTATCAATAGGCTCTTCCCGCCTAATCCTTCTTAGACCCTCTTGGTTTAGCCAATAAGTTTTGGCTAATTTAGTGAGATGCATTTTGGCCAATCTTACCCTTCTTTGGTCGGTCATAGGGTACCATTCAAAGTATTGGTCCATGGTGGTCTCCCATTCTAAGTAGACACTTGGTTCATGGGAACCATCAAAGTTTGGGGCCTCTACTTTAATCATCCTTAAGAGAGGGTCATCCGGGTCGTCCCGTGGACGCCTTTCATGAATTGGATGGTGGCGGGGTCTCTCATGGTCATGGTAAGGGTCAAGATCCAAGTCCTCCCTATAAATTTCAGCATGTGGATGATAGGCTCTTGGTCCATGGTTCCTAGGATGGAACTCATCCCTATGAGGCTTAATATGTGGAGGGTGGACTCTTGGGTCATTGTTCCTTGGGTGGAACTCATTCCTATGCAACTCACCATGTGGTGGATGAACTCTTGGCTCATTATTCCTTGGATGAGGGTCTTCCCTAGGAGGCTCAACATGTAGAGGGTGGACTCTAGGCTCATTGTTCCTTGGGTGGAACTCATGCTCTTCAAGCCGAGCAATTCGAGTGGTAAGGGACTCAAGTTGGGCAAGAATGTTGGTAAGGGCAGCATCTACCCTATTCATTTGACCTTGAGGTTCCTCCCTAGGAGCATCTTGATTGAGTTGAGGATGGGGATCCATGGGTGGATTTGAAGACGAAGGATTGGATCGGTAACTAGCACCACTACAGGTGGACATGCAAGACAAGGGGCCAAAGATGTTGGACACACAATGCAATGGTCCTAGGACTTAGACTTGATAGAGACAAGTCAATGACTTGCTCTGATACCAATTGATGTGACACAACCTCGGACCTAATGCAAGCAAGCACAATCGCATTCAAATGGGCCGAATTGGGCCACCGCTCTATCGACACTCACCCAAGCCCGGGGTAACTTGGCAATGCCAAGGTGAGGTTGAGGGGTTGGGCCCTTGCTGGTAGAGGGCCAGCAAGACCAAGATGGGATTCCCAATGGGTGTGGATGCCCAATTCAAGGGGGCCGACAAAGTGCCAAAGGCACCGGTTGCACTTCTCCCACGGTGATTACTCAAGACAACAGGGCTTGAGGATCGGGCTCTCACTCGCATAACCAGCGGAATTAAGAACTAATATTGAAAGACAAACACTAAATGGAGTGAAGGTTTGAGCACTTACTCGATCGGTTTGAAGAAACCGGTCCCGGTCGGAGACGAGGGCGAGCGGGGAGGCGAGTTGATCCCCACACGCCCCGTCGGGATAGCTTGACCTGCCCAAACAAGTTACAACACTACACCTCTCACAGGAGGGGGATCTTGGGGTGGGGGTTAAGGGATATTACAACCAAAATTACCTCCGCACAGGGAGGGGCCTTCAGCCGGCCAAGCGGGGAGAGGAAACTAGGATTAAAAGCATTGAACGATGAAGTCACCGGGTCTGCCTGCTCTCTCTGAACAGGGACAGGTAGTCGGTGTTGCTACTATAGAACTCGCTCAGGAATTTTGCTGATGACGAGACCGGAGGGGAAATCTTTGTAGCTGGGAAGGGAATGCCTCAGAATTTCTTTAATTTCTTCTGGAGCCGCTGCTGACCGAGATGGAGGTTTTAACAGAGCATCAGATTCACGGACCTGCAGTTGCAGACTTCTAACAGCAGATTGCAGAGAACGCCCCGGCAGCTCCCGACCTCGGAATCAAGCGCCGTTGGAGTCGTTGGAATCGGGGACAAGTCCTCTTCACAGCAAAACTGACAGGCAAGCCAACCGATGTCGGAGAAGACTAGGGGATGCAGAACATTAGCGACTGGTCAATGCAGACTGTGGGTATCAGGACGACGGAGCTGAGAGAGAAAAATGATAACTTTGGATCACGAATGCCGATTGAAGTTCCGTTTCTTGATTCTGGAAGTAGACAGGGCGATGAAGAACTTTGCATAAGAACGCTTGAGCGGGTTCCCCCAAGGTTCGTCGTGGCAGAGCTTCTAATTAGGTTCAAGTCTTCAGTAGAGGCAGTACTGCACAGCTGTGGGAGAACGGACCTCCCGGACGGCTCGGAGCTCGGATGGGGACTAAATCACCACCGTTGTGAAGAGGACATGTAGCCGCTTCCGTGGATGCCTCTTGGATCTTCAGACTCGCAGGGATGTGGTCGTGGTGGCCGCTGTAAGCTGCTAGTTCATCTGTAACTTCGGGACTGCCAGCTGCAACTTCGGAGTAGCTTCCAATGATCAAGAAAGAACAAGGGGAAGGGGGTCTATGGTGAAGGGGAGGTGGATGAAGGGTGGAAGGGGGGCTTGTGGGAGATGTGGAGGGTATCTAATGGTGTAAGGGAGGTGGAGGAAGAAGGGGAGGGCGCAGGTTGCAGCTGGAGGAGAGGGGGGAAGGGGTGTGCAAGGATGGTCAGAATGGAGGGAGAAAGGGGCGAACCTAGCCTAATGGGGAAGGGAGGGGGCAGCCAAAGCACTTGGAGGGAAGGGATTTCAAATTTGAAATGGCCTTGGAAGTTGAGGGATTGTGTGGGGAAGGGGTGATAGTGTTGGAATGGGGGAAGATTGTGTGGGAATAGGGGAGATAGTGTTGGAATGGGAGAGATTCTACCTTGGGACTATGGGGGTGGAGTAATGGAAGCTATAGGAAGTGGAGGGCCTTTAATGGGGTAGGTGGGGGTTGGAAGTTGGGAGGGAGGAGGAGGAGAGAGAGAAAGGGGCGAACCTAGGAGAGAGAAGGAGGGATAGAGAGAGAGGTGGGGTGGGGAATCACTCCCCTAGGGCTTCTCACCCAACTATAGGATTCACTCCACTAGAACTACGTTTGAACACTCAAATGGAAATCTTTTGTATTGAATCATTCATTACCTCCAAATGAAGGGAATGGGGCCCTATATATAGGAAACCCACATTTTACAATAATTCCCTTACAAAAGACTCAATAACAAATAACCGAAGGGGTAGGGGGGGCTCATGGGCCAAGCCCGAAGAATTGGGCCCAATAGCACATTACACAATCTAATGACACTCAAACTTAGAAAAATAAATTCAAGACCTAGGGACATGACTCAAATAAAATGAAAATTACATCAAATGACTCAAGAAGATAGCACAAAAGGGATAATTGGGCCTTTATAGAGAGAGGCCCGAACTCAAACGATGCCGGAGTGTGAAGAAGACCCTAGCCAAAGGGAGTTGTGAATGATGCCTCCATCACATAGTAGTTTTTGACAATAATGCATGCAAAATCTTTGAAATAAATTCTTACAAAATCATGTTCATAGGGCATAAAGTGAATAATATCTACATTGTGGACCTTAATGAAAATCATGAATCAAACCTTTGTCTATCTGCTGATTTAGATAATAATGCTTATAACTGGCATAGACGGTTAGGCCATGCTAGCTACACCACCTTAAATAAATTGGTGAAACATGATTTGGTTAGACGGTTACCTAAAATAAATTTCAACACAAATTCAAAAATATGTGATGCTTGTTCTCTGGGTAAACAGACCTGGAAGTCATTTAAACTTAGATCTCAGCCATTGTCCTTAAGGCCAATGGAGTTTTTGCACATGGACCTATTCGGTCCAACCAGAACTCAGAGTCTGAATGGTAAAAGATTTGGATTTGTTATTGTAGATGATCATACTAGGTTTTCTTAGATCTCTTTCTTAGCAAATAAAAGTGATACATTTCATTTGTTTAAATAGTTTTTCAATAAAGTCAAACGAGAAGGAAAACACAGAATTTGCATAATTCAATCTGACCATGGAGGAGAGTTTGAAAACTTCATGTTTTCTAAGTTCTGTGACTGTGAAGGACTAACCCATAGATTTTCTTCCCCTAGGACACCTGAGCAGAATGGAAATGTGGAGGGAAGAAACCGAACTATTGTGAGAATGGCCCGAACTATGCTGATTGAGAGTCAACTTCCAAGGAAATTCTGGGCAGAGGCGGCCAACACTGCCTATTATACAATCAACAGGGCCATGGTAAGACCAGTGCATAAGAAAACCTCTTATGAGCTTCTGAAAGGTAAGAAACCTAACCTAGCACACTTCAGAATTTTTGGCTCAAAGTGCTTCATACACAATAATGACAAAAAGGATTTAGATAAGTTTGAAGCCAAAAGTAGCCCTAAAATATTCTTAGGTTACTCTGAAGTATCTAGAGCATATAGGGTTTCCAACATTACTGATCAAACCATAGAAGAATCTCCACCTGTTGTTTTTGATGAAACCAGCAAGGGCACTTACTTGAATGATGAAGATAGGAGCTCAAAGCATGATGGAAAATTCTTAGAGGAAGCACAGAAGAGGAGACTCAGCTCACTACAACACCAAATGCTCCAAATCAAGTGGTTTCAGCTGAGTCAGGTTGGTGCGGACACCAGAGCGACCGAGAAAGATGAACCGGCAAGCCGTCGGCACCGTACGCGGAGCACCATTCGAACTACATCAGCGTCCCTTTGGTTCGGAGATAGTCTGGAATCTCCGCCTTGAGTTTGGATACTTTTAGCATTTATTTGCATTGTTTTAGCACTTATTTGGATTGTATTTGGGCTTGTAATGTGTGTTTTACTTGGACTTTCATTTTAGGCTATTTGTAAGGATCTTAATAAGTCATTTGGATTAAACCCCTTTAGAGTCCATTAAGGGGGTGGCCATATTGGACCATTAAGCTTCATAATGGGTCCTTCATTCACTTAAGGCCCAATTGGGCTTCCCCTCCTCATGGGCCACCTAGGTTCGAAAGGTCTATAGGCTCTCTTGGGCTTGTGGATGGCCTTTGATGGCATTGGACCAACTTGGCCCAAGTTAGGCCCATGAAGGGGGCGGCCCCTCTTTTGGCTTCATTAGGCTAGTTGATTTCTTTTCTTTCTTCTCTTTTGACCACATGGGAGAAATATTTTCCTAGCTTTCCCAAGATGCCCTCATCAACCCTAGATCTGAGGGCATGGAAGGTCATTTGCCATGGGAGGTAAAGTCATATAAAATGTTGTAATTTTCATTTCTATCACAATTAATGCCAAAAAATTTAGAATTTCTTTAGAGCCTCCATAGCTTGGTGCGCACCCCCCTCTCTCCTCCCCCTTCTTGCAGCTGTGAAGGCAACCTCCAGAGGTGTGAAGCCTCTTATTCAAGCCTCTTCTGAGTGGGAAGCTCAGATCTATCGCCGCCGCCGAGCCGCCGTCGCACTGCCACCGCCGCCTTATCGGAATTCTATCTTCATCCAACAGCAAGCCCTTCCACGAATTTTATCTCTCATCTCCGAGATCTTCTTGAGCTCAAACTTTCAGGGTGAGTTCCAGAGGTCACCCCCATATTCCAGAAACATTGGTTTGGCCTCTAGTTTCCGATTTCCATTTTTCCATTTTCGTCCATCTTTCCCTTCCAGATCTGCCAGGTTTCTGTCCACTGTGACATCAACCCTGAACTTCCCATCTTCGATCCACTTTTTAATTTTTCCTGGAGCTCCCAATTTTACTGGAGGTTCTGTCCAACACGCCTTCCATCCAAGAATTTTTGTGGAATTTCAAAAGGCCTCTAATTATTTTCTAAAAATCACCTCCAGATCTCATTTAGTTCGGTCTGCTTCTGTCTACATCCAACCACGTGCCAGATAAAATACTTTTCCCCACCCAAACCTCCACCAAATACATCATAAGAAATATTTCCGTTTTCCTCTCTCTCCCCTCTACAACGTTTTTCAAGGCCTGGAGATCTGAATCGGAGGTCTACCCCACGGTCAATGCCAACTCTCAGGAAACTCAGTTTCTGCCCAGTCAGATCTGAGATTGAGAACATGCTGGTTCTAAAATTGCCCATCAGAAGCACGGCTCCGGTGAATTTTTATGAGCCCTATAGGGTCGAAGGACTTCGAGAGAGCTTTCCTACGGTATCTCTTGTGCATCGATCCAACATCGGGAGTGATCGCTGCAGCCAATCTCGCCGGATCGCGCACTGTAAAGCAAAAGTAGCAGATCCGTGGGCAGCAGCTCCAAAGCATGGAGATCGGAGCCGATCGGCCTCCGACCGGCGTTCCTTCCTGGTCGCCATCCAGGGAGGCGTGCTACCAGGGTCCCCATCTCAGCGGGATCCAACCCATCAGACCCGGAGGACAGAGCGGTCAGTTGGCCCCACGAACCCGTAGATCGCACCGTCCGGACAGCACCAAAACGTGGATTCGGCACCGACAAAGCGACATCAAGATGCTGCCCGTCAACCCGATTCGCGTGACTCCCGGGCCCCACATGTGACCTTTTACCTCCCTACGTGGAGAGGGTCAAATTTTTGTACCACAGTAAAACTTTGTTAACCGGGAGTCCGGAGTTGGCCAGGGTTGTCTTCCCCACGCCGGGAGCGTGGAGGTAACGGTCTTAACTCCTTGGCGTTCATTTGCTAGTTTAGTATATGGTCGTATGCCGCTGTGAGAGCATAGCATTCTAGCCCGTTAGTCCATGTCACCGCTGTGAGCGAGAGAGTGACCCGTCCCGTGGCTCGATCCGAGCACGGAAGTGAGTCGGACTACCCTTAACTCTGTCGGTTCCTCAACTGTGAACGATCCGCGTTTCCCTCGCTTGGGACGACGAGTGAGCATGTGTTTCTGTTAGCGACGTATAGCCCATAGGAGCTCTTATTGTCGAGCCTAGTGTCTCTCATGCTCGTATGTTTATGGTCGTGTATGGATTTAGAGTCCAAGGTCCATATCACTTAGAGTCGGTCCCCGTGTCAGTCCGCATCAGTTTGGTATCAGAGCAAGTCGAGTCTAGGGTAGTCGTTGCATGAGTCTTGCATGGTCTACGTCGAGTCTATGATCTTCATTATTTTCAAAACAAAAAAAGTGTTTTAAAATTGCATTTCATCCTGATAATTTGATATTTTAAAAGGTGCTGTCCGAACGTTAGGCTACGTCTATCGGGAAGTCCGCACACTTGCGCGAGTGCTCTTCGGATCGATTAACTCCGCCACGTACCGGATATTGGTTTAGGTCTAGGTGCATTAGTCGGTGTTTGCAACAGTTTGTGCCTCCTAGTTCGTGTGTCTTTGCATGCCCACCCGTCGAGGTACCCAATACTCGGCACCACCACCTATGGCGGATTCCCGAGCCCGTAGCTCCGACGAGCCCTCGACGGCCGAGATGTTCCGAGCCCTCATGGACCGTCTCGATACGGGTATGGATGGCCTTAGTAAGCGTCCAGATGGCATAGGAACACGTCTAGAAGGGAGAATGGAAGCCCTCAAGGATCGGGCCGAATCTTCGGACCAGTCCATCCAGGGTCATTTAGAGAGGATTGCCGTCCTCGAGAGGGCCCCAGCGGCGGCACAACCCACGCCGACCAATGGTCAACAAGAACCGGCTCAGCAACCTGCTGCGCTAAGAGCTCAGGCGGTAGATGTTGGGAGGCAACAGGTGCATGTGGTGGATGATTATGCATTTGATAATGAGCAAGGGGGTTACGGTCATCAGAATCAACGAAAGAATCGTGATGATGATGATGACGACCGCATTCTTAGGGGCGTGCGTGCGGACCCTCCCACTTTTAGTGGGTCCTTGGACCCGAAGGTATATTTAGATTGGGAGGCCGGCATGGACCGGTACTTCGAGTGGTTTGAGATGATGGACCATCGGAGAGTTCGATACGTGAAGATGAAGCTGCATGGGCAGGCCCAAACTTATTGGACCAATGTAGAGAGCCTGCTAAATCAGCGACGTCAACCCCCGATTGGCACTTGGGATGACATGAAAATGAAATTGAGGGAGAAGTACCTTCCTGTCTCATATCGCCAACGTCTCATAGACAAATGGAAAAGTCTCTCCTAAGGGAACCGATCCGTGACCGAGTACACCGCCGAGTTTGATGAGTATTATTTGTGGTGTGGAGTTACGGAAGAGAGCACCATGACCATATCACGCTTTCGAGAGGTCTGCGGTCAAACTATCAATACGAACTTTTTCGCCGCAATGCGACCACTTTGGAACAAGCATATCAGGTTGCTCTCGAATTAGAGCAATTCGAGGCCGAGTTCGAGTCTCTCCATCGGTTGGGTTCCTTTCCCCTTCATAGTGTCGAGCACCGTGGCTCTTCTGGAATGTATCCGAGGGCCCCCATGGCCCGACCTCAGGAGCCCACTCGTCCCGAGCCTTTCGCTCCTAGGCCTCGCCCTCCACCCCCGAGGGACCTTCCTCGTCCCCAACATCTTACGGCACCCACAGCCCGTCCACCGGCACCCGTACCTCCTGCCCATCCTTTGTTGCCTTCACCTCCTATCTGTCGGGAGGATAAAGGGAAAGGACCCATGATTGGGGAGCCTAGTGGATCACGACAGGAGTGTTATCGCTGCAATGGGTTTGGCCATTTTACCAACCAGTGTCCCACCGGCCAGTCTCTTATCATTGGGGACACACAGGCCGAGGATACCACCCCTACGGACCTCGAGTTAGTCAGCTATGAAGCAGATCCAGAGCTATCTGACGAGTACTATGAGGCCGAAGGTAATGGCTAGGATGCCCAGCATCCGGACGATACCCACTTGGGGGCCGTCAGGTGTATTCTCACCCAGCCACAGGCCAGTTATGACTGGCGATGGACCACTATCTTTCATACATTCTGTCGGCTGGGCAAGCAAGTTTGTAAGGTGATTATCGATAGTGGGAGTTGCATCAATGCAATCTCAATGGGCACTGTCTCCAGTCTTGGTCTTACACCCATGGATCACCCTTGCCCCTATCGAGTATCATGGGTGGATTCCACCTCCATTCCGATCAGGCTACGGTGTCTGGTCCCACTGCAGTTCCGTGCCAACCGTGATGATATCTGGTGTGATGTCCTCCCCATGGAGGTGGGCAGCATTATTCTTGGTAGGCCGTGGTTATTTGATCGGGATGCCACACTACATGGCCGGTCGAACACCTGTACCTTCGACCATGCTGGTCAACAGATTACCCTCCAACACTCTCAGCCCAAGAAGCCTTCAGTTAGGGGTCCTACTGGCCTTAGTACTCCGGAGTCTTACATCCCCGGGCCCAGTACCCCACCCCCAGCTCGGGCTATGACCGTTACATCTGGCCCAGGCGATCCCTCGACTCGGAGATTGATGATGATTAGCTCTCGGGAAATGGAGCGGGAGGCTAGTAGGGGCTGCCCTGTATTTGCTATTTCGGTTCGAGAGGTGGAGCCAAAGTCCGAGGGTGAACTCCCACCCGATGTCATTCCTATTCTACAGTAGTTCGCTGACATTTTTCCCGAGGAGCTTCCCGAGGGACTCCCACCCATGCGGGATATTCAGCATGCTATCGACCTGATTCCGAGCTCCTCATTGCCCAATCTTCTTCATTATCGCATGAGTCCCATGGAACATGCCGAGCTAAAACGACAGGTCGATGAGTTGATGCAGAGAGGGTATGTTCGGGACAACATGAGTCCGTGTGCTGTTCCCGCATTACTCGCCCCATAGAAGGATGGCACGTGGAGAATGTGCATTAATAGTCATGCCATCAACAAAATCACCGTGAAGTACAGGTTCCCTATTCCTCACCTAGATGATATGCTAGACATGATGACCAGTGCCACTATCTTCTCGAAGATCGATCTTAAGAGTGGTTACCATCATGTGAGGATTAGGCCAGGTGATGAGTGGAAGACCGCATTGATGGGGACATCACCTCCCATGCCCACCTTCACAGCTCGTCTCCTCACCCCGGTTGCATCCGGCATGGTTTAGTCATTTAATTTTGAGTCCTATATAATTTTACTTGAGTCATTTGATGTAATTTGCATTTTATTTGAGTCATGTCCCTAGGTCTTGCATTTATTTTCCTATGTTTGAGTGTCATTAGAGTGTGTAATGTGCTAATTGGGCCCATTTCTTCGGGCTTGGCCCAATGAGCTCCCCTACCCCTTCGGTTATTTGTCAATGAGTCTTTTGTCAGGGTCTTATTGTAAAATGTGGGTTTCCTATATATAGGGCCCCATTTCCTTCATTTGGAGGTAATGAATCAATGAATGAAAAAACTTGCCATTTTGAGAGTTTACACTCCTTATCTAGTGGAGAGATTCCATTTTTTGGGTGAGAAACCCTAGGGGAGAGATTCCCCACCCTTCCCTCTCTTAATCTCTCTTTTTCACTCCACTTTCTCTCTCCTCAACACCCAAATTCGAATTTTCTTCTCTCTCCTCCCCCTCTCAACCACTTCCAACCCCCACCTACCTCCATTAACTCCTCACAACTTCCCACAACCCCTCTTTAATCCTCACCTAGTCCCAAGGAAGTTCCACCACTCAAAACCCCACCCTCCAACCACCACCTACCCCTTTCACTTCCCTAAGCATATCTCCACCTTCCCAAGACTGAATTAACTCATTCCAAAGCCCAAATTCGAATCTCCCCATCCCTCCTTGCTCCCTAGGTCGCACCCCTCCTCTCCCCTCAAGCCAAGTTCGCCCCCCTCCTCTCTTCTCCACTCCAGCTTTGTGTGCAGGCCGACCTGCAGATTAGCACTCTGTTGCAGCGACGTCCACGACTGCATCTTGCTTCTGCTGGTGGCATGGCCTAACTTTCTGGAAAGGCCTCCCTGTGCTCTTCGCAGGCGAGGTGGAATCACTCCATTCTGAGTTCGTGGCCGTCCGTGAAGGCTGTTCTTCCCCGACTGCGTAGAACCTCTCAGACCAAAAGCCAGAGCGGCAGAGAAGACTCTCCCACGACGAACCTTGAAGGAATCAGCCTTCAGGGTCTTCTACAAAGATCTTCCTCCCCCTGTCAGGGTCTAGGAACAGAAGGTGGAGCTCCGTTCGGCATCCGAAAACCAGAGATATTAATTTTCTACCACAACCACGCCGGTCTGCCTCCTCACAGTCTGCCCCGACCACCGTCCACTTCTCTGGACACCCAGCTCATCTCTGACATCATAAGACTTCCCTGTTTGTTTTTCTGCAAAGTAGACTCGTCAACGATTCCAACGAGTCTAGTGGTGCCAGATTTGGAGCTCAGGAGCGACCGTGACCACTTCTGCAAGCTGCTGTTTCAGACTGAGCTCGGCCAGAGACCAGAGCTGCATCCATCTTCCAGTCGCCGGAGCAGTCAGCCCCCAGATCAGAACGTCGTCCAAAAAATCAGGCTGCACCCCTCTCTGGTTAGCAATCTTTTGGCGCAAGTCGCATCAGATTCTGAGCTCGGTGGATTTATTGGCTGCATCAACATCGACTCCCTGTCCAGAATTACAGAAGCTAGACAGAATCGGCGAAGCTCGGAAACTCGGTTTCCTTTGCATCTCTCCCCACCCCGCTTGGCCGGCTGAAGGCCCCACCCTGCGTGGAGGTAGTTTTGAATGTATTAAGCATAACCCCCACCCCATGATCACCCCTCCTGCGTGAGTAGTAGTGATGTACCGTTTGCAATTTCAGGTCAAGCTACACCGCCGCGGCGTGTGGGGATCCACCGCCTCCCCGCTCGCCCTCGTCTCCGAGCGGGACCGGTTTCTTCAAACCGGTCGAGTAAGTGCTCTAAACCCTTACTCATTGTGCTTGTCTTTCAATGTTTGTTTCTTAGCTCCGCTGGTTGTGCGAGAGAGAGCCCGATCCTCAAGCCCTGTTGCCTTGAGTGATCACCGTGGGAAGAGTGAAACCGGTGCCCTTGGCACTTTGTCGGCCCCATTGAATTGGGTTCCACATCCTTTTGGGAATCAAGCCTTGGCCTTGCTGGCCCTCTACCAGCAAGGGCCCAACCCCACATCTTCACATTGGCATTGCCAAGTTACCCCGGGCTTGGGTGAGCGACGAGAGAGCGGCGGCCCAAATTGGCCCATTTAGAATGCGAATGTGCTTGCTTGCTTAAGTCCAAGATTGTGTCACATCACGCATTCAAGACCAAGGATGGTCTCTATGAGTGGTTGGTTATGCCCTTTAGGCTGACCAATGCCCCTAGCACTTTCATGCGGCTCATGACTCAGGTCGTTCGACCTTTCATTGGAGTCTTTGTGGTAGTGTACTTTGATGATATTCTTATCTATAGTCGCACCACGGGAGACCACTTAGACCACCTTCGACATGTCTGTCTACTTCTTAGGCGAGAGCAGCTATATGCAAACCCACAGAAGTGTGCCTTCATGACACCTCAACTTACCTTCTTGGGTTTTATTGTGTCTAGTATCGGGGTCTCCGCTGATCCGGAGAAGATCCGGGCCATTGTTGAGTGGCCAGAACCCCGCACGATCCATGATGTCCGTAGCTTCCATGGCCTCGCGACGTTCTATCGTCGCTTTATCTGCGGATTTAGCTCCGTCACTACCCCGATCACGGATTGTATTCGGAAGGGCACATTTGTATGGACGAAGGCCGCAGCTGCTGCCTTCAAGGACATCAAGGAGCGCATGATCCAGACACCTATCCTTCGATTGCCAGATTGCTCGAAGGTGTTTGAGGTCTCTTGTGATACATTGGGTGTTGGGATAGGAGGAGTGTTGAGTTAGGAGACCCACCCGATCGCATATTTTAGTGAGAAGCTGAATGACGCGAAACTGTGATACTCCACTTATGATAAGAAATTCTACGTAGTTGTTCAGGCTCTTAGGCATTGGAGGCACTATTTATTACATTAGGAGTTTGTCTTATACTCTGATCACGAGGCTTTGAGGTACCTCCATTCCCAAAAGAAGCTTAATGTGCGTCACAGTTGATGGGTTGAGTATCTCCAGAAGTACACATTTATGCTTAAACATAAGGCTGGAGTGGAGAACAAGGTGGCCGATACCTTGAGTCGGCGTGCCTATCTACTGACCACCATGAGTGCCGAGGTCATAGGGTTAGAAAAGATGAGAGATGCCTATGTTGACTGTCCTGATTTCGGTCAGATCTATACCACTCTCCAGGTAGGACCCTCTAGAGACCATGATAATTATGTGCTTCAGGAGGGTTACCTCTTTCGGGGAGGCAGGCATTATTTTCCCCGAACTTCGGTTCATGACTTCTTAGTCTGGGAGCTACATGCGGGAGGTCTAGCCAGCCACTTTGGTCAGAATAAGACTATTGAGGCTGTTGAGCATAGATTTTATTGGCCGAGTCTGAAGAGAGATGTTGCTCATATTGTGCCCAGAGCCGTACATGTGTTACGGCCAAGATGAGGAAGCAAAGCTCGGGCCTTTATACGCCTCTCCCCATGCCTGATGCTCCGTGGCATGATGTTAGCATGGACTTTGTTTTGGGATTGCCACGTACCTCTAGGAAGCATGATTCGGTCTATGTGGTGGTTGACCGATTCTCGAAGATGGCTCTTTTCATTCCCTGCTCGAAGACTTCAGATGCTTCGAGGTTAGCCCGCCTATTCCTTACTCATGTGGTGTGAAGTTCGGGTTGCCTCGCACTATAGTGCCTGACCGTGAAGTTCGATTCACCAGTTACTTTTGGAAGACACTATGGCATATGTTGGGTACTCACCTCAAGTTTTCCACTGCATATCATCCCCAGACAGATGGTCAGACCGAGGTGGTCAATAGGAGTTTGGGAGATCTTTTGAGGTGTCTTGTCAAGGACCGTCTAGGGGGTTGGGATCTCATATTACCATTAGCAAAATTTGCATATAACGATTCGGTTAACATGTCTACCAGCATGAGTCCATTCAAGATTCTCACAGGTCGTAGGCCTAGGAAGCCAGTGGATCTTGTTCCCATGCCCATTCATGCACGAGTGTCGGAGTCTGTATGACGACATCCGTCGTCACATTGAGGCCAGCAATGCACGTTACAAAGAGCTAGCCGATGCCCATTGACACCACCGAGAGTTCCAAGACGGTGAATATGTTATGATCAGGGTAAGACCTGAACGGTTTCTCTCTAGAACCGTAAAGACATTACAAGCTCACGGAGCCGGTCCATTTAGAGTGTTGAAACACGTTGGATCCAATCCATATGTTGTGGACCTGCCAGAGGAATATGGTATAAGCTCAACTTTCAATGTGTCGGATATAGTTGCATATAGGGACCTAGCGGTGATCCCTAGTGAGCATTTCGAGCCATCTCCTCCCATTGAGAGTGACCCCACACCTGAGTGTCCACCTCCACCCCCCTTTCCACGGTAGCGAGAGCATATCGATCATATACTGGATGAGTAGGTGACAGTTACCAGGAGTGGATCCTACCCGCGCTACCTAGTGCGTTGGAGAGGGTGACCCGCCACCGAGGATACTTGGATTACCCGTGGAGAGTTGCAGCTGATAGATCTGGATCTATTGAGCGCTACTAGAGCCATGCAGACCCATACTCGATAGGGTCGAGTTTCTCCCACCCGGGGAGAATTGGTGCGGACACTAGAGCGAGCGAGAAGCACGAACCGGCAAGCCGTCGGTACCGTACGCGGAGCACCACTCGAACTACATCAGCGTCCCTTTGGCTCGGAGATAGTCTGGAATCTCCGCCTTGAGTTTGGATACTTTTAGCATTTATTTGCATTGTTTTAGCACTTATTTGGATTGTATTTGGGCTTGTAATGTGTGTTTTACTTGGACTTTCATTTTGGGCTCTTTGTAAGGCTCTTAATAAGCCATTTGGATTAAACCCCTTTAGAGTCCATTAAGGGGGTGGCCATATCGGACCATTAAGCTTCATAATGGGTCCTTAATTCACTTAAGACCCAATTGGGCTTCCCCTCCTCATGGGCCACCTAGGTTGGAAAGGTCTATAGGCTCTCTTGGGCTTGTGGATGGTCTTTGATGGCCTTGGACCAACTTGGCCCAAGTTAGGGCCATGAAGGGGGCGCCCCCTCTTTTGGCTTCATTAGGCTAGTTGATTTCTTTTCTTTCTTCTCTTTTGACCACATGGGAGAAATATTTTCCTAACTTTCCCAAGATGCCCTCATCAACCCTAGATCTGAGGGCATGGAAGGTCATTTGCCATGGGAGGTAAAGTCATATAAAATGTTGTAATTTTCATTTCTATCACAATTAATGCCAAAAAATTTCAGAATTTCTTTAGAGCCTCCATAGCTTGGTGCGCACCCCCCTCTCTCCTCCCCCTTCTTGCAGCTGTGAAGGCAACCTCCAGAGGTGTGAAGCCTCTTATTCAAGCCTCTTATGAGTGGGAAGCTCAGATCTATCGCCGCCGCCGCCGCCGAGCCGCCGTCGCACTGCCACCGCCGCCTTATCGGAATTCTATCTTCATCCAACAGCAAGCCCTTCCACAAATTTTATCTCTCATCTCCGAGATCTTCTTGAGCTCAAACTTTCAGGGTGAGTTCCAGAGGTCACCCTCATATTCCAGAAACATTGGTTTGGCCTCTAGTTTCCGATTTCCATTTTTCCATTTTCGTCCATCTTTCCCTTCCAGATCTGCCAGGTTTCTGTCCACTGTGACAGCAACCCTGAACTTCCCATCTTCGACCCACTTTTTGAATTTTTCCTGGAGTTCCCAATTTTACTGGAGGTTCTGTCCAAAACGCCTTCCATCCAAGAATTTTTGTGGAATTTCAAAAGGCCTCTACCTATTTTCTAAAAATAACCTCCATATCTCATTTAGTTCTATCTACTTCTATCCACATCCGATCACCTGCCAGTATAAAATACTTTTCCCCACCCAAACCTCCACCAAATTAGTCATAAGAAATAATGCCCTTTTCCTTTCTTTCCCCTCTACAACTTTCATGAAGTGCTCGAGATCTGAATCGGAGGTCTATCCTGCGGTGAATGCCAACTCTCAGGAAACTCAGTTTCTGCCCTGTCAGATCTGAGACTGAGAACATGCCGGTTCTAAAATTACCCATCAGAAGCATGGCTCCGGTGAATTTTTATTAGCCCCATAGGGTCAAAGGACTTCGAGAGAGATTTCCTACGGTACCTCTTGTGCGTCGATCCGACGTCGGGAGTGATCGCAGCAGTCGATCTCGCCGGATCGCGCGCTGTAAAACAGAAGTAGCAGATCCGTGGGCAGCAGCTCCAAAGCTTGGAGATCGGAGCCGATCGGCCTCCGACCGGCGTTCCAGCCCGGCCGCCATCCAGGGAGGCGCACCACCAGGGGTCTCCATCTCAGAGGGACCCACCCCATCAGACCCAGAGGATAGAGCGGTCCGTGGGCCCCACGAACCCGTAGATCGCGCCGTCCGGACTGCACCAAAACGCGGATTCGGCACCGAGGAGCGACATCAAGATGCTGCCCGTCAACCTAATTCGTGTGACTCCCGGGCCCCACATATGACCTTTCACCTCCCTACGTGGAGTGGGTCAAATTTTTGTACCACAGTAAAACTTTGTTAACCGGGAGTCCGGAGTTGGCCGGGGTTGTCTTCCCCACGCCGGGAGCGTGGAGGTTACGGTCTTAACTCCTTGGCGTTCATTTGCTAGTTTACTATATGGTCGTATGCCGCTGTGAGAGCGTAGGATTCTAGCCCGTGAGTCCATGTCACCGCTGTGAGCGAGAGAGTGACCCGTCCCGTGGCTCGATCCGAGCATGGAAGTGAGTCGGACTACCCTTAACTCTGCCGATTCCTCAACCGTGCACGATCCGCATTTCCCTCGCTTGGGATGACGAGTGAGCTTGCGTTTCTATTAGTGACGTATAGCCCATAGGAGCTCTTAGTGTCGGGCCTAGTGTCTCTCATGCTCGTATGTTGCTGGTCATGTATGCATTTAGAGTCCGAGGTCCATATCACTTAGAGTCGGTCCCCGTGTCTGTCCCGCATCACTGGTGAGCACTCAACCAACTTGAGATTCTTAAAAGATCATCCTGTACAGAACATCATAGGAAATTTGAGTGATCCCCGTAGGACAAGGTCCTTTCTTAGAGATGTAAATAATCAAGACCTAGTTGCCCTATTGTCACAAATTGAACCCAAAAGTGTAGAAGAGGCTTTGGATGATTAATCATGGGTTAATGCAATGAATGAGGAACTAGAACAATTTGAAAGAAATAATGTCTGTGAACTAGTTCCAAGACCTGAAAATGCAAATGTTATACGAACTAAATGGGTTTTCAAAAATAAAATGAATTAAGATGGAATAATTTCGAGAAATAAAGCAAGATTAGTAGCCAAGGGCTACTGTCAAGAGTTTGGGGTTGATTTTGATGAATCCTATGCATCCGTTGCTAGGATGGAAGCAATAGGAATTCTATTACCGTTTGCATGTTCTAAAAATATAAAACTTTAACAAATGGACGTCAAAAGTGCATTTCTAAATGGTTTTATTAAAGAAGAAGTTTATGTAGATCAACCACCTGGATTTCAACTGTCTTTACACCCTAATAAAGTTTTCAGGTTGAACAAAGCCCTATATGGACTGAAACAGGCCCCTCAGGCCTGGTATGAAAGGCTGACAGAATTTCTGCTCAACAAGGGCAACAAAAGAGGTAAGGTGGACCAGACCTTGTTTACAAAGGTTCTAAATAAAAACCTCATCATAGTTCAAGTATATGTAGACGATATAGTTTTTGG
Source organism: Amorphophallus konjac (assembly GCA_022559845.1). Taxonomy (NCBI): domain Eukaryota; kingdom Viridiplantae; phylum Streptophyta; class Magnoliopsida; order Alismatales; family Araceae; genus Amorphophallus; species Amorphophallus konjac. The sequence goes on from CM040129.1 coordinate 72,112,433, forward strand.
TTCAACATGTACTGAACTATGTAGAGAATTTGCTGTATTGATGTCAAATGAATTTGAGATGAGCATGGTAGGTGAACTACAATATTTCCTTGGATTGCAGGTGCAACAATTGGAAGATGGATGCTTCATTAGCCAGACCAAGTATACAATGGAATTCTTAAGAGATTTGGGATGGACAAGTTGAAGCACATCTCAACTCCAATGGGTACCAACACTTCCTTAGATGTAGATGAATCGAGTCAGAAAATTGATGCCAAATTATACCGAGGTATGATCGGATCCCTACTCTATTTGACTGCCTCAAGACCTAATATTCAATTCAGTGTAGGAATGTGTGCTAGATATCAATCTAGGCCTACAGAATTGCATCTAGCTGGAGTAAAGAGAATTTTTAGATACATTTCTGGAACTCATAACTTAGGTCTGTGGTACCCTGCATCAAATGCTTTAGATCTTTTTTCTTACACTGATGCTGATTACGCTGGCTGCAAACTAGATAGGAAGAGCACTAGTGGACATTGTCAATTTTTAGGTGGGTGTCTGGTTTCTTAGGGTTTCGAGAAACAGCACTCTGTGGCCCTCTCTACTGCAGAAGCTGAACACATAGCTGCAGGGAGCTATGGTACACAGGTAATATGGATCAAACATCAGCTTCAGGACTACCAAGTAGATCTGGGCTGCACACCCATTTACTGTGATAATACTAGTGCCATTAATCTTACAAAGAATCCTATCTTACATTCACGCACTAAACACATTGAAATAAGACATCATTTCATCAAAGATGAGGTTTATAAAGGTACTTTTGAATTGATCCATGTAGGCCTTGCATATCCGATAGCTGATATCTTCACTAAGCCACTGGATAATAAAAAATTCACCACCTTGAGGAGAGAATTAGGCATCTTTAAATCCTCTTGAATTCTGAATTCCTTGAATAAAATGCATCCATGTTTGTTTGCCAACATTGAGTTGCATACTGTTCTCTTTTGTCTACATCTACAGTTAGCAGTTGTCATAATTTAGTGAATTCCATTAACATGCATAACCTGCTGGTATATCAAATGGAAAGCTGGGAGAAGGTCAGATCCCTTCTGACTGGAAACCCACATCATGTGTGAGGTGGTCTTATGACCGACATCCTCCACCTGGTACCACAGGTTCATTTTCATATAAAATCAGGTCTAAAGTCCATCAACATTTGTTATCTTGCATATCAGTTCATTCTGCATACAAATGGGTTGCATTCCTGATTCCTTTTGTGAGGGGGAGAAGTCTTCATTAAGTCTTGTGTAGGAGGCATTTGCATGTGTTAAGCTGTTTGTTTTGAGTTCTTCAGTCAGTCTTGTTGTCAGGGGGAGGTCCTTGTCGGTTAGTTTATCTTCTTTTTGTTGACTGATTCAGAAGATGTTGAGAGATCTAACTGCTGCAAAAGGATCTTTGAAAAACTCATACAGTCTATTCACAACAGATAGAAACTCATGACTCTCGTAATATTTTAAGTGTGAATAATTGAAACATAGCTAAGAAGCTTCTACCTAATAATCATGCATAGACCTGAACAAAGAATCAGAAGAATGTCTTCATACATTCATAATGTGCATGAATCACAGTTAAAAACTCTTATGTCATGATATCTCCTAAAAGCTAGAAACATAGATTTCTGGCAGCATATTCTCTGAGAATCAGTCCATGTTGTATTGTTTTCAAACATCTCATATCAAATAAAAAAAAATTCTTTTGGGGGTTTCAAAAATTTTCAGGGCAATGATCTGGTTACCGAGAAACTAGACGACTCATCAAAGAAATGAAAAGTATTCTATGTCATGAAGTGCCAGATTATCTCTGTTTAAAAAAAAGGGGGGTCTGTGAAAAATTAAAATTCATGGCAGAGCAATAGCATTAAAGTGTTGAGTAACTGGGGATTCTGGCCTCTGATAAAGGTGTCTCCTCATGTACAAAGACACTACAATTGCAAACACTATTCTCTAATGAGAAGTAATACGGTTCTCACTCTAAGTAAATGGGGATTCTGGCCTCTGATCAAGGTGTCTCCTCATGTAACAATGTGTGACTTACCACAATTACTCATTGGTAATTACGCTGCTCAGAAAAGAAAAATCTTCAACACCTCTATTTTAGAAATATAATGTAGATTGTTTGTCCTCGATACTTCTATATCAACCTTCAGTAGATGCGTTTCTAGACATTTAATCAGTATAGCTTTTAGAAAGACCCTTCTTGGCATAATTGTTACATCTTGGTCTTCCTCGTTATTTTCTGTACGATGATAATCTTCACTCTTACTCCTTGTCTATCTTAATTATTGGACCTGAAACAACTGAGCTTACTTCAGTTCTCCTACGTATTCTTTTAAGAGATGGATCTGGAACTTTCTATATTGTAAATTTACTGTATTTCAATTCAGATTCTCGCTTCACTCCTTTTGATGATGTCAAAGGGGGAGAGCATTTCTGTGTGTTGAGAGCTAAGTGTTTAGAGTGTTGAGAGAGCTCTGCATGAGTTGGCTTGGGCAGGAAGGTTTGGTCAGGGAGTCTGCATGAGTTTGGCAAGTGAGAAGAGTCAGTCTGGCCTCTGCATGAGTTTGCCAAGTGAGAAGAGTCAGTCTGGCATGTGTTGTTGATTTGTGCTATCTTTAGTCTATGAAGCATACTGCATGCTGTTGCATCCTTGCTTTCTCTAAAAGGGAGTCTGATAGCCTTCCCATCACCTTCATTATGTAAATTGATGACTCACAGTGTTGCCATCATCAAAAAAGGGGATATTGTTGTGTCCCTGTGATTTTGATGATAGCAAACACTATAAGTCATCATGTGGTTGCATGAAAAATGAATGATGATGCAATATGCATTTGGTTATGCATTTGGTTATTGCACTGTGCATTAATTAGTTGAATTTAATGATCTCATCATAATCATTCAGATTGATGCATCTTCATGCTGCATAGAACCTCATCAGGATGATGCACTTCACTGTTCATGCATATAAGATCAATGCACATCTCATGTAGATTCATTTAATCAAACAGGTAGAGGTCAATGCATCTTATATACAGGTCGATGCTAGTTTTGGTTTTCATGGAACTAAGGTCGACGCTAGTTTTGTCAACACAAACTAAGGTCGATGTTAATTGTCTAAACCATGCCATATAAGGTCGGTGCATATCACTGTTCACATGCATATACAAGGTCGATGCATGTTCTGGTCCATGTATATATAAGGTTTATGCTAGTTTGCATATGTGCTAGAAAAGTCGGTGCACATAACTATTCACATGCATAAACAGGTCGATGCTAGTTTGCATGTGTTAGAAAAGTCGGTGCACCTTTGCTATTCAGTACATACGGTTGATGCTTCTTTTGCTCTCCAGCGTATGAGGTCTGTGCATGTTTTTTGTTTTATGCCATATCAATTCGATGCACATTCTTCCAACGCAGAACAAGGTCGATGCACCTTTGGTCTGTCAGCGAAGAAGGTCAATGCATATCCTTCCAACCCAGAACAAGGTCGATGCATCATTGGTTCATCAGCGAAGGAAGGTTGGTGCACATTTTTGTCTACACAGGACAAAGGTCGAAGCATATCCTGGCAACGAAGAAGGAAGGTCGATACACCTGTGTGATTTTAAGAAGAGAGGTCGGTCCACATTTGAGAAACTTCAAAAATTAGGTCGAAGCACATTGAAAAACTCTGAAAAGGGTCAGTGCACATGTCACTTTCAAAGCATGAAGGTCTGAGCACCTTCACACAAGTCAATGTTCAAATGTTGCATAAGGTTAGAGCACACTCAATTAAGCCGGAACACATGTTTTGGAATTCTACACAAGGTCTGTGCATATATGATTTCAGGGTCGGTGCATGTTCTACTTTAAGATAGAAGGTCTGTGCATATATGGTTCCAGGGCCGTCGCATGTTCTGTTTCAAACACACAAGGTCTGTGCATGTATAGTTCCAAGGTCGAAGCACTTTAGCCATTTAGCAAAGTAAAGTGGATGCATGGAATGATGCCTCAGTGGAAGTATTTCATCAAACAAATGGTGATGCATTTTTTTGGCACCTGACCACATGAGTTCCTCGTGCGAGCGTAAAGGACTTATACTTAACACCTCAGATGCATCTCTGCCGCCCATCACAGTGCGGATACTTTTGGCGTGAAAAGTCATGACCACGTGGCAGAAACTCTAACAATGATGGGCACGTGATCCAAGAGAGGATGACACGCCATTTAAGTGGTATCTAGAAGAATGGACCAATCAGAGTTCACTAGTTCCTTCTGCTATTTACGGATCCCCTGTTCTATATAAGGCGGCCTTCCCCCTTCAAAGAAGAGTGCTAAAAGCTGCAAGAACCTACGAGAGCCCCTGCTACATGAGAATCCCACTAAAAGGAGAGCAACGCCAGAAGAAATAAAGAGAGAAAAGAGGATTTAAGAGCAGCCAGCCATGATATCTAAAATTGCCTCATCGAAGCTACATTTTTCTTTGTTCTTCTATTTTTTATTTTTCATTTAATCCCATCCTTGTGTTTTGTGCTTTCTGCTTCCCTCCAATTACTCTTGGAGGAAGGGAGACATTATCTCCGGTTGCGAGTGACTTGGGGTCGCTCGTGGGTTTCCCTCTGGTGTGGAGGAAGGGAGGACCTGTCCTCCGGTTTTGGTCTTGCTAGTAGCAAGGCCAGGTCTCAGGTTCTGTAGGGTGCAGGACCTGGATTGAGGGATTTGTCTCCCTTAGGGCAAGCTGTCAGGCAGCATTGTGTCGCAGACTGAGTCAGCTTCTTGTCCAGCATTTTTTAGTGGATCCTCGTTCGGTGTGAGCGAGGGGTGGACATAGATTGTAGTTGGCAATCGAACCACCTTAAACTCCTTTGCCTTCCTGTGTGATTGTTCCTTTGATTCTTATTGTTGGGGTGAAGTTTCAGTATCCAGTTGGTATATAAAAAGGACTCAGTCGGAACGATAGGTCAACCCTATCTGGAAGATTGGCTTCTTGCGTGAGGAGACTCCCAAGTCCAACCTTCGCCGAGTGCCACTGGCTATCTACTGAACTCATTCCTGCTCAACCTTTGCTCGCCTTTGGATCACTTGTTGTTAAAGGGTTTGGTTCACATTATCTTTCTAGACCTATCTTTTGTTCGATCAATTGCATGATCATCTAACTCAGCCTTCATTGTTTATCATATCGCTTGTTGAGATTGTACTTAGTCGTGTTTTTATTTGGTATGCATCTTATCTCTGGACTAAAGGACCGTGTTCCTTTGATTAGTTGTTAAACTGGGGTGATCTATTCATCCCCTTTTCTAGATCACTCTCTTGTATTTCTATCAGCTTCAGCTATCTTGAAGCATAACATATAACCCTATCATTTTGCATAAGAACACAACCAAGACCATCACGTGATGCGTCGGTATAGACTTCGAAGCCACCACCTTCAATGGGTAGTGCTAATACAAGTGCAGTAGTCAGATGTTCCTTGAGAGTCAGGAAACTTTCTTCACAATCCTTCGACCATATAAAAGGATTCTCCTTTCTTGTAAGTCTGGTCAGAAGGACGGCAATTTTTTAGAAATCTTTAATAAATTACCTTTAGTAGCCAGCCAGACCAAGGAAACTCCCGACTTCAGTTACAGTTGTTAGTCTGCTCCGGTTCTTAACAACTTCAACTTTAGAAGGATCTACAGCGATACCTTGCTTTGAGATAATGTGGCCAAGGAATGAAACCTCCTTTAGCCAGAATTCACACTTGTTGAGTTTTGCATAGAGTTGGCGATCTCTTAATATTTGCAAAGCTATCCTTAAGTACTCTTTGTGCTCCTACTTGTTGACCATGTGTGTAACTGATTAATACTTTTATGGTTTTGATGATGTCTGCCTCTGTAGTCATTAATGAACTATACCTGCATTTGATAATGTTAATATTCATACATTTCAGGTCATTATACTTCCAGTGTAAACGATCAAGATCAAGAGCTTGAACAACACTTTCAGTACACAGATGTCAAGGCATATGACAAGACAATATTGGTGGTCATTATACTTCTAGTGCAAAAGATCAAGAATGACACATAAATCTAGGCAACTGGATACACAGATATCAATGCATAAGACAATATTGGTTGCATGAAAATCAAGCATGTTTCAAGCATAAAAATCAAGTTGAATAGCATCACACATAAGGTCATTGCATATTCCTTATATAGTTAATGCATATATTGCCGTATGGATGGTTCAAGGTCGGTACAACTTCTGGATAGCATGCTACAAGATAATCCAAGGAATTGAGTGGGGTGTTGTCAAAGGTGAAAGCTCATTGATCGTGCTCAAGCAAAGATGCAAATCTATTTTACAAGCAAAAGTTGGCATTTCACATTCAGCTAATCACTTATCCAAGGTCAATGCACAAAGAGGCATAGCCAAGAAAATCCAAGGCCAGAGACTCAGTTGATACCTTTTAGACTATCAAGGGAGATGCCACGGACATGAACGGGCTGCTAAAGAAGTCAAGCGGCGGAGCTAAAGACTTAACGGACCAACCCGGGCAAGCCCGGGTTCTGCCCAGCTGGCGGTCGACCGCCAGCACAGGGGCAGTCGACCGCCCCAGCCAGGGATTGCCCGTCTGCAGTTCTGTCAGCTGCAGGTCGACCGCCAGCCAGTAGCGGTCGACCGAAAATCCCAGGTACTGCCCGTTTACAGATTTCTCAGTAGAGGTCGACCGCCAGAAGCTGCAGGTCGACCGCCAGCCCCGAGCCTTCAATGTTAACTTTATTTCCAACTTCGAAAAGGGCCATTCAACATGGATTTGTTTAATCCAAAAGTCACCTAAACACCCATGATTTGTGGATCTGGTCTGAGGCTTGTCTATAGACCATTCAAAGACTATAAAACCAATACAAGAGGGTTAGAAACCCTAGTTGATGGAGTTGATGAAGTGAATCAAAGAGAGCTCAAGGGAGGCAATTTCGCGGGCACTGTAGCACCTCCGTGAATAGTGTTTCGCGTAGGAGTTCTTCATCCTTCCAAGGTGTTTCAAGGTGAGATCTGAAGCCAAGCAACCTCCAAGCAAGCAAGAAGCATTCAAGGCTCTCAAAGGTGATCAAAGCTGCATCCATAAACCTCTTCATCAACTCAAGAGGATCAAAGGTCATCAAAGCTACATCCATACAATCTCTCCATCAACTCAAGGTGATTCAATCTCATATCTCAATCCATCAACCTCCAAGGAAGAGTAGAAGCAAGCAAGGCTAATAAGGGAGATCAAAGGAGGCTGCAAGGGTGTGTTCAAGGGAGAGGAGTTCGAGTACTGTAGCTATGAACAGTACTCCGGGAAGAAGTTCTTCATCAAATCCTCAAGAGATTCAAGCTCCAGCAAACCTCAGACAAGATCTTTTCTCTTAAGCATATTCTATATCTTGTTGAGTGTTTTTCATAAGTTGTTTTTATTCCATTTATTTCAAACACTTGAACTTGAGAATCATCCCAACCGGTGGTTAGTAGGAAGGCAATCGGAGGCTATCCGATTTGCGGTGTTGACGTCCATACCAGTGGTTAGTAGGAAGGCAATCGGGAGTTCTCCGATTTGCGGTGTAGCCGTCCCTGCCGGCTTTGTGTGTAGGAAAACAGAAAGAGGGCTTTCTCTGTTCTGTGGTTGGGGCATTTCCCCGGTCAAGCTGTGAGTCAGCAAGAAAGCCTCACCGGGTTTTGGTGAGGGGTGGACATAGGTTGCGGGGTTGCAACCGAACCACCTTAAAAATCCCTGTGTTGTGAGTTGTTTATCGTGTGTAATTGATCTATATCTTCTAACCCCATTCGCAGGTTCGTGTGCTTCCATACTTGGTTAGATTGTTCACACACATATGCACTTTGAGTGATCAACATAGCACCTACACACACGCACGGTTGTTGCAAGCTATTACATGCTCTAGTGTTATGCTTTATGATCCCTGCACTACAAGGCTTATTTCTTTCAAGTTCACAAATGTGCTTAAAGAAGTGTGGACGTTTCATAGCTTGTAATCCAAGTCTTTTCATTTGAGCCACTCTACTTAATTCCGTTGTGCATTGTGCCTAAGTGATTCATTCACTTTATAAGAGTGGTTTAAGCTTCCGCTAACTAAGAGTTTTAAATAGGCCAAAGCTTGTGAAAGGATCTATTCAACCCCCCCTTCTAGATCCATTTGCACCTCGTGGGACCCAACAAGTGGTATCAGAGCGAGGCTCTGTCATTCCCAAATCCAACGATCTGCAGGGAAAGATCCCGGTGTTTGTTATTTAGATGGATTCACATGCTACACTTGCTTCGATGGCTTCTCCACCCATTTATGATGGTTCAGATTTTTCTACATGGGTTGGAAGAATGCTCATCTATGTTAGCTCCATAGATCCACAATTATGGACTCTTATATACAATGGTCCTCATGAGCTGCCATTAAATTCAATTGATTGGTTAGCCGAACATGAGACCAAACACAATGATAATCATCTTGCATATAACTTAATTACAGCTGCAGTTGATCTAATACTAATTCATCTTGTGTCCTCTTGCAGCACAGCCAAGCAAGTATTGGACAAGTTGGTGAAAATCCATGAAGGGAAGGAACAAGAACAAGAATGCTTCATGGCCGACCGTGCATAACAGTCTAGCAATGCATCCTCATCACAGGTAAACTCTGACTCCGAGGAATTCACTTTTGAAGAGCTTATGGAAGCCTATGATGAATTGATCACACATTACAAAAAGGTCAAAACAGAAAACAAAAATTTGAAAAAGGATCTCAAGAAAATTAACCAAAGTGAAAGCTCGATTTGTAAAAAGTGTTCTGTTTTTAAAGAGCTTAACAACACTCTCTCAGTTGATCTAGATACGCATAAACAAAGCATGGCATGTCTAAGGGAAGAAAATGAAAATCTTCATGATGAAATCACTAGGTTGGAAGAAACTGTAATAAAACTTCAAAACCAACCTAAGTCAATCTCTAATGATCAAACTATGGCCGATGGGCTAAACTATCATGAGATGTTGATTAAAGGAAACAAAAATTCTGTTTTATGCTCTGCTAATTTTGTATGTGAAAAATGTTCATTCTTGAGAAACATAAATGTTGGTCTCATGATGATCTTGAATGGCAACAAAAACTGATTGATTCTCTGAAAGAAGAGAATAGAGAGTTGTTGGAAAAGAAAATTGAACATGAAAATGCTGAAGAAGAATTGCATGAAAAACTGACTGCACATGAAAAAGGCAAATCTGTCATTGAAGATCACTCTGAAACTTTGCATTCTTTAGAACAACAAAATCAAAATCTTAAAGCAGTAAACGCCATGCTCAATGAGTAATTGGCAGCATGCGAAGAGGGCCTTGTTGAATCTAAACAGCACATTTCCTCACTTGAAAATGAAATTCAAGGTTTGAATGATTTCCTGTCAATGTTTGCCCAAATCCAAGATTCTGGATCACCGGAAGCCACCACTTCTTGTGGTCACCAAAAGGGCATACTGCTCGAAAGAAAAGTACAATTCAGCATGCTCATCCAAACATGCACCATAACATGTCCAATGTTAAATATCATGCCTTCCACAAAATGAATGTCAATTGTTATTATTGTGGTAAACATGGTCACACTGTGCATGATTGTTTTATCTTGAGAAATGATGAGATTAGAGCAGGACAACAAGTGAAAGGGCAAGGAAAGAAACAGGTCAAAACTGGCAAAGGACCTACTCAGTAGATAACTGCACAGAACTGCATGGGGAGTCAGAAGAGTCGACACTCCCATACAAACAGGTCGACACTCTCCATGGCTTTAAACAAAGATCTTCCTCCTTGCTACTCTCATTGTGGTAAGTCTGGCCCTACTGTCCAAGAGTGCTGGCACTTGAAGGGAAAGCATCACCCTCATACCATGAAAGGTAAAAATTATGCTCGCCCACAAAAGCATAGTCCACATGTACACGCACATGAACATAAAAAGAAAAATCAATCTTTTGTGTGTTGTTTCTATTGTGGGAAAATTGGGCATGAGATATATGATTGCCTCACAATGAGGGAGGATGATGTGATTGCCCTAAAAAAGATGGGCCAAGATGCTAAACAAGTTGCTAACCCACAAGGACCCAAGCAATATTGGGTACCTAAAAATTCTAAATGAGAATTTTGGGTGCAGGATGCCTTGGAGCTGAACAAAGGATCCTAAGGTAAATAAAAGCTCAAGGCACAGGTATGTACATAAACCTTTAAGTTCAGTCATCTTGCATGTTTAGTCTTGACATGTAGATAGTGCATCATACGTCTGCCCAATGTCTTTAGATTCTGCAAACTTAATTGCTCTTTGAAATGCAAAACCCCCCATGGTGTGAGATGAACTTTTGAGCTAGATAACTTGTTCACACCATGCTTGATTTCAGCTGTTTAATTCATGAAAAACTTATTTTGCTGATGAAGTTGATGTGATAATGAGTTGCATAAGTCTTGCTTTCAGCCACATGAAAAGCTTGGACTTTGATTTTGATGATGCATGTCATGGCTGCATTTTTAACTCGTTATTCATGTTAGCATTATTCAAAAGGGGGAGTCTAGCAATTGACATCATCAAGTTGCATTCAGTTCAAAATCAATTGTGAATGATTTGTGTTTGCATCGTCTTGTGATCACATATACCTTAATGCACATCACGTTTAGAAGACACAAACATGTACAATCATTTTGCAGCATCGTCATTGCATTGTGTATTCACATAAGACTTAGGCTGCATAATTCATTGCCAATCCATGCATAATAAAATTGAATTCATGTTCACGATACATTGCATGGTTTGTAGAGCATCATTCTTGCACGGCCATGGTATATCAAATGTTGATGTATGGAAAGGCAGGATATGCTTGCCAAGAAGCACTCAATATGCGTGAGGTTTCACCGCCGCCACGTACCATGCGTCAATGTCGCATATAGGCCATATAGTAAGGGGGAGCTGTCTCTTTGCAGCATTCATGCATATGTTTCATCTTCATTCTGTTGACATCATGGCATAGAATGCATCTTCTCAGGGGGAGCCTGTTCATCATGAAAATCCAGTCAAAATTCTGCAGGTCGACCTCGCTCCTTTGACAAGTCGACCCCATGTTCTTCCTTCTTGAAAATTACTTTTGTCTGAGCTCAGTGCATAACCTCAGGGGGAGTGTTCACCATTGACTCTCAAGCTTCCACCCATATGTAACACTCTCTTTTTATATCAAACCACTGCATCATATTACTAACATCCTTTTGTGATTCAACTTGGATTCAAACTGCCTTAAACTTCTTGGAGGATTCCCTATCTTTTATTGAGGTTGTTTATCAGAGTAAATCTTCAAGAAGAATTTTCTTTTATATAGTCTTGTGATTGCCTTGAATATGAATGATTTTGGTTTAACATTAATGATTCTTGAGTCTTGAAGTTTGATGGTCTTGAAAATATTTGTGGTCGGGTTTAATATACTTAAACTAGTTTCTCATGTTTTGACTTGTTATGCCGTCTTGAATCTGAAAGATTTTTTGAGTACAAAGGCATCCTTGATCGAGAAACTTCAGCTAAGTATTATTTTTAAACATTTGTTGAATCTGCTTATTTCAAAAAGTGGCTACACTTATAGTAAGCTCAAGGTAGAGCAATGGCACTGTTGCTGAGAAATATATCTCCTCATCAAAGAAAATGAGGTTCGATATGTCATGAGGTGACTATGCTATCTCTGTTCTAAGTGAAGCAAAATCGTGAGCTACACTGAGTAACTGAGGGTGCTTGCGTCTGGTAAACGTGCACACTCATGTCAAAAGGTGGTTGCTACACTTGACTGCTCGTAAAATGATAATAGTCATCTTTCAAATGATTTCAAAAGAAAAATCTAAATGTGTTGCACTCATGAATCAAATTCAAGTCATCTAAGTGTTTAGCCTCAATACTTATTGTGGTCACTCTCAAGGGAACCAATGTAACTGAATGAGTAAGATAAGAGAATGTCACGCCCTGAGCGCGGAAGGTACCCGGAGATGCGCGATGAGTTTATATCAATCATGTCAATCAGAGTATTAGTGTATTCGACACCAAAATCAGAGATGCGCAAAAGTAATATAACCCAATCCTTTATTCCTTCATAAGAATATGTCTATTACAAACCTTTGAAGTACTAACTAAAATAAAGGAAAAATACAAGGTTGACTACAGAAAATATGAAAAAGACTAGATAACACGGAAGAAGCTCTATCTCTTTCACTCTTGATTTTCCCCATCCGTTTGAGTTCCCTCATCGTCGGACTTACCTGAAAAGTAGGGAAACACTAAGTGAGCGAACGCTCAGTAGGAAATTATATCTCAAGATCTAGCAAGGGGTTTAAGTGATTACATCTTTCATGAATGCACTATAGCTATGCATGCTCGCATAAAACGACAAGATAGAGAGAGTGTATAACAAAACGATAGCAAGAAGAACTAGTCATGAGTTTTCAAGAACTTATATCAAAAAGATATCAAGATATTCAAGCAAGTGTATTCATCATGTCATGTTAGAATTTGGCTATTTTGTTTCAAGTCAAGCAAGTATACAATTACCCTTTTCTCGGGCCACGCAAGTCATGTAATATCAAGTCAAGTACAAGTACAAGATTTGTGGAATGTTCAATCAAGCTAGTCATGCACTTCGGTATAACGCCAATACCGTGATCAATCAACTCCCATGGGCACAAGTACTTTCGGGTGCTCCTCCCAGGACCAGATCGGGCCCTATATGCGCAGGCATTAATCATGTATTTTAACATCCACTTTTTTATATAGCCAATATGGAATTTCAAGAATAAAGCTTGTAGATACGTAGGATAACTTGGATAGAATAGAGTCCAAAAGTATGATACTTGACATAGAATGACGATAATAACGGTACAATCACGATTATCGATGAAACTAGGTGGAATTGGTTCCCTAGCATGGGTACCATGACAAACAAGTATGGACATTCTTTATATAGAATTGAGGTCCACAAGAACATCAAGTTTAATATAGAATTGGGGTCTACAAGAACATCATAACAATGTTGTGATAGAATTGGGGTTTACAAGAACATCATAACAATGTTGTGATAGAATTGGGGTTTACAAGAACATCATCAAATGGCATGATAACCTCATCCCATTAAGAGAATTCTCATGATACACACTTTGCATAACATGAGGGCCGGTATATCATGTTTCCATAGAGTGACATGACAAAATAGTGTAATGGGTTTTTATGGTACAACCAGCTCAGTCGGCCTTGAGGGAATCCAAGGCTCGAGGAGTCTTATGGAGGTCTCTATGACTAACCCGCTAGTCCAAAGGAACGGAATGTCCAATGGAGAGCTTGTATGTCAATGAGAGTTGAGGGTAGTGCGATAAAAACATCATGAAACATGGGACTATATTCACGGACTGGAATATAGTGCCGATATATATAGATATATATATATATATATATATATACAAAACCCTCGGTTAATAGTAACATTGTAAAATAGTGTCACAGGAAAATAGCGACTTAATCTAAGTCATTACTTATCAAATTAACACCTTCTATAGGGGCGTTTATTCACAATCTGATGACTTATACATTAGTCGTCCCTTCAATATTTCTAATCTGCAGAAACTCAATATTCTGGAATTTTAACAAAAACGCGCCCTGGACAGGGGCGTTACTTTTCAATTAGCGCCCTGGTCTGGGGCGTCAGTTCAATAAAAGACGACCTCGTTCAGGTGATTAATCCAGCAGTTTTCCAAATTTCAGATAATCAAATTTCAGGAACAATTTATATAGTCAGGACCAGAAAATTAGCAGGATTCAATCAGAATGAACATGCATTAGATTAGGTTCATGGTTTCATAGATATCGAATTTTAAACATGGGTAATTATCAATTTATATGAAATTGACGACTACTAGGTAGGGCGTCAAAACAAGAATTAGCGCCCTTGTCAGGGTCGCTTCTTTCAAAATTTTACAGAAAACACTTAAAACCACGATGAAACTATATGCATGTATAACATATGATTTTATTAAAAATCTTAAATTAATTTGGGCTACGTTTCTTGAGAAAACCTACTTGATGATTATCAACTGGTGATCTCTTGAAGTAACGTGAAGGACTTGATGAGAATCCGATGCTCTGTTTCTAATGCAGAAGCAGAGACAGCAACAGAGAAGAAACAACCGTTGCAAAAATAGAGGAAAACTTCCTCCTTTCATGGGTGTTAGGCTGTAAGAGAGAAAAAAAACGAGAAGAGGATTAATTACCCTTTATAGTATACGGTTGATGTCAAAGGATGAAGAAGAACTTACCGGTTCTTCACGTTTGATAGGAAAACTTGACAGGTAATCTCCCCACGGATGAAGAACCCTCGTTCTTTAAGGAAGACAGGAGCTCCTCAATCTGTGATAGAAGACAACGAAGAAGCATTAGAATCCTCATGCTCTCGTGGTTTTAAGGAAACAATAAGAAGAACAAAACCTCTCCTTTCAGCAGAACGATAGCTCAAATCGCCAAATAGCGACCTGGGTCGATCAGGAGGGTATTTATAGGATTTTGGGAATCCTAATAGGGTTAGAGTTGTATTGGAAGTAATACTTCCATGATAGAGTCCTTACCATACTCCACCTTCGACGTAGTTATCCATAACTTACCCTGGATAGACTCCTGGGTCGAACGAAACTCGAACTGAATTAACGTCTTAATCGAGGGCGTCGAATTTAAATTGATGCCTTGTCGAGCGTTGTTACTTATGTAAACGCGCCCATGTAGAGGGCGTTTCATTTCCTTTCCTTATTTTTATTTTTCCCGTCGTTTCAAATTTGACGCCCTATTATCTAGGCGTCCCTTTTAAATTAACGCCTTATACAGAGGCGTTTCCTTTTGAATCAGCGCCCTGATAAAAGGTGTTATTTTTCTCTTGATCAATGATTTACTCATTTAGGCTCTTTGTCATCTATTTACTTATCTTTTATTTTTAATTTGATTTATTTAAAGATCTTGTTTTTATAAGGGTTGCTACACCCTCTCCCACTTAAAAGAATTTGGTCCCCAAATTCAATAGTATATATAAGTGGAGAGTGTAGAGTATATACCTTAAAATAATTCTGGAAATCGCTTCCTCATGGATTCCTCGGTCTCCCATGTAGCTTCCTGTTCGGAGTTCTTATTCCATTGTACCTTAAGCATGAGAATAACCTTATTCCTTAGGGTACGTACTTCACGATCTAGTATTTTCATAGGCTTCTGCTCATATGTGAGATCCTTCTGGATCACTAAGTCTCCATGATCAATAATATGTGATGGATCGTGTACATACTTCTTCAACATAGATATGTGGAATACATTATGTACATCGGACAGTTGAGGAGGCAATGTGATGCGATAAGCAACCTCGCCAACTCATTCCAGTATCTCGAAGGGTCCGATGAATCTTGGTGTAAGCTTGCCCTTAACACCAAATCTCCGTATGCCACGTCCAGGCGATATCTTGAGAAATACATGATCTCCAATTTGGAATTCAAGATCTCTCCTTCTTGTATCGGCATAAGCCTTTTGCCTAGACTGAGCAACTTGCAGTCTTTCTCTAATCATTTGTATTCTTTCAGTGGTAACCCTTACCATGTCTGGACCTAGCAGTTGTTTCTCTCCAACTTCGTCCCAGCATAAGGGTGATCGGCAACTCCTTCCGTATAAAGCCTCGAAAGGTGCCGTTTGTATACTTGCCTGGTAGCTATTATTGTATGCAAATTCCACCAACGGCAAGTGATCATGCCAGTTTCCATCGAAATCAATGATGCAAGCTCTGAACATATCTTCAACCACCTGATTAGTTCTCTCGGTCTGACCATCCGTTTGAGGATGAAAAGTTGTACTAAAGTTAAGCCTTGTTCCCAACGAATGTTGTAGTCCCTTCCAAAAATGAGAAGTTAAACGGGGATCTCTATCAGACACGATTGAAATAGGAATACCATGTAATCTGACTATTTCCTTGATGTATAATGCAGCCAAAACATCAACTGACCATCGGCTCTTTATTGGCAAGAAATGCGCCGATTTAGTCAATCGGTCAATAATAACCCATATTCCATCATGTCCTCCTTTTGATTTAGATAAACCCATGATGAAATCCATGCTAATATTCTCCCACTTCCATTTGGGAATATCTAGAGGATGTAATTTTCCAGCAGGCTTTTGGTGTTCTGCCTTGACCTATTGGCATGTGAGACAGCACGACACGTAGTCCACTATTTCCCTTTTCATGTTGGGCCACCAAAATTTCCTCTTCACACCTTGGTACATTTTGGTAGATCCAGGATGAATCGTGTACCTTGATCTATGAGCTTCATCTAATATCTTCTTCTTTAACTCGGGACAATCTGGTATGCAAGTTCTATTCCTGAACATTAATCTTCCTTCACAAGTTATTTGGAAATCAGATTGTCCTTCTAGTTTGCCCTTGATTTCCACTAATATTGGGTCATTATCCTGAAGTGCTTGTATTTCAGTTAATAGGTCTGGCTGAATGCTTATATGAGACAATGTGACATATTGAAAGTCTGTGTCCATGCTTATATTAAGTTCAGAGAATTGCTCCAGCAACTTCCATTCTTGAATCATACAATTGGCTAATAGTGCCCTCGGCTTTCGACTAAGGGCATCTGCTACATGATTACCCTTTCCGGGATGATATTGTATATTGAAGTCGAAGTCCTTGAGATATTCTAGCCAACGTCTTTGTCTCATATTTAGTTCCTTTTGAGAGAAAAGATACTTGAGACTCTTGTGATCGGAGTATACAGTAAACTGCACTCCATATAGGTAATGTCTCCAGATCTTTAGTGCAAATACTACCGCGGCTAATTCTAAGTCATGGACGGGGTAGTTCTCTTCATGTTTCTTTAATTGACGAGAAGAGTAAGCTATAACCTTTCCTTGTTGCATTAGAACACATCCGAGGCCAATGCCAGAAGCATCAGTGTATACCTCGAATTTCTCTCCTTCCATTGGTAAAGCTAAGACAGGAGCTGTAGTAAGATGATCCTTGAGAGTTTGGAAGCTTCTTTCACATTCCTCACTCCATTCGTAACGGATCTCCTTGCGAGTTAACCTCGTAAGTGGTACGGTGATCTTAGAGAAATCTTTGATGAATCACCTGTAATAGCCGTCAAGACCTAAGAAACTTCGGATCTCGCTAGCATTGGTCGGTCTTTCCCAATTTCTTACAGCTTCAACTTTTGATGGATCTACTGATAAGCCATCCTTTGATATAATATGTCCGAGAAAAGTTACTTCCTCAAGCCAGAATTCACACTTGCTGAGTTTTGCGTATAATTGGTTTGCCCTTAATATTTGTAATGCAATCCTTAAATGCTCCTCATGCTCTTCCTTGGTCTCGGAATAAATCAATATATCATCGATAAAGACCACCACGAATTGATCCAAATAAGGCCTGAATATACTATTCATTAACTGCATAAAGGCAGCAGGGGCATTCGTTAGTCCGAAAGGCATAACAACAAATTCATAATGGCCGTACCTGCTTCTGAATGCAGTCTTATGAATGTCCTCATCCTTGATTCTTAACTGATGATATCCCGACCTAAGATCAATTTTGGAAAAGTACTTGGATCCTGAAATTTGATTAAACAACTCATCAATTCTCGGTAGTGGATACTTGTTCTTGACAGTGAGATGATTCATCTGTCGATAGTCGAGGCATAACCTCATGGATCCATCTTTCTTCTTTACAAATAATACATGCGCTCCCCATGGGGAAGTACTTGGTCTTATGAATCCTTTCTTAATGAGTTCCATCAATTGCTCCTTTAACTCCTTGAGTTCGGCAGGGGACATTCTATACGGTGCGTTAGAAACTGGACCCGCACCAGGAACTAAATCGATGGTGAAGGCCACTTCTCTTTGCGAGGGTAATCTAGGAAAATCCTCCGGAAACACATCCGGAAATTCTTGCACAACTGGGATATCTTCTATCTTAGTTTCCTGAGCCTCCTTAATCGTGACAAATGCAAGGAAAGATACACATCCTTTCCTTATTAGCTTGCTAGCTCGGAGAGCCGAAATAAGAGGTGACTCGCTCCGACTCTTAGGGCTAGAATAGACTAGTTCTGGAAAGTCCTTGAAAGCAACCTTACTATTGCGGCAATCGACTGTTGCCTGACATTTGGATAATCAATCTGCTCCTAGTATGACATCATACTCCTTTAGATCTAAACATATGAGATCGATAGGAAGATTTCTTCCTTTTACCAAGACTTCACAGTTTTGATAATGGTGAGTAATATCGGTTTCGTTTCCGAGAGGAGTAGATAAAATTATTTTCATCCATTCCGGTTCCATAGGTAGGGGGTTAGCAAACTTCTTGGAAATAAAAGAATGTGATGCACCCGTATCAAATAAGACATGTGCATACTTGGAACAAACTTTCAGTGTACCTTCTACTAGTCCGCCTTCTTCTTCTTGTTCGGTCTGCTTAATTGCGTGAAGACGAGCATTCTTGGTTACTGGGCGCTTTCCGTCACCGGTTTGATCATTAAGTAATGGGCAATCGGGAATCCGATGCTCACGGCTCCCGCAACGGAGACATGCTCCAAGTTTCCTCCAGCACTCTTCGGCTTTATGACCAGCCTTGTCACAATACTTGCATATTATATTCGAAGGTGTAGTAGTGATAGAGAAGGGCTTGGTCTTCTTAAATTTTTGGTCTTGAGAAGAAGTACCTCCAGTGCTAGGCCTCTTCTTGAAGTTGGGTTTAAAGGAACCCGAACTTGTAACTTGTTCCTTCTTATCCTTCCCACGGATTCTATCTGATAGCTCCGTGGCATCTTCTAACAATTGAGCTCGGCGTACTATCTCTGAGTAGACCTGAATATCCATTGGCGCCAGCTGGGTAATATATTGGGGCCTGAGCCCATTAAGGAACCTCCTAGCTTTCATCTTCTCGGTGCTAACTAAGTGCTTAGCATACCGAGACAATCTAGAGAATTATGCCTCGTACTCTGCCACCGATAATGACCGTTGCTTGAGTGCGGCAAATTCGGTAGCTTTCTTTTCTTGGACTCCGTCTGAAAAATATTTATTGTTGAAATGTTCAACAAATTCTTCCCAAGTAATTTGGTCTTGATTTATAGTAGCTTCGACTGACTCCCACCAGCATCGGGCATCCCTTTCTAGTTGGAAAGTAGCTAATAAGACTTTATCTTGATCCGTGCACTGCATAACACGGAATATACGCTCCGTCTCCCTGATCGAGTGCTCTGCGTCATCCGGATCAGTAGAACACATGAATTTGGGAGGGTTCATGTTCTTGAAGACTTGGTGGAGACTTCCGGCTCGTTGTGCACCTCCCTGTGCTACTTGTTGCAGCACCTGAGTCATGCCTTGAAGTGTACGCTGCATGTTGCGCCACTGAGCACGTTCGGCAGCCATCGTCCTACAATTACAATAACTAGATCAATATGTGATTTCATTTAGAAGCTAGCATTTCTATGTTAACTCAACCCTTGGTTCTACCCAATCTCACTAGTTAATGGTTTAACCTATCCTTGGACTTGGGTTTTCCTAGGAATTGAATACCCTAGGCTCTGATACCACAAAAACTGTCACGCCCCGAGCGCGGAAGGTACCCAGAGATGCGCGACGAGTTTATATCAATCATGTCAATCAGAGTATTAGTGTATTTGACACCAAAATCAGAGATGCGTAAAAGTAAGATAACCCAATCCTTTATTCCTTCATAAGAATGTGTCTATTACAAACCTTTGAAGTACTAACTAAAATAAAGGAAAAATACAAGGTTGACTCCAGAAAATATGAAAAAGACTAGATAACACGGAAGAAGCTCTATCTCTTTCACTCTTGATTTTCCCCATCCGTTTGAGTTTCCTCATCGTCGGACTTACCTGAAAAGTAGGGAAACACTAAGTGAGCGAACGCTCAGTAGGAAATTATATCTCAAGATCTAGCAAGGGGTTTAAGTGATTACATCTTTCATGAATGCACTATAGCTATGCATGCTCGCATAAAACGACAAGATAGAGAGAGTGTATAACAAAACGATAGCAAGAAGAACTAGTCATGAGCTTTCAAGAACTTATATCAAAAAGATATCAAGATATTCAAGCAAGTGTATTCATCATGTCATGTTGGAATTTGGCTATTTTGTTTCAAGTCAAGCAAGTATACAATTACCCTTTTCTCGGGCCACGCAAGTCATGTAATATCAAGTCAAGTACAAGTACAAGATTTGTGGAATGTTCAATCAAGCTAGTCATGCACTTCGGTATAATGCCAATACCGTGATCAATCAACTCCCATGGGCACAAGTACTTTCGGGTGCTCCTCCTAGGACCAGATCGGGCCCTATATGCGCAGGCATTAATCATGTATTTTAACATCCACTTTTGTATATAGCCAATATGGAATTTCAAGAATAAAGCTTGTAGATACGTAGGATAACTTGGATACAATAGAGTCCAAAAGTATGATACTTGACATAGAATGACGATAATAACGGTACAATCACGATTATCGATGAAACTAGGTGGAATTGGTTCCCTAGCATGGGTACCATGACAAATAAGTATGGACATTCTTTATATAGAATTGAGGTCCACAAGAACATCAAGTTTAATATAGAATTGGGGTCTACAAGAACATCATAACAATGTTGTGATAGAATTCTGCTTTGATTGCTTCCTATCGAGAAACTCCACCCATTGTTAATGAATTGGAACCAGGGGTTCCTGAAAAAATGACCAATCAGCTAGTGACTGAGCTAGCATCAACTGTTGCTGAATTGGTCTGTCCTCCTCTAGAGCTCCCTTCAAACCAAAATGTTATTTGTGATTCTATCCCCGGCCCTGCTTACCCAGGCCATGCTGCTCCTACTGTTCTGCAAGAGAAAATCCCTCAATTGGCTGAAGAGGTTTATTCAAAAAGACAAGAAATAGCCATCCAAGCGGAAGCTCAAAATGCTATGGTTTTGCATCATGAACGCTCAGGTGTAACCACCAGATCAATGTTAAGGACTGGTTCCACAGGAAATATCCCTGATTCCACACATTTATCATGAACTGCATCATCTGGAATATCAGAGGAATAGGGAATGATGTATCTATTGGCAGAGTTAAATTTCTTATTAGAACACATCATCTCGATTGTATTGTGCTCTTGGAACCAAAGATACATATTGGAAAAATGGATAACATATGTAGACATTTGGGCATGGATAAAGCAATTGCTAATACTGATGGGATAGCCCATATCTAGGTTCTCTGGAGAGACAATTTGAATTTTTCAGTTGTTTGTAGGGATGAGCAACAGATCACAGTCTTGCACACTAATGCTAATTCTTCGGATTTCTATTCAACTTTTGTATATGCCAAATGCAATGCCAATGAAAGGCAATCCCTGTGGACATCTTTATTAACCATTCAATCTAGGATATCAGGACCTTGGATTGTAGCTGGGGATTTCAATTGCATTACTAATGTGGATGAAAAGCTAGGAGGCAACTCTCTAAACCTTTCTGCTATGACAAATTTCAAAAATTATTTATCTGATTGTGCTTTATTAGATGGTGGTTACACTGGTTCAAAATATACCTGGCACAATAATCAATCTGGAAGCAGAGGAATCTGGGCCAGATTGGATAGGGTTCTCATTAACACAGATTGGCTTACTACTATGCCCATATCTATTGAGCATCTATCC
Source organism: Amorphophallus konjac (assembly GCA_022559845.1). Lineage (NCBI taxonomy): Eukaryota > Viridiplantae > Streptophyta > Magnoliopsida > Alismatales > Araceae > Amorphophallus > Amorphophallus konjac. The sequence goes on from CM040129.1 coordinate 72,134,205, forward strand.
AGGGAGGCTTCTGACCATGCCCCATTGCTTGTGAAAATGTTGTCCCATGATCGAAGATTCAGCAGGTTTTGTTTTCAGAAAATGTGGATTTTGCATGAGAATTATGTTGATAGTGTTAAGGCTTGCTGGTTATCAAGCCCAGTTGCTTCTTCTCCTATGCATTGTTTGTATCTCAAACTGAATTCTTTGAAAAGGATGCTGCGGATTTGGAATAAACAAACATCTGGCAATGTTCATTTAAATTTGTCTAATGCTGAGGATGCTGTTTTCCAAGCTGAGCATCTCTATGATGTGCAGCCAAGTAATGCTAACCTGATAGTTTTAGAAGAAGCAAAAACAAAATTATCAGAAAGACTGCTACAGCAGGAGTACTTTTGGAGACAAAAATCTGGTATTAGATGGCTGCTGGAGGGGGACAGAAACACTAAGTTTTTCCATATGTCTACTTTGGCAAAGAGAAGGAAACATAAGATACATTCTCTGAAAGACCATGCTGGTAATTTGTCTTCTGATCATGAGGACATGAAAAAAATAGCTGTTTCCCATTTTCAGCAGGCCTTTTCCTCTCAAGATCACCTCATTGACAATTCTTTCCTGAATTGCATTCCCTGCTTATTATATCAGGAGGACAATGACTGCTTGTGTGCTCTTCCTACCGAAGCTAAAATCAAAGAAGCAGTTTTCAATCTCTCAGCTGACAGTGCACCTGGACCCGATGGATTTTCTGGTACTTTTTTCCACAAAACTTGGGACATAATTGCGCCACTGGTAATTAGTGTTGTGCAAGAAGCTTTCTCTTCCAGGGCTCCTCTTCCCAGATATGTAACTTCTACATTGGTTGCCCTTATCCCAAAAAGTTTAAATGCTGTGGAAATTTCTGATTACAGGCCTATTAGTCTTTGTAACTTCTTCTACAAAATAATTTCCTCTATAATCAATAGAAGATTGGCATCAATCCTGCCCAAAATTATTTCACCTGAGCAATCAGCTTTTGTAAAGGGGAGAAAGATTATTGAAAATATAGCTCTTGCTCAAGAGCTATCTCAAGAATTGGGCAGAAAAACAAGAGGATCGAATGTAATGTTTAAACTTGATATGGCAAAAGCCTATGACAGGCTAGAATGGGATTTCCTTTTTTCAGTTATGCTCGGGTTTGGATTCAGCAATAAATTCATTTGCCTTATTGAAAGAATGATGAATAACTGCTGGTTCTCAATTTTGTTGAATGGAGACACTGCTGGATTTTTTAAATCCACTAGAGGTATCCGTCAGGGTGACCCAATTGCACCTTCCTTATTTGTCATAGCGGAAGAAGCCTTGAGCAGAACTCTAAGAGAAGCTTTCAACAATGGTCGGGTGGAATGGTTTGCAGGGTTTCAGAGATGTCCAAAAATTTCCCATTTACTATTTGCAGATGACACTTTAATTCTCAGCAAAGCCTCTTCTTCTTCAATCAGAAATCTCCTCAGTATTCTCCATTTGTATAAGCAAGCATCAGGGCAGCTAATCAATGTCAGTAAAAGTGGATTTCTCATTCATCCGAGGCAGCCTTCATCAGTTACACAGAGAATTCAGAGACTCACAGGATTCACAAAACTGTCCTTTCCTCATAAATATCTTGGTCTGCCTTTAGTGATTGGTAGAACAAAAAAGATCTATTTTGCAGGGATTGTCAATTCCATACACAAGAGAGTTGCAGGGTGGAAGGTAAATCTTTTATCTCAAGGGGCCAGATTAGTCCTTATTAAACATGTGCTCACTTCCTTGCCAATTTACTCCCTGTCTTCCACTCCTCTGCACTGTGGCACACATAAGCTGATTGAACAGGCCTTTGCAAATTTTTTTTGGGGGTCTTCTTCCTATGGCAACAAGAGACATTGGAAGTCTTGGCAGGTATTATGTAGGCCTCAGTCAGTAGGGGGTCTTGGCATTAAGTCCCTTAGAAATATGGAAACTACACTGCGGGTTAAAATGCTTTGGAATGCACTTCACAGTGAGTCACTATGGGCTTCTTACTTTAGAGCAAAATATATGCATCAAAAACATATCCGAGATGTTAACTTCAGGAATATGAAAGGTTTTACTAGAAGAAGTTGGTTGAAGGCCAAGGACTACATAACTCAATTTAAGAAGGTTATCATTGGAAATGGGGAAAACACTAGCTTCTGGCTTGACAATTGGATGGGCCAACACTGTTTAAGTGATTTTATATCTGATGATCAGATCCCCAACCTGAAAGCAACAGTCAAAGATGTTATACTGAATCCTTCAGCTGAAGAATCTGCTCTCATACATGCATTACTGCCAAATAGAACTCAGAAAGCCATCAGCTCTGTTACTTTGACTCAGGAAGTGGACCTGGGTGTTTGGAGCCTCTCCTCCTCTGGTCAGTGTTCAGTGGCATCCACCAATGATTATATTGTTAATAATCAGTCAACTGCTGTTATCTCATGGAGTCGACTGTGGTCTAATTGGGTTCCCATTAAAATCTCCATTCATTTATGGAAGATTATGAATAATTGTCTGCCGACTGATGCTAATATACAAAGAGCTGGTATTGTTTTATGCTCCAAATGTTGCTGCTGCAGAATCTCGCAGGTTGAAGACATCAATCACTTATTTATTCACAGTGATATTGCAGTCTCTGTTTGGACTTCACTCAAAGCAGCTGGTTTATTCTTTCAAGGGCGCACCATTAAGGAATTCATTCTAAATTCCATCTGTACTGCTCAGCCAGGCTCAGCCTTTGCAGTCCTCACCCTTGCCTCCATCGGATATGGGATGTGGGAAATCTGGAAAGCCAGGAATAATGTTAAACTTGAAGGAAGAATGTTTTCCAAAAACAGTTGTATTCATCAACTTCTTTTCCAGATTAAGAGGCTTTGTTCGGCTACTCCTCTCAAAGAATATAAATCTAATTTCAGGAATACCTTGGATCAGTGGGGCATACCTTATAAAACTGCTTGTAAAAGCCAGGTGAAATTAGTAAGATGGATCTGTCCCCCTTGGCCATTTCTTAAACTTAATACAGATGGTGCATGTAAGATTTCTACAGTCACTGGAGGAGGAGGAATTATCAGGGATCATAGAGGGAAAATTATTCTTGCATTCTCTCATTTCTATGGCCACTCAAATAGCTTAATTGCAGAAGCTAGAGCTCTCCTGGATGGCATTAAATACTTGAAGACAGTAAATGCAAATCCAACTCTGATTGAATGTGATTCCCTCACCCTTGTTAGGATTATCAATAAAGAAATATGTTGTCCTTGGTCCATTCTAAGCTATGCCAGGGCTATCTGGAGCATCACATCACAGCAAGACAAGATCTCTCACATCTTCAGAGAAGCCAATACTGTTGCTGATTTACTTGCATCTTTAGCATGCTCCAATAAATGTAATTCTTTCTATTCTAACAGTGAGCTGCCTTCCATTATAAAAGGTGCAGCTCGACTGGACTATCTAGGCTTGCCTAGTATCAGATTGATGTAATTCTTTTTATCTCTTATGAAATAAAATCGCCTCCTAGTGGTCCAATGGTGGAGTGGCTTCTCCTAACCTCTGGTAAGGGGTGCACTCTCCTACTGAGCCCTAGGTTAGGTTTTTCTATTTAAAAAAAAATGTTGTGATAGAATTGGGGTTTACAAGAACATCATAACAATGTTGTGATAGAATTGGGGTTTACAAGAACAGCATCAAATGGCATGATAACCTCATCCCATTAAGAGAATTCTCATGATACACACTTTGCATAACATGAGGGCCGGTATACCATGTTTCCATAGAGTGACATGGCAAAATAGTGTAATGGGTTTTTATGGTACAACCAGCTCAGTCGGCCTTGAGGGAATCCAAAGCTCGAGGAGTCTTATGGAGGTCTCTATGACTAACTCGCTAGTCCAAAGGAACGGAATGTCCAATGGAGAGCTTGTATGTCAATGAGAGTTGAGGGTAGTGCGATAAAAACATCATGAAACATGGGACTATATTCACGGACTGGAATATAGTGCCGATATATATAGATATATATATATACATATAAAACCCTCGGTTAACAGTAACATTGTAAAATAGTGTCACAGGAAAATAGCGACTTAATCTAAGTCATTACTTATCAAATTAACGCCTTCTATAGGGGCGTTTATTCACAATCTGACGACTTATACATTAGTCATCCCTTCAATATTTCTAATCTGCAGAAACTCAATATTCTGGAATTTTAACAAAAACGCGCCCTGGACAGGGGCGTTACTTTTCAATTAGCGCCCTGCTCTAGGGCGTCAGTTCAATAAAAGACGACCTCGTTCAGGTCGCTAATCCAGCAGTTTTCCAAATTTCAGATAATCAAATTTCAGGAACAATTTATATAGTCAGGACCAGAAAATTAGTAGGATTCAATCAGAATGAACATGCATTAGATTAGGTTCATGGTTTCATAGATATCGAATTTTAAACATGGGTAATTATCAATTTATATGAAATTGACGACTACTAGGTAGGGCGTCAAAACAAGAATTAGCGCCCTTGTCAGGGTCGCTTCTTTCAAAATTTTACAGAAAACACTTAAAACCACGATGAAACTATATGCATGGATAACATATGATTTTATTAAGGATCTTAAATTAATTTGGGCTACATTTCTTGAGAAAACCTACCTGATGATTATCAACTGGTGATCTCTTGAAGTAACGTGAAGGACTTGATGAGAATCCGATGCTCTGTTTCTAATGCAGAAGCAGAGACAACAATAGAGAAGAAACAGCCGTTGCAAAAATAGAGGAAAACTTCCTCCTTTCACGGGTGTTAGGCTGTAAGAGAGAAAAAAAACGAGAAGAGGATTAATTAGCCTTTATAGTATACGGTTGATGTCAAAGGATGAAGAAGAACTTACCAGTTCTTCACGTTTGATAGGAAAACTTGACAGGTAATCTACCCACGGATGAAGAACCCTCGTTCTTTAAGGAAGATAGGAGCTCCTCAATTTGTGATAGAAGACAACGAAGAAGCATTAGAATCCTCATGCTCCTGTGGTTTGAGGGAAACAATAAAAAGAACAAAACCTCTCCTTTCAGCAGAACGATAGCTCAAATCGCCAAATAGCGATCTGGGTCGATCAGGAGGGTATTTATAGGATTTTGGGAATCCTAACAGGGTTAGAGTTGTATTGGAAGTAATACTTCCATGATAGAGTCCTTACCATACTCCACCTTCGACGTAGTTATCCATAACTTGCCCTGGATAGACTCCTGGGTCGAACGAAACTTGAACTGAATTAACGTCTTAATCGAGGGCGTCGAATTTAAATTGACGCCTTGTCGAGCGTCGTTACTTATGTAAACGTGCCCATGTAGAGGGCGTTTCATTTCCTTTCCTTAATTTTATTTTTCTCGTCGTGTGAAATTTGACGCCCTATTGTCTAGGCGTCCCTTTTAAATTAACGCCTTATACAGAAGCGTTTCCTTTTGAATCAGCGCCCTGATAAAAGGTGTTATTTTTCTCTTGATCAATGATTTACTCATTTAGGCTCTTTGTCATCTATTTACTTATCTTTTATTTTTAATTTGATTTATTTAAAGATCTTGTTTTTATCAGGGTTGCTACAGAGAAGGTTAATCTTGTTTTGACATGAATTTCTGGTTCACTACTATTAAACTTACATGCAAATGTCTTCATGTGATTCTACTGAGTAGGCCAGAACTCATTAGCATTAAACCAATCTGAATGTAAGAGCTGGTTCATTTGGGTTCTATAACTGAAAATTCTGAAAAGTCCATAACTCTGATTTATGAACTTGGTTTCAGATTAAAGAACTTCAATTCTCTCTTGAGAAGTCATATCATGATGCTCCTTGTTGTTTGCCTTCATCTGCCATATCTACATAAACCATTCAAGCTGCCATGATTACATCACCATACTACACAAGTGGTATCATCTAACAAGTGGTATCATCATGATGCACCTTTCAAGTCGCATCCAAAATCATTGGTGCCCTCTGTCAAATGATATCACATTGCCTACTCATTCATTGGCATTTGGCATAAGTCATAGCATCATTGTCATCATGTTTTCATGCATTTGGGTGGCATGCATGTCTTGACTTCATACAATTGTAGCTTGCATCATAATTTGATCATTTCCATGCATTGCATAGAAAATCGAAACAAAATCTGAATATTGGAAAACCACTAAAAATCTGCAAAATTTGAAATCAAAATTTGCTCCTTGGCTGCTCTATCCATCTCCTATTTGAGAAATTGAATCATGCTGATGTGGCTCCACCTTTCGCACTTACCTTGTCTTTGACAAGCCACGGGGCACCACCATGTTCGATACATCCATATCATTCATTGGTATCAGTCCTATAACTGGCTTTCCACAATTGGTTGTTCTCTTTAGTTATTTTATCAATCTTAATACGTGTACAACTATTGGCATGTATTCAAAGGGGGAATGTTGCCTGCAATGACATGTTTCTCCATATTATTGGCATTCATTGGTAATACGTTCCACATCATCTTCTGGAATGTTGCCTGTAATGACATGTTTCTCCACATTATGGTTGCATATAATGATGTCACAAGGAGATACCAGAGCATCATGTAAGTGATTTTGTGTGCGTCATTACTGAGATTCTCTCTTTCTCTTTTCTGGATCTTTTGATGTTGTCAAAGGGGGAGAAGTGTTCATGAGAGTCATTAATCAAAGAATGTGGTAAGCTTATGTGAGTCATTAAACAGAATGCACTCTGTGTGTTAAAGGGGGTGAGAATCATGTGAGTGACTCATAGTTGCCATGTGAATTTATAATGACTCATAGTTCAGAATGACTCATAATTGCCATCATCAAAAAGGGGGAGAATGTTGACCATGCGTGTAACTGATTAATACTTTTATGGTTTTGATGATGTCTGCCTCTGTAGTCATTAATGAACTATACCTGCATTTGATAATGTTAATATTCATACATTTCAGGTCATTATACTTCCAGTGTAAACGATCAAGATCAAGAGCTTGAACAACACTTTCAGTACACAGATGTCAAGGCATATGACAAGATAATATTGGTGGTCATTATACTTTTAGTGCAAAAGATCAAGAATGAAACACAAATCTAGGCAACTGGATATACAGATATCAATGCATATGACAATATTGGTTGCACGAAAATCAAGCATGTTTCAAGCATAGAAATCAAGTTGAATAGCATCACACATATGGTCATTGCATATTCCTTATATAGTTAATGCATATCTTGCCTTATAGATGGTTCAAGGTCGGTGCAACTTCTGGATAGCATGCTACAAGATAATCCAAGGAATGGAGTGGTGTTGGCAAAGGTGAAAGCTCATTGATCGTGCCCAAGCAAAGATGCAAATATATTTTACAAGCAAAAGTCGGCAGTTCACATTCAGCTAATCACATATCCAAGGTCAATGCACAAAGAGGAATAGCCAAGAAAATCCAAGGCCAGAGAATCAGTTGATACCTTTTAGACTATCAAGGGAGATGCCACGGACATGAACGGGCTGCTAAAGAAGTCAAGCGGCGGAGCTAAAGACTTAACGGACCGACCCGGGCAAGCCCGGGTTCTGCCTAGCTGGCGGTCGACCGCCAGCACAGGGGCGGTCGACCGCCCCAGCCAGGGATTCCCCGTCTGCAGTTCTGTCAGCTGCAGGTCGACCGCCAGCCAGTAGCGGTCGACCGAAAATCCCAGGTACCGCCCGTTTGCAGATTTCTCAGTAGAGGTCGACCGCCAGAAGCTGCAGGTCGACCGCCAGCCCCGAGCCTTCAATGTTAACTTTGTTTCCAACTTCGAAAAGGGCCATTCAACATGGATTTGTTTAATCCAAAAGTCACCTAAACACCCATGATTTGTGGATCTGGTCTGAGGCTTATCTATAGACCATTCAAAGTCTATAAAACCAATACAAGAGGGTTAGAAACCCTAGTTGATGGAGTTGATGAAGTGAATCAAAGAGAGCTCAAGGGAGGCCATTTCATGGGCACTGTAGCACCTCCGTGAATAGTGTTTTGGGCAGGAGTTCTTCATCCTTCCAAGGTGTTTCAAGGTGAGATCTGAAGCCAAGCAACCTCTAAGCAAGCAAGAAGCATTCAAGGCTCTCAAAGGTGATCAAAGCTGCATCCATAAACCTCTTCATCAACTCAAGAGGATCAAAGGTCATCAAAGCTACATCCATACAATCTCTCCATCAACTCAAGGTGATTCAAGCTCATATCTCAATCCATCAACCTCCAAGGAAGAGTAGAAGCAAGCAAGGCTAATAAGGGAGATCAAAGGAGGCTGCAAGGGTGTGTTCAAGGGAGAGGAGTTCGAGTACTGTAGCTGTGAACAGTACTCCGGGAAGAAGTTCTTCATCAAATCCTCAAGAGATTCAAGCTCCAGCAAACCTCAGACAAGATCTTTTCTCTTAAGCATATTCTATATCTTGTTGAGTGTTTTTCATAAGTTGTTTTTATTCCATTTATTTCAAACACTTGAACTTGAGAATCATCCCTACCGGTGGTTAGTAGGAAGGCAATCGGAGGCTATCCGATTTGCGGTGTTGACGTCCCTACCGGTGGTTAGTAGGAAGGCAATCAGGAGTTCTCCGATTTGCGGTGTAGCCGTCCCTGCCGGCTTTGTGTGTAGGAAGACAGAAAGAGGACTTTCTCTATTCTATGGTTGGAGCGTTTCCCCGGTCAAGCTGTGAGTCAGCAAGGAAGCCTCACCGGGTTTTGGTGAGGGGTGGACGTAGGTTGCGGGGTTGCAACCGAACCACCTTAAAAATCCCTGTGTTGTGAGTTGTTTATCGTGTGTAATTGATCTATATCTTCTAACCCCATTCGCAGGTTCGTGTGCTTCCATACTTGGTTAGATTGTTCACACACATATGCACTTTGAGTGATCAACATAGCACCTACACACACGCACGGTTGTTGCAAGCTATTGCATGCTCTAGTGTTATGCTTTATGATCCCTGCACTACAAGGCTTACTTCTTTCAAGTTCACAAATGTGCTTAAAGAAGTGTGGACGTTTCATAGCCTGTAATCCAAGTCTTTTCATTTGAGCCACTCTACTTAATTCCGTTGTGCATTGTGCCTAAGTGATTCATTCACTTTATAAGAGTGGTTTAAGCTTCCGCTAACTAAGAGTTTTAAATAGGCCAAAGCTTGTGAAAGGATCTATTCAACCCCCCCTTCTAGATCCGTTTGCACCTCGCGGGACCCAACACTACTGTGTCTTGGAGTAGATAAGAATATCGTCTATAAAGATGACCACAAACTAATCCAGATAGGGCCTGAAGACATTGTTCATCAATTGTATGAAAGCTACAGGGTTGTTGGTTAGCCCAAATGGCATAACCACAAACTCGTAATGCCCATATCTGTTTCGGAAAGCAGTTTTATGGATGTCTTCATCTTTAATCCTTAGCTGATGATAACTAGACTTGAGGTCTATTTTCAAGAAATATTCTGCACCAGAGATCTAGTCGAATAGCTCATCAATATGCGGTAATGCATATGTGTTCTTGATCGTGAGTTGATTCAATTGTCGGTAGTCGATGCATAGCCTGAGGCATCCATCCTTCTTCCTAAGAAATAGAACCGGCATACCCCAAGGGGATGTATTTGGTCGAATAAAACCTTTCTCCAATAATTCTTGGAGTTGCTTCTTCAACTCCTTGAGTTCTGTGGGGGACATCCTATAAGGAGCTTTCGAAAGAGGTGTGGCTCTAGGGATAAGTTCAATGGAGAAGTTTGCTTCCCTTTCGGGCGATAAACCGGTTAGTTCGGAAGGGAAGACATCAGGAAAGTCTCTTACAACCGAAATTTCTTCTAAAATGAGTTCCTTAGACTCGGTGATAACTATGGAAGTAGGAAAGACTTCACAACCTAGCGAAATAAGCTTGCAGGCGTGAAGAGATGAAATAAGGATAGGATGCTTTTTATATTTGATGCCAAGAAAAGAAAACTTTGGAAGGTCTGGTTTGTAGATGGAAATTCGCCTATGGTGACAATTTATGTCGGCATAATGTTCACATAGCCAATATATACCTAAAATGGCATTGTAGCCTTCCATGTCAAGGCATACGAGGTTTTCAGGAAGATTTTGGCCTTCTATAGTTACCTCACTATCCAGGTAGTGGGTTTTAAGTTCGGTTCCAGAACCTAGAGGTGTAGCAATATCTAGGTCCAAAGGTAAGAGAATGGGTGACATTGACAAAGTTTTAGCAAAAGCAATGGATATAAAAGAATGTGAAGCAGTGGTATCTAATAATACAAAGGTAGGATGTGAATAAATTTGGATGGTACCTTTGATCATCTCTCCTTCCTTTGTAGATTCTTCCTCCATTATGGCATTGAGATGAGCTTGCTGCCTACGCCCACCATCATTTTTGGAAGGTTTTTCTTTCATGAGCGGGTAATCGGGCATGCAATGCTCCCAGCTACCACAGCTAAGACAAGCGCCAAGGCACTTCCAATATTCTTCGGTCGAATGATCGAACTTCTCGTAAAAGGTACAAGCCGCCTTTACTTACTTCTCCTCTTCTTTCACCCTTTTGTTCTACCTGTTGCTACTACCGTTTTCGTTTCGTGACCACTTCTTGTTGTCACGGGATTTATAGGTCCTCGTGATGCTAAACTTTTCTTCTTTCTTTCCTCTCCTATCGTGCTTGCTGCTAGATTCTTCACTCTTGCCCTTGAATTTCTTGACCTTTTCAAGGGTCCGCTCACATAAATGCGCCCTATGGACCTTCTCCGTATAGGTTGAAATGTTTTGCAGGCTAAGTTGTTTAACAAAGATGGGATGTAGTCCACCCATAAAATGATTGGCCTTGAGAAGCTCCATGCTAACAAGATGCGGAGCATATGGGGCCAGCCTGGAGAATTGCAGTTCATACTCGACCATGGACGTCATGCCTTGCCTCAGGGAGGCAAACTCCACCGCCTTCCTTTCTCAGACATTCTCCAAGAAATACTTTTCACGGAAGAGTTCAAGAAACTCCTCCCAGGTGAGTTGATGCGGGACAGGACTGAAATGGGCTAAGACCTATGAATGCAACAAGTGCGGCCAGCACTCGCACGCCAAAGGTAAGCCGGGTGGCTGACCTCCGTGCCGTTCCTCCGGGTGGAGGCGTCTCTCAACAAGAAATCCAAGCCCACAGCCGTCCCTATGAGGGAAGCGTAGGGATCTCAGCGACTAAGGAGCCGCCGTGCGCCTATGGGAATCTAGCCCGAGCTCGGCGCTCGACTAGGGCCACGGAATGGGTGCTCTCAACTCTCGACCACGCGGTGACTAGCAAAAGAGCTAGGATCCTATACGCACTCACGCTGCATACTAGAGAGTATACTAGTAAAGCAAAATGCCAACAGTGAGGAGTATCGCACGTACCTCCACGCCTAGGCGTGGGGAAGGAACCCCGGCCGAGACCGACAACCCCGGTACACGAAAACGAGCAATAGTACAATCTCAATCACAAATGCCCACTCCTCGCAGGGAGATAACAGGCTACACAAGGAGATCCGGGGCTGTCGATGCACGGGCTGACGGGCAGCACTCGGTGAAGGGTTGGCCGCGAGGAGGTCCCATGCGGGGGTCTGCAGAGTCGCAGCACTGCGTGACTCGGCGGTGGAAGCTCCCACGACCTGCTCCGACGTCCGATTGAAGCGCCGTCAGTGATGGCGCGCAGCTAGGTCACGGGAGGAAGCCTCGGCCAAAGGGCGCGCACAGATTCCGTCCGTGGAAGCCGGGGGCGCACCTGCAAGCGGTGACTGGATTCTGCTCCCAGAACTGCGCGCTCGAGCGGGAAAATTCAGAAGAATTAGATCCGAAGGGCGAACGGGGCTCCGCTTGTTGTCGGATGACGAGGACGCAGAGCAGCAGGTCCCGATCGAAGGGTTCGATCAGATCTGGCCGTGGCTGGGAGCAGCAGGCTCTGGAATCCGCAGGTAGTCCTGGCGCCGGGTGGACAGGGCAGACTTGCGCGACCTCACGGGAAGAGACGCCACGAACAGCTCGGACGTCGGAACGAGGCGAGGTCGGCGGCGTTGGACAGAGGACGAAGAAAGGTACGACCGGTGAAGATCCCGCGTCCAAACTCGCAGACGTCCGTCCTGTGGAATTTTCGCAAGGAGGCGGACAGAACCAGGCTCGCAGGGAGAGGGGGGTCTGCGCGCGCTCACGGAGAAAATCGCCACGGGTGATGCCGAACTCCGAATGAGGTGAGACCACCTCGCACGCGTCGGCGACTCGTAGCAGAACCACACAAAAATGGGCTGGTCGCCCAAGATCCTCACGAACAGGGGGTGGTCGTCGCTGCTCTTGGAGGAGAAATCTGGGCGCACCGAACTAGAACTTGAGAAGGGATAGAAGAGAAAGGGGCCCTCGGCGTCGCACCGAGGGATGGGGAGTCGCACCCCGAGCTTACTCCCGTCGCAGGAGCAAGGAGAACCAGAGGAGGGGGCGCAGCCACCTTCAGAAAAACTCTTCAATTTTCATTCATTAATTCCTCCAAAAGAAAATTACAAGGCTTATATATCCGGGGGGGAACTAGGGTTTCACCCTAGCCACATGGAGGGGGGGGGGGCGTAAATGGAAGGGGGGGGGCGACCCAACCCTTCCCATTCAAGGAGGGGTGCGGCCATCCCTCCTCCATTCAAGGAGGGATCAAAGGGAGGGGCGCCCAAGGGGGAAAGGGGGTGGGAGATGGAATGGGGAAAGGGAGGCGCCCAAAAAGGCAAGTGGAGGGGGGAAGGGGGGGAAGGTGGCGCAGCCACCATGTATGAGGGGTGCGCCCTCCTCCCCAATCCCTAACCCTAATCCAACTAGCAATGGGCCAAGGCTAAGCCCAATAAGAAAGAAAAACAGTCCACTACTCCCTACACATAGTCTGATAATGTAAAGAACTAGATAATGTGTCCACGCAGGGACTAAACCTAGGCCCAACATGGCCTCAAATGAGAATGAAGGTCCACTAATAAAAGCCGTAGTCGCCCAGCCATAGAGATGTCGGCGTGCTCCGTGTGCTCCGTCGAGTGATGCGGCGCGTGTCCTCACCAATTCTCCCCGGGTGGGAAGAACTCGACCCCGTCGAGTAAGGGTCACGGTCGCTCAGGTAGCGCTCCAGCAGGTCCGGGTCGATCCTCTCCAGCTCTCCACGTGTGATCCAGGCGTCGTCTGTCGCGGGGCGCCCTCTCCAACGCACTAGGAAGCGTTGGTATGCTCCACTCCTGGTCGTGGTCACCTGCTCATCCAGTATACAATCTATATGCTCGCGTGTCTGTAATGGGGCTGGAAGAGGTGGACGCTCAGAAGGTGTAATACTCTCAACAGGAGGGGAAGTCCCAAAAAGCTCACTGGGAATCACCGCGGGATCCCGATATGCCACCAGATCTGAGACATTGAACGTCGAACAGATCCCATAGTCGTCTGGCAGCTCAATCTCATACGCATTTGACCCGATTCGCTTCAAGACTCGAAAGGGTCCAGCACCGCGGGCCTGGAGTTTCTTCACGGCCCCCGAAGGAAACCGTTCAGGTCTGACCCTGATCATGACGTACTCTCCCTCTCGGAACTCACGGGTGCGTCGATGCGCATCAGCTAACTCCTTATAACGTGCGTTGCTGGCCTCTATATGACGACGTACATGCTCATGCAACTGCCTAATATGCTCTGCAAAGGACTCAGCTGACTCAGAAACACGGGCCTGGATGGGAGATGGAACCAAGTCTATGGGCTTCCTAGGTCTACGACCAGTAACAATCTCAAAGGGACTCAGACCTGTAGACCTATTGACCGAGTCATTATATGCAAACTCTGCTAGAGGTAGAACCAAGTCCCAATCCCCGACACGGTCACGCACTAAGCACCTAAGGAGGTCCCCTAGACTCCTATTGACTACCTCCGTCTGACCATCGGTCTGGGGGTGATAGGCGGTCGAGAACTTCAACTGGGTGCCCATCATGTGCCATAGGGTTTTCCAGAAATAGCTGGTAAAGCGCACATCCCTATCAGACACTATAGTACGTGGAAGCCCAAACCTGGAGACACAGTGAGTAAAGAACAGACGGGCAACTCTAGAGGCGTCTGACGTCTTGGAGCAGGGAATGAACAAAGCCATCTTAGAGAACCTGTCTACCACCACAAAAATGGAGTCATGCCGACGGAGGGTACGAGGCAATCCTAACACGAAGTCCATGCTAATGTCCTGCCATGGACTATCCGGGACAGGGAGGGGAGTATAAAGGCCAGTGTTCTGCTTCCTCTGCTTGGCCATAGCGCAAGTGCGGCACTGAGCCACGATGCGAGCAACATCCCTCTTCAAACTAGGCCAATAGAACCTATGCTCAACGGCCTCAATGGTCTTGTTCCGGCCGAAATGGCCAGCAAGACCCCCAGCATGCAACTCCCAAGTGAGAAAATCACGAACAGATGTCCGTGGGATGCACAACCTACCACCCTGGAATAAATAACCCTCCTGAAGGACAAACTCACTATAGTCACGGGAGGGGCCCGACTGAAGGGCAGCATGGATCGGACCGAAGTCCGGGCAATCGACATAAGCCTCTTTCAGCCTCTCCAATCCTACCACCTCTACTCCCATGGTGGACAACATCATCATCCGCCGACTCAGCGCGTCGGCCACCTTGTTCTCGGCCCCTGCCTTGTGCCTAAGCACAAAGGTATACTCCTGAAGGTACTCCACCCACCGACTATGACGCGCATTCAGCTTCTTCTGGGTATGGAGAAACCTCAAAGCCTCGTGATCAGAAAAGAGCACAAACTCCTGGTGTAGGAGATAGTGCCGCCAATACCTCAATGCCTGGACGACTGCATAAAACTCCTTGTCATACGTGGAATACCGCAGCTTGGCATCGTTCAGCTTCTCGCTGAAAAAGGCAATGGGATGAGACTCCTGACTCAAGACTCCCCACCCACTCCAGAAGCGTCACAGGTGACCTCAAACACCTTAGAAAAATCAGGTAAGGTAAGAACAGGTGCCTGGGTCATGCGCTCCTTGATGCTCTGAAAGGCCGTGGCTGCAGCCTTAGTCCATGTGAATGCCCCCTTCCTAATGCAATCCGTGATCGGGGCAGTGATGGAACTGAAGCCACGAATGAAGCGACGATAGAACGTCGCTAGGCCATGGAAGCTCCGAACATCGTGGAGGGTGCGGGGCTCCGGCCATTCCTGAATGGCACGTATCTTCTCCGGATCAGCGGAGACCCCATCGCGAGACACTATGAACCCAAGGAAGGAAACCTGATCGGTCATGAAAGCACACTTCTTCGGGTTGGCAAATAAGCTCTCTCGCCTCAGAACAATGCAGACCTGCCTGAGGTGGTCTAAGTGGTGCTCCCTAGTGCGGCTATAAATAAGGATGTCATCGAAGTAGACGACCAAAAAGACCCCTATCATAGGGCGCAAGACCTGGGTCATCAACCGCATGAATGTACTAGGGGCATTAGATAGCCCAAAAGGCATCACTAACCACTCATACAGACCATCCTTGGTCTTGAATGCAGTCTTCCACTCATCTCCAGGTCTGATCCTAACCTGGTGATAGCCACTTCGAAGATCAATTTTAGAAAAAATAGTGGCTCCCGACATCATATCTAGCAAATCATCCAGTCGGGGAATAGGAAAACGATATTTCACCGTGATCTTATTGATCGCACGGCTATCGATGCACATCCTCCATGTGCCATCTTTCTTCGGGGCTAGCAAAGCGGGGACAGCGCAAGGGCTTTTGCTGTCCCTGAGGGATCCCCTACTCATCAACTCCTCGACCTGCCTCTGCAACTCGGCATGGTCCGCGGGGCTCATCCTATAGTGAGGGAGGTTAGGCAATGAAGAGCCCGGGACAAGGTCGATCTCATGCTGGATGTCACGCATAGGTGGAAGGCCTCCAGGGAGGTCCTCCGGAAAGATATCAGAAAACTCGCGTAAAATCGCAGCCAACTCGGGGTTTAGATCACCCTCGGACTCTGAGATGACATCACTCACCTCTCGAACAACAACAGCAAAGAGGGGACTACCACTAGTGAACTCTCTCTCCATCTCACGGGGACTAATCACCATCAACCTCCTAGTGGAAGGCTCCCCTAGGGTGAGGGTAGTGGAGGTGGCAGTAGCAGGCACCAAGGGTGGGGTAGGAGGGTCGGCCTTCCCCTGACGAGGGGTGTTCGTGGCACTGGGGCCGGCTGGCCCGCGAACGGCAGGCTCCCTAGGCTGGGTGGGGTGAAGAGTGATCCTATGGCCAGCATGGTCGAAGATGCAAGTGTTCGACCGACCATGGAGGGTGGCATCCCTATCGAAGAGCCAAGGCCTACCTAGAATAATACTACCAACCTCCATAGGTAGCACGTCACACCAAATCTCATCATGGTAGGTCTGAAACTGCAATGGCACTAGACAACGAAGCCTAACCGGGATAGAGGTAGAATCTACCCAGGATACCCGATATGGAGCAGGGTGGTCCACCGGTGTCAACCCAAGACGAGTAACCGTACCGGTGGATATAGCATTAATGCAGCTCCCACTGTCAATGATCACCTTGCAGGCCTTCCCTCCAAGCCTACAAAAGGTGTGAAAGATGGTGGTACGACGCCAGTCGTCACTCACCTGGGGCTGGGTAAGGATACACCGGACTACCCCTAACTGCGCATCGCCCTGATACTGAATACTAGGGTCACCGTCCTGCTCTCCCTCAAGTAACTCATCGAAGAACTCCTCGGCCAACTCCTGGTCGGCCTCATAACTGACTGGCAGAAGCTCAGCCGTGGGATCAGTGGGTGAGGGGTCCGTCACTACAAGCGACTCTCTAGTGGGGCATTTGTTCGCATAATGGCCGACTCCACCACACCTATAACAATTGTTGCGCGCCCCTGTGCTAGGAGATGCTCCACCAATCATCGGCCCTTTCCCCTTGTCATCATGACGGGCCGGGGGTGGTGGTAGCTGGGGTCGGGTAGGGAACGAGGGAGGCTGAGGGCGTGAGGCGGGGTAAGGTGGCTGCTGGCGAGGGGGAGGGAGAGTGTCCCTCGGCAAGGGAGGGCGAGGCCTAGGAACAGTGGGGTCCTGGCGAGGGGGTTCCGAGGGCCGAGCCGCCGGAAACCGACTGTAGGAACTGGGAGTGGTGCGTGGGTCGAACCCCCGCTGACTGGTGGTCCCCTGACGCGGAGTAGGAGTGAACTCCGCCTCAAACTGCTCTAGCTCCATGGCGACCTGGTACGCGACCTCTAAGGTGGTCACATTACGGCGAAATAACTCATACTGGTAATGGGGCCGTAGACCACGACGGAAACGAGAGACGGGCATGGCGCTCTCCTCCGTGACTCCGCATCGCAAGAAATACTCATCAAACTCTGCGATGTACTCGGACACGGTCCGATCTCCCTGGGTGAGGCTCTGCCATTTGTCAATGAGCCTCTGGCGATAAGTGGCGGGGAGATACTTTTCACGGAGTTTGACTTTCATCTCACCCCAAGACTCGATATGGGGGTCCTGACGCTGGAATATCAGACTCTCCACGTTCCTCCAATACGTCTGTGCTCGTCCCAGCAACTTCATTTTGGCAAACTTAACTTGCCGGTGGTCAGACATATCGACCCACTCAAAATACCGGTCCATGCTAGACTCCCAATCTAGGTAGATCTTCGGGTCCAGGGACCCGTCAAAAGTGGGAGAGTCCACACGAACGGTCCTAAGGGCCCGATCGTCCTCGTCATCCCTATGTGGTCGGTGACCACGGTGGCGTCGGCCATTCCCCTCATATTCATTGTCAGATCCGTAATCCTCAAAGTCGGGGACTCGTGGCCGTCGCTCCTCAGCCCGATATGGTGGGGCCTGGGCAGCCGCCGCCTGAGGGGCACGATCAACTCTAGGGGGGTCCTGATGGGGGACTTCCTCTACCCTCCCTATCCGCCCTAGCAGACCCTGGATGGATCGGTCAGAAACCTCAGCGCGGTCCTCTATGGCCTTGAGTCGGCCCTCCAGACGGTTGGTCAGGTCCTTAGTGGCTTGTTCAGAACTAGCCAAGCGCTCCATGATCTCGGCCATGAAATCCTCTAGAGAAGGGCCTCCTTGGGTGTTACCACGTGGGTCACCCATGGTGTCCGGGCGATGGTAATGGGTACCACCCCGAGTGGGCATGCAAAGGGACCTAAATGGAGACTCACTAAGACCTATATGGATGGACACATGCTGAATGGAATGCAAGACTCAACCCTAGACGCAAACCTATATGCTCTGATACCACTTTGATGCGGGACAGGACTGAAATGGGCTAAGACCTATGAATGCAACAAGTGCGGCCAGCACTCGCACGCCAAAGGTAAGCCGGGTGGCTGACCTCCGTGCCGTTCCTCCGGGTGGAGGCGTCTCTCAACAAGAAATCCAAGCCCACAGCCGTCCCTATGAGGGAAGCGTAGGGATCTCAGCGACTAAGGAGCCGCCGTGCGCCTATGGGAATCTAGCCCGAGCTCGGCGCTCGACTAGGGCCACGGAATGGGTGCTCTCAACTCTCGACCACGCGGTGACTAGCAAAAGAGCTAGGATCCTATACGCACTCACGCTGCATACTAGAGAGTATACTAGTAAAGCAAAATGCCAACAGTGAGGAGTATCGCACGTACCTCCACGCCTAGGCGTGGGGAAGGAACCCCGGCCGAGACCGACAACCCCGGTACACGAAAACGAGCAATAGTACAATCTCAATCACAAATGCCCACTCCTCGCAGGGAGATAACAGGCTACACAAGGAGATCCGGGGCTGTCGATGCACGGGCTGACGGGCAGCACTCGGTGAAGGGTTGGCCGCGAGGAGGTCCCATGCGGGGGTCTGCAGAGTCGCAGCACTGCGTGACTCGGCGGTGGAAGCTCCCACGACCTGCTCCGACGTCCGATTGAAGCGCCGTCAGTGATGGCGCGCAGCTAGGTCACGGGAGGAAGCCTCGGCCAAAGGGCGCGCACAGATTCCGTCCGTGGAAGCCGGGGGCGCACCTGCAAGCGGTGACTGGATTCTGCTCCCAGAACTGCGCGCTCGAGCGGGAAAATTCAGAAGAATTAGATCCGAAGGGCGAACGGGGCTCCGCTTGTTGTCGGATGACGAGGACGCAGAGCAGCAGGTCCCGATCGAAGGGTTCGATCAGATCTGGCCGTGGCTGGGAGCAGCAGGCTCTGGAATCCGCAGGTAGTCCTGGCGCCGGGTGGACAGGGCAGACTTGCGCGACCTCACGGGAAGAGACGCCACGAACAGCTCGGACGTCGGAACGAGGCGAGGTCGGCGGCGTTGGACAGAGGACGAAGAAAGGTACGACCGGTGAAGATCCCGCGTCCAAACTCGCAGACGTCCGTCCTGTGGAATTTTCGCAAGGAGGCGGACAGAACCAGGCTCGCAGGGAGAGGGGGTCTGCGCGCGCTCACGGAGAAAATCGCCACGGGTGATGCCGAACTCCGAATGAGGTGAGACCACCTCGCACGCGTCGGCGACTCGTAGCAGAACCACACAAAAATGGGCTGGTCGCCCAAGATCCTCACGAACAGGGGGTGGTCGTCGCTGCTCTTGGAGGAGAAATCTGGGCGCACCGAACTAGAACTTGAGAAGGGATAGAAGAGAAAGGGGCCCTCGGCGTCGCACCGAGGGATGGGGAGTCGCACCCCGAGCTTACTCCCGTCGCAGGAGCAAGGAGAACCAGAGGAGGGGGCGCAGCCACCTTCAGAAAAACTCTTCAATTTTCATTCATTAATTCCTCCAAAAGAAAATTACAAGGCTTATATATCCGGGGGGGAACTAGGGTTTCACCCTAGCCACATGGAGGGGGGGGGGGCGTAAATGGAAGGGGGGGGGGCGACCCAACCCTTCCCATTCAAGGAGGGGTGCGGCCATCCCTCCTCCATTCAAGGAGGGATCAAAGGGAGGGGCGCCCAAGGGGGAAAGGGGGTGGGAGATGGAATGGGGAAAGGGAGGCGCCCAAAAAGGCAAGTGGAGGGGGGAAGGGGGGGAAGGTGGCGCAGCCACCATGTATGAGGGGTGAGCCCTCCTCCCCAATCCCTAACCCTAATCCAACTAGCAATGGGCCAAGGCTAAGCCCAATAAGAAAGAAAAACAGTCCACTACTCCCTACACATAGTCTGATAATGTAAAGAACTAGATAATGTGTCCACGCAGGGACTAAACCTAGGCCCAACATGGCCTCAAATGAGAATGAAGGTCCACTAATAAAAGCCGTAGTCGCCCAGCCATAGAGATGTCGGCGTGCTCCGTGTGCTCCGTCGAGTGATGCGGCGCGTGTCCTCACCATGAGTTGTGCATTATGGAATCGGGCCGAAGTGGCCTTCACCAGGTACGCGCATCTTTGTTGAGCTGAAAAGTTGCTAGCAGGACCTTCTCCTAGTCTGTGCATTGCATATCATGGAATATCCTATCCATCTCATCGATCCAGTTTTTCACTTCCTCAAGGTTGGATGATCCCGAGAACTGTGGAGGGTTCATGCTCTAAAAGTTTCGGTGAAGATCACCTGCGTTAGCTCGCGCACCAGCTTGTGCTATCGTTTGTAGGGCCTGGGTAAGACTCGCAACGGTTTGTTGCATGGCCTCCCAATTTACTCGGTTAGCGGCCACTTGGAATGTAATGTTCCTGAGAAAAATAGACAATTGTCATTTTCTTTGGAATTTATGGGGGTTAACCTAGAGGTTAATTCTTACTAGAGATCTAGCTTAACCCGGGCTCTACCTAATCTCACCAGGGTTGGGAAAATTTCTTCCTAGTTCATATGTGTGGGTCCTTAAACCTTGGACTTAACCTATGACTTGACATTTTCCTAGGACTTACTTAAGCCTAGGCTCTGATACCAACTTAACTATCACGCCCAGAGATATGCAGCAGAATTAAGTCGAGAGCGTGAATAGCCGGCAAAATAAGCCTCTAGCTGGCATGACAATCAGAGCACTATATACACAAAAGAATGAATACACAAGATATAATCAAAAACCTTCACTTTTATTGATCAAATGATGAAAGTTTACAAGATAAC
The DNA here is from genome assembly GCA_022559845.1 of Amorphophallus konjac. Taxonomy (NCBI): domain Eukaryota; kingdom Viridiplantae; phylum Streptophyta; class Magnoliopsida; order Alismatales; family Araceae; genus Amorphophallus; species Amorphophallus konjac. Next base: position 72,155,243 of record CM040129.1, read on the forward strand.
ACTTGACACTAACTCTCTTTAACATAATGACTCGCTAGACTCAATAAAGTGGAAAAATTACATCAAATTGACTTTCACCTAACATAACAGACTCATGATACATTGACTATAACACCCCAGAAAATTTTTCATTTTTTGGATCAGGATCCGTGGGTTCGGAGCGTCGTTGTGAGTCCCGAAACGTGTTTTGGGCTTTATGCGGGTTTGTGTCTGACAAGTCTTCGAAACCCTGTGCAAGGTGAACCGATGTGTTGTGGGGCTCCGAGACGTTGCAAGCGCATTTTTCATTTTTCGAGCATCGTGGGGAGTATTTTTCCCTATTTTTATATTTTCTGGATCACGGAATTTCCGCATACATTTTTCTATTTAAACCTCCTACCCTCTCTCTTTCTCTCATTCTCTCTTTCTCACTCTCTCTCTTCTCTTTCTCTTCCCCTCTCCCCCGGGTGACCGACGAAGGTGATGGTGGGCGAGGTGGAGATGCTGCGAGGGCGAGGAGCGAGGACTGGTCGAGGATCGAGGAACATTGGCACGGTGTTCATCATTCGCGAGCTCAGGGCGCCGAAGGTGGTTTGCGAGGCGTTTCACGACGGAGCGGCATCTACGACGTGCATAATCTTTGGTGGAGGTAGGGGGGTGGATCCTTAACCCCTGTACTTCCTTTTCCATGGTTTTGGTAGCCTGTGGTGAGCCGTGAGTGGGTTATTGCTCGTCGGGGGGTTTTGAATGAATTTTAGGGCGTGCGACGGATTTGTAGGATCGAGCAAGGGTTTCCTGCTTTCTTTCCTTCCATTTTGGGTTTGGGGACTGGGGGAATGATCCCCATTGTTTTCCACCTCGATTAGGATCGAGTGGGCATGGAAACAAAGCCCCGGGAGTAGGTTCAGACTGGATGGTCGCCGTATTTGGTCGACCGACCGGTTGTGGTCGGCCGACCGAACGACCCTACTATGACGTAGGCACGCTGCAGATTTCGGTCGATCGACCCTTGGGCGCCGGTCGAACGACCGTAGAAGGAGGAGTCGACGCAGACCGCACTGCGTTGACGCCGCTTGGCCGCGCCGGTCGATCGACCGGATCGGTCCGGTTGACCGACCAGCGTAGGGTGCTTTTGTTGACCGACCCAATTTGGCAGGTCGATAAAACTGCTCCAGTCTCGGCCGTTTTGGCTCTGGTCAATCCACTTGAGACCCAATGACCGATCTATGGCCCTGTTGTTGATATTTTTGTCATGGTGTGTGTTGATGATGTGATGTGTGTAGTGATATGTGAATATGGCATAAGCAAGTGATGCACTAACTCAAGCAATCAATACCCAGCATGAAATTTGTGGTCATGTCATCTTAATAGTGCAAAGATAAAGCAAGGAGAAAACTAGACACACGCCGGGGCGTGGAGCAAAGGAAGAAAGAAAGCACACACCATGGGTGTGGAGCAACTAAAAGCAAAGGAAGAGATAGAAGAAATGATGAACTAAATGATGAATATCCAAAGAAGGAAGACAGATGCGATGGCCACCAAGGTAAACAATGTAGTAATACCACACTATGTACCCTGGAAAGAGTCGAGTGAAGCCACCCACCCACGAGAGAAAGAAACCAGGCGCTGTGACGGAAAATGGTCTTCAAATGACCGGAAAGCGAAAGCAAATGGCCCTACGATAGACCGCATGATATCCCCAAACGGTCTTCCAAATAGCCACTAGGCGCACGAGAATAGAAATGTGGACCTTGAATCTCCACCCCTCTTGGCCGGCCAGAAGAGCTGGGCCTCGTGCAATGAGCTCCGTAAACCTACAAGAGAATGTAGACATGAAGAAAAATAACCCAATAAGCCCTTGGACTAGTGTAGTATCTATAATGCAATTAAGCTAAAGTGCATAAATGAAGGGTGAATACCTGGGGTGTTGGTGGTTTTTAACCCATATGGGGCATGGAGAAGAATAGGAGGATGTTTAAAACATGATGTGAGTGCAGAAGAACGTGGAAGAGGATATGCTATGATGATGCAAAGAGAAGTGATAAAACTAAGAAAGAAAGACACAAACTAAACTAATGGAACTCAATACTCCCTAGACTAGAAGCCTTAAGGACGTAGAAAGGACTTCTCCCTGGTTGGTACTTGCTCCAGGATGTAGCAGCACTTCGGCGCAAACTCCAGTAAATCTCCTCATCTAGCCATGAAGTCAAGGGTTCTATTTATAGACCCCCAAAACCTTAGGTCAAGCTGGAGAGGTAATAACACGAAAATAGGGCTAGACTTAGATAAATCTCAAAGATAATACTCTCAAGAGTCCAGGGAAACAAACAGAAGCTTCTGAGAGTCTCTATCCAGAGAGAAATCAACAAATCAAGGACTCTAGTTCGACCACGGTCGAAGATAGAAAGAACAGATACTGCAGGATTCTCTGTCTCTCCTAATGGTCTTGCGATAGATCGCAAGGCTCTATAAATGGTCGACTGATAGACTGTATGGCTCAGTCATCCAGAAAGAGATAAGACCGAAGAAACTCAACATGACTCTTTGTATGCCTAGCGGTCTAGCAAAGGACCATCAACCCTGACTAAACGGTCGTACGATAGACCGCAAGGCTGATAGGCGTGGCAAAAGAGATAAAGTAAATCTTCGTATAAATCTACAATAAAATTAGCTCTTATCCAGGCCCAATAAGTCCAAACCTTGAAAGATAAAAGGAACGGAGCCCAACCAGGGAGAGTGACCCATAAAAATAAGCCCAAAAAGTGACAAAAAATGGCCCAACAACCGATGAACAACTCGGGACATCATAAAAAATAGATAAGGAGAGGACCCAACTCATTGGTAATAAAATAGGTGTCAATAGATGCCCCTCCTTAATGTCCTCATTACAGGGGAGCGAGCGGAGGTGAAGTGAAAGCGAAATGAAACATAGAGATGAAGTGAAAATGCAGCAGAGTGTACTAAAAAGCGGGTGTTAAAGTAAACTGACACTCGTCCTTAACCAACGAGCGATAGGAATCTTCTAAAAAACTTGGAACCAATCACAAGGAATGACCAAACCGAATGACACCTGCCTGGAAGAACTAAGGAAAATAAAACTCTACCAACCTCCTCACTAGAACGCACAGCTGATAGGCGGTCGGAGCAAACGGAAAAGTAAAGAGACGAGCAACTAAACTTAAGATAGGAATCCTCAGCTAACCAAACCGAGCAAATAGACCGAAGGAAACCTTCCAACTCAGAGTGGAATGATTCTCCTTACTCAAGACCATGGATACATAGCTATCCACCGTTACTGAGACACTTTAGACAGATGAGGGCACATGAATGCTCAGAGATGCGTATGATGCATGCTAGGCTAAAATAAATGAAATCATCAAAACGAATGCGAAGAAAGAATAAAAATAGGGAAAATACTCGAGAATAATATTGCTAGACCAGACAAATCAGGGTCAAGACACTATCTGCAACCATGGCATGCAAGATAGAACCATCGTCCCACAACTCTTCCAGCCTAATGGTCTATCCAACGATTAAATATGTGCAGCTAGATCATTATTGTTTTTGTTCAAGGGGAATATCAGATCCCAGAAGACGTGAATGACCAGCCGGTTCTCGAGGTAATATATCATAGATACCATATAGCAATGCATTAAGGGATTTAGGATCGAGATACTTACCTGACTTATCTACTTGGTGAAAAATGATGGCATGATGACGTTTATGGTTTTGACAATAAGAGAGGTTAGCCATCAACAATTTGACAGGATCGTCAAGCGACATCGGCAAAACTATCAAATATAAATTTATTTATAAGTTGTCTTTTATTTATTGGGCCATATATAGAGTGGGCCTCATATGTATTATTTTCATTTGTCATTAGTAATATATATATAAATATATAAACTTAGGAACCCACGTAGGAACCCAAGCCTCTTGAGTTTCCTAGGTGGTCTTTAGTTATTTTGTCATAGATACATATATATAATGGTTGCACTTATGTGCATTTATGAGGAACCACGTAGGAACCCAAGCCTCTTGAGTTTCCTAGGTGGTCTTTAGTTATTTTGTCATAGATACATATATATAATGGTTGCACTTATGTGCATTTATTAGGTACTCCTCGTAGGAACTATGGCTCTTGGTATTCCAGGGTGCCCATTCCCCTCCCCATGTTTTCTATTTAAACAAATGTAAACCCACGATGGAGATAATATAGAATGCAATAAAATAGTTTGAATTTTAGCCATGGCTTGTGTGTTCTCCAATTTTTGGAACCCCGGGTGAGAGGCCCAAGCCCACTTCGCCCCGCCATGGAGGTCATCCGTGAAGCTCCGATGCATCGTCTTCGAGAAGAGGACGGGTGTGAAGCCCCATCGAAGCTCCACGATCATCCTCCTTCACCGCTCAACAACCGTCGTCATCCATCACCACTGCCACCACCGCCGTGCCAACTGCAACGCTTGCAACCGCCATCACTGCAGAGAAGAATTGAAGAGCACGACTGCGTCGTCCCTGAGATGGGGATGGGTGTGAGGCCCCGGCCAAGCTCCTCCGTTCTTCTCTAGTCACCTCGCCTTCCTACTCTCCGGCTGACAGTTTGAAGTCCTTCCTCGACCTCGTGTCACATCAAATGGTATCAGAGCTTAGGGAACCGGGCTATTCCATCAGACCGGGATCCTGAGCTATGAGGTTCGAGGTCGAACCTCCTCCAAGCGGAGGGGTTTGACGGGATCGTCAAGCGGCATCGGCAAAACTATCAAATATAAATTTATGTCTAAGTTGTCTTTTGTTTATTGTGCCATATATAGAGTGGGCCTCATATGTAGTGTTTTCTTTTGTCATTAGTAATATGTATATAAATATATAAACTTAGGAACCCACGTAGGAACCCAAGCCTCTTGAGTTTCCTAGGTGGTCTTTAGTTATTTTGTCATAGATACATATATATAATGGTTGCACTTATGTGCATTTTTGAGGACCCACGTAGGAACCCAAGCCTATTGAGTTTCCTAGGTGGTCTTTAGTTATTTTGTCATAGATACATATATATAATGGTTGCACTTATGTGCATTTATTAGGTACTCCTCGTAGGAACCATGGCTCTTGGTATTCCAGGGTGCCCATTCCCCTCCCCATGTTTTCTATTTAAACAAATGTAAACCCACGATGGAGATAATATAGAATGCAATAAAATAGTTTGAATTTTAGCCATGGCTTGTGTGTTCTCCAATTTTTGGAACCCCGGGTGAGAGGCCCAAGCCCACTTCACCCCGCCATGGAGGTCGTCCGTGAAGCTCCGATGCATCGTCTTCAAGAAGAGGACGGGTGTGAAGCCCCATCGAAGCTCCACGATCATCCTCCTTCACCGCTCAACAACCGTCGTCATCCATCACCACTGCCACCACCGTCGTGCCAACTGCAACGCTTGCAACCGCCATCACTGCAGAGAAGAATTGAAGAGCGCGACTGCGTCGTCCCTGAGATGGGGATGGGTGTGAGGCCCCGGCCAAGCTCCTCCGTTCTTCTCTAGTCACCTCGCCTTCCTACTCTCCGGCTGACAGTTCGAAGTCCTTCCTCGATCTCGTGTCGCATCAAATGGTATCAGAGCTTAGGGAACCGGGCTATTCCATCAGACCGGGATCCTGAGCTACGAGGTTCGAGGTCGAACCTCCTCCAAGCGGAGGGGTTTGACGGGATCGTCAAGCGGCATCGACAAAACTATCAAATATAAATTTATGTCTAAGTTGTCTTTTGTTTATTGGGCCATATATAGAGTGGGCCTCATATGTAGTGTTTTCTTTTGTCATTAGTAATATATATATAAATATATAAACTTAGGAACCCACGTAGGAACCCAAGCCTCTTGAGTTTCCTAGGTGGTCTTTAGTTTTTTTGTCATAGATACATATATATAATGGTTGCACTTATGTGCATTTTTGAGGACCCACGTAGGAACCCAAGCCTCTTGAGTTTCCTAGGTGGTCTTTAGTTATTTTGTCAAAGATACATATATATAATAGTTGCACTTATGTGCATTTATTAGGTACTCCTCGTTGGAACCATGGCTCTTGGTATTCCAAGGTGCCCATTCCCCTCCCCATGTTTTCTAATTAAACAAATGTAAACCCACGATAGAGATAATATAGATTGTAATGAAATAGTTTGAATTTTAGCCATGGCTTGTGTGTTCTCCAATTTTTAGAACCCCGGGTGAGAGGCCCAACCCCACTTCGCCCTGCCATGGAGGTCATCCGTGAAGCTCCGATGCATCATCTTCAAGAAGAGGACGGGTGTGAAGCCCCATCGAAGCTCTACGATCTTCCTCCTTCACCGTTCAACCGCCGTCGTCATCCATCACCACCACCACCACTGCCATGCCAACTGCAACGCCTGCAACCGCCATTACCGCAGAGAAGAATTGAAGAGCGCGACTGCGTCGTCCCTGAGATGGGGATGGGTGTGAGGCCCCAGCTGAGCTCCTCCATTCTTCTCTAGTCACCTCGCCTTCCTACTCTCCGGCTGACAGTTTGAAGTCCTTCCTCGACCTCGTGTCACATCATAATTATATTCATGATGCATATCTAAGATGAAGACCACACAAGAATGGAACAAAGAATAGAGCAAATGTAGCCTTTCAAACCATCAATCATGCAGCTACTCCAAACGATCTAGCAAGGGCCGCAAAGAGACTCCTAACGGTCTAGCGATAGACCGCTAGACGAAGGGCGGTTCACATTCTTCAATGAGGGTGACCCAGATGACAAATGGTCTGCATGAAGAATGCTACCGGCTGCCTAACGATCTGGGGATAGACCGCATGGCTCCGAACGATTTCAAAACAGATCGACTGTTCACTCTCCCATTCTTACTCCAATTCTCCGATCATTCAAACCTCCACCCTCACCCCGGTGACCACCACCGTCGACCACCGCCATCAATTACACCCACCCACACACTCTTACTCATTCCAGGATGACTAAGAAGAGGGCGGTTCGGCGTTTCCAATGCCGTATAGTGAGGGAGAATGAGCTCGGGGCTCTGGTGGACCAACCGGAGGAGAGACCACCACCGCCGACCCAACCGGAGAACGAGCAACCATCCGTGGTGATCACGACATCCGAGGGAGACGCCGGAGACCAAAAGGAAGAACCAATGGCCGAGAAACCCACCGCGACGGCGATCGGACGCTGGACATCGAAGGTAGGCCCAGACCTTAAAAAACTCATTTTTTTGATTTTAAAACCTCATTCATGTGAGTAGATCAGTGAGGAATGGGTCTGGGGACCTATAGGAATGATGTAATGGACTTTTAGGCCATTTCCAACACTCGGGGAAACGGCGCGAACACGGCCCTCACATTGAGTGCCTAGCGGTCCTTCCAGCGACCGCTAGGGATCCAGACGGTCTAGGGATGACCGCTAGGGAGGAAAAAAATGTTCAAGTGATGACCGCTAAGGAACTAGAGTAATTTTTTTGTTATTTTGTTTTAAATAAAATGCAATGCCTGACTTATAGACTTCATGAATAACTGAATTTGACCGTTTAAATGTATGCAGTGAAAGAGATGGACCAGGATCTCCTGGCTGCAAGTCTGAGCAGCGTACCTAGCGTTGCTGGACTTCCAAAGATAGCAGCTAGCAGCGATGGGGTTTGGTGAGCTCCTGAGCATCGAGGTGATGAGGATAGACACCGCGTTGCTATACGCGCTGCACGATAGATGGGAGCCAGTCAGCAGGGCCTTCCTATTCCCATGGGGACACATGATCCCCACGCTAGAGGACGTGGCACGGATCATGGGACTGAGAGTTCATGGAGTGCCAGTGACATGGACGACACATGCCGACTACCGGGAGTTACCGTGGGAGCTACTAGACCTAGAGCTAACGAGACCGGGACACCAGTCATCGACGCTGGCGAGAGCAACACTCCAGGAGAGCCTGGGGCTGAGAGGAGCGGTGATAGCTGTGGGAGAGATACCTGAGGAGCACTTGGGATGGCTGACAGACAGAGCTAGAGAGAGAGTAGCCGCGGGACCGGGACCAGAGGGAGAGATCATCCTTCGTCGCTTCCTGATGCTGATGTTCGGGAAGCTACTCTTCGCGACGAGAGTAGACGGAGTGAGCTGCAAGCTCCTCCCGCTACTATGAGACCTAGACAGAGTGGGGGACTACGCTTGGGGTGCCGCTGCGTTGGCATTCCTATTCGACTCACTCAGCACCACCGACCCGTATACGATGTTGGGCGGCTTCTCGCCTCTACTCTAGGTAAAATGCTCAACTTTAATATGCTTATGCTCATGCTTATGATTATGATTGCTATATGCTGACATTTAACTAATGCAGGTATGGGGCTACCTGTACCTCCCTGGCCTAGGACGGGGAAAGGAGGTACATCCAGATCAGATCCCCATCGCGAGGCGATGGATGGCAGTTCGGGACACGAGGTCGCTGCAACGCTTGGCGCGGGCGATCCAGGATGGCATGGACACAATTCCTTATGCATCGATAAGCTATAGAATTAAGGCTTATCAAATGCACTCAAATGCTCTTATAAATGCTGACTTGACTTGATTGCCCTTTTAGGTGCGCTGGACACCGTACCATGACGAGGGTCATGAGGGACAGCCCTGGGTGGAGGCAGCCCAGGATTACGTGGGACGAGAGGTGTGGCTTCACTACATGAACATCATCGAGCCACTGCACCATCGCCTGATCATGAGGACTAGGGGTGTCCACCAGCCGGAGGTGGAGTTCCCGACCAGAGACAACGAGCACGTGGGACGATCCTCGAAGGGAATGAGCGGCGAGATCGACTGGGGCACTCGGGAGATCGACCAGGTGCGCGAGTGGATGCGGAGGGGTCGGGTGGTATGAGCCCGAGGTACCAGCGATGAGGCCTACCTGAAGGCCTACGCTAAGAGATACGGAGACCGGGTCTTCTGTGGCACTCGACAACTGGTACAACTTTCTAAACTCATGCTTCTTAATTACTTCTAATGCACTGACACTTGGACTTCGTATATGCAGCTAGACCCCCAAGGAAGGATAGCAGAGCTCCAGGGTCTCCCCCACTCTACCGTTCAGCAGAGGGATGAGTTCCAGCGCGCGCTGGAGCTTCTGGTGAGTTTTAAACCTTAGACTTAATATGCAATGCTTATGCACTTGACTGACTTGATTTCTAAAATGCAGTGAGCCGAGGGAGCACAGTGGCAGGGACCAGACGCTCCATCATCTTCTTCCCAGCCAGCGGACCAGGTGGAGCGAGATGCTGACTTTGCTTGGGCGGTTTGTTGTGCCGAGGAGGCCGAGGCCACTCTCCTAGAGAGGGTAAGCAAACCAACCAATTTCCTTTGACTAAATGCTTATGATAATGCAATTGACCGCCCATGATGACTATTTATGCAGGCGAGAGAGCTGACCACAGTACTTAGTGAGGCAGAGTGCGGTCGAGCGGAGGCAGAGCGCGCTCGAGCGAAGGTAGAGCGACTCAGAGCAGAGCTAGAGCAGTCACGTGCCGAGGCGGAGCGACTCCGAGCAGAGACGGAGCGACTCTGTATACGAGCAACAAACCTAGAACGCTACCGGACCGAGGGGAGGGAGGCTCGGTGCCAGGCCTACGACTTGACGATCGAGCTGCGAGCCGTAGAAAGGACAGTGCGGATGATGGGTCGAGGACCCGAGCGGAGTGCCTCATAGAGTAGCGCGCGGAGAAGCGCGTTCCCTGACTTCCTTATCGGCTCCTCCGGCCATTGGAGGAACGAGGAGAGGGAGAGGCGACGACGACGAGAGCAGGGGAGCGCAGCCATGGGCCTACTCGAGAAGCGGCACGAGGACACCGGTGATAATGTAGGTCAAGGAGAGGGACCTGCTTGAGTGCTATCTCGTACTTATGCATGCATGTACATGATCTTTTGATTAGTAAAATGTGATCTTTTTTTTTCTTTTTATGTGTGGATGTGAATGCTGACTTACTAACAACAACCTCTAGGACAAACAAAGAGAGCAGGAGAGAGAGAGAGAACTGATGTTTAAAGTGAAAAAGATCAAAACAAGACAAAAAGTGTGAAAATGGTCTAATGAAAGACTGCAAGGAGAGACAAATGGTCGAGTCATGACCGTTTGGAGAGAGGGAGAGAAGGTGGTGAAGGAAGGGAAGAAATGGTCGCCTGACGACCGCTTATAGGAGCTTAGCGGTCGCGCGTTAGACCGCAAGGGCAATGACTCAGTTAAATCCGAGCGGGACTCTCCGGGAGAGTCCCGACCCGTGGATAGAGGTTCCCAATCAGCACTAAGACTTATCCTAAGTTAAATTGAGGCCACCTAGCCTCAATCCTAATGCTTTAGGACTAGAATTAGAGCCCTATAACTAGGAATAGACCCAGAATTCGCAGCTCACAGAAATCTCTGCTTTAAGCTCTTGAAAACTTCATAAAATGCACTAAAATCACCATGAAGAGCAGCTTTGAAGCTTGCACCATGGGAGAGGTCATCTACACCGGGCCAAAGGTGGCTAGGAAGGAGCATGGAGAGCTGCAGCGATTGACTTACATCGCCAAGAACTTGAGCACACGCTCTTCAAGAGAGGTGAGTTCAAATCAATCTTAAAAATTTCATGAATTTCCTTAAGTTTCTTCTCATGGCATTCCTCTTCTTCTTCTTTTCTTTTTTTCCTCTTTTTCTAGCTCCTTCCTTGTCCAAGATGCTACTCTAGCTTGAAGTGGGTGGCTCCTATGATAAAAGAACTTCCTTTAGAGGTCCTCTCAATCTTATGGGCATGGCACCTTCATCCTTTAGTAGTTCTAACCAAGAATTTTTAGGAAATTTTATTAGATTGGCCTGGCATTTCAGCTCTAGTGGAGTTATGGCATCCTCAAACATACACCTTCATGTTCCCAACCTTTGAAGCTACTGTCCTTATAGAAGAGGTAGAGACCTTCCTAGCCCTTCCTAAGACTAAGGTGGGTGATGAAGACTTGGTGTGTCATATGGTTGAACCTATAGATCCATCACTCATCTTAGGGGATTTCATCCACAATCCAAAGGATGTGAAAATCATGATTAGCTCCCACCATATCCATTTGATACCCATAGCCCAATGTGTCACTTCCCATTGTGAAAACAAGTGGGGGAGATATGAAGCCATTGCCAAAGCTACTTCCATTTGCTTGTGCGGTGTCTTGCTCTTTTCTACCACCGACCACCTCTTAGACATCCAAAACCTCAGCATTATGAGTGGGTTGTGGCGGGGTTTATCCATCTCCCAAGCCGTCCCTTCTTACCTATATGAAGGCCTTAGTTCAGCTTCTTTAGGGGGGGGCCTCTTTGGGACAATGATTGTCTTGGAATGTTGGATGGGAATCAGACTCAAATTTCTACCCAAGGAAGATGTGCTTTCAGCTAGCCACATATTCGGGAGCCACCCACTCTAGTTCATAGGAGGTGCATCTAGATTTTCTTCATAGGTTGAATACCGAACTAACGATAAAAAGACAAGGGACGAATGGCGCCTCTTCCTCAACACCTTGCCAATTGAAAAGTTCATGATGCGACCTCGAGTTCTTAAAGGCACTACCCTTAGACTACCTCGATGATTGGGCCTGGACCTATAGCTAGTGGGGAACACTACCTTGGCGATCTATAACCCACACCGGTGCTACTTGCAATTAGGGCTTCCTCGAACTACGGTTCTAGCATTATCACACTACCCTCCCCTTCAAGCTAGGAAGATCAGGACCAAGGAGGACGAGCGGGTGGTCCGGGGTGCTCTAACTAGGTGGGAGGTCAGCCGCGTCCGTGCCTTGCAAGCAGAAGTGACAGAGGATGAAGAAGAGTACCGAGCTTACGTTTAGGAATTGCACAAGATTCGGCCCCATGCGGATGAAAAATTGAATGCAAATTTGAACTTTATTGATGATGTACTTGAATTTTATTGAAAGAATGACATAGTATGAACCTTGAATGAATGAAATAACAGATTGGTTTGAAAGATGTGTAGTGAGATTATGCCTTCAGCTTGATAGAAAAAAAGGATAGAGTTCTTTGTTTGACAAACGGTCCAACAAAGGACCGCCAGGCCCAACTAACGGTCTAGCGGTAGACCGCAAGGGAAAGGACCCAGTAAAAATTGAGTTTTCTAGTTCTCAGGAAGGGCATATGGTCACCACTGGACCGCTAGGGGAAGCTAAGCGGTATTTTGAAGGACCGCTAGAGATGAGGAATAGAGAAACCTGAGAATCTTGGTTCTCGGGTGAGGAAAACAGTCCCAGAATGACCGTTAGGGGATTCTTAGCGGTCTACCGAAAGATCGCAAGGGACAAACCTGCAAGCTTCGAATTCAGGGAACCTGGAACCTATGTCTGCACACACTTAAAACAAGAAACAAGTTAGGTCCGTTCTTAGGCTCAACCTCTTGCCTTCAGCAATTAGAGAGTGACCAGTACGTGATATTTGGTCAAGAGGTGGAGCCTTTATTAAATAGGCGAGATGTAATGAAATGTATAAATGCAATGCATGCTATGCAAAGGATGATGGTTTTTGGTTTGAAATTTTTGAAAATATCTAATTTTTGTTGGGTCTTGAAATATTTGAATTTTTTGGGTTTTGAAATATTTGAATTTTTTGGGTTTTGAAATATTTGATTTTTTGGGGTTTTTGAAATAATTGATTTTTTTGGGTTTTGAAATATTTATTTTTTGGGGGGTTTTAAACTATTTGATTTTTTGATTTTTAACTATTTGATTTTTTTGGATTTTGAAGGCTAACTTCGTCTCGACAACAAGAGCCCTACCTGTCTCACTAGGAATCTCCTGAGGTTGGCAAGATTTTAAGGTGACAACCCCTTGCCGAGGGCCAATTTGTACGATGGTGCTTCTACCGAGGCCATACCTAAGGTACGATCAAGTCCTAAAAGAAAAAAAGAATTCGAGACGTAAGCCTAGGCCAGGTATAGAGGTTTTTTTAGGCTTGAATCCTTCTCGTGACAACCCCTTCAGAGATTCAGTCTGTTGTGCCAGGGCTTTGTGTCTATCATCGAACCTTTATCAATTTTTAGGCATGCGTACGACCGGGCTCATAACGTCTCGCGGGGAAGCTGTACTGCCACTCTTGCCATGCCTAGTTTTATATTTTTTAGTAGTTGAGCTTTGAGCTTTTGCCTTTGATTTTTGCCCATCTTATTTTCTTTTTTCTTTGGTTCCTTTGTTGTTGCTTTTCCTTGTGGAATCAAGTCATAATGGACTGCCCCTATTTGAGACCTCCTTTCCTCGGGGTGTCTAGATCAGTCATCGCCCACTTATTCGCCTCTTGCCCCTAGATTCAGTCGAAGAGAGAAACATACAGGGACTTTCACTTCCCCCGAGCATGGCCAGAGGAGAAACAGTGTTACACGAAAATTGGGGAAACCCGACTAGGGATGCCGTGGAGTGTGTGAGTGTCAAGCTCAGAATCTTCTTTCACGATCGAGGAAAGGAACACCTCGCTACCGGGCCTTTATTAGCCTGACTCTAAGGGAAAAAATGCTTAAGATACAACCCATTCCAGGCGTGAGATAGCTCCTCACCTTCCGCGTTAAGTAGGCGATATGCATTGCCTGGATAAGCTTCTCTAACGACGAACGTCCCTTCCCAATTAGGTTACAATTTAGACCTAGGACCTCTAGACCTAATGAATTTGTGTTTCAAAACCGTATCACCTATTTGAAATTTACGGTCAATTAACTTCTTTTGAAAATAATGTGAAACTCTCTTTTGATAAACAGACACATGATCGGTCGCATTTAGCATCTTCTCGTCCAAGAGTTCCAGCTGGACGAACAACGCCTCTCGACGTTCGTCGAGATTAAGTTCCTTATCGAGCTGTACCCTTAGGGAGGGGATCAAGATCTCATATGGGAGCACCACCTCCATCCCATAAGTAAAAGCATAGGGGGTTTGCTCTGTAGGAGTACGGACGGAGGTATGGTAAGCCTACAGAGCTTCCACTAATCGTTCAGGCCAATCAGAAAATTTGTGAGATTTGCATGTTTTCTTTCTGATTTTAAGAAAGGTTTTATTAGTGGCTTCGGCTTGACCGTTACCTTAATGATAGTATGGCGATGAATGATGCAATGAAATATTAAACTTCTTACAAAGGTCCTGGAGCTCTTGAGAGATGAACTGGGGTCCATTGTCGGTGACGATGCTACTTGGTTATTCGAACCGCGAGATGATGTTCTTTAGGATGAAGCGGCACACCGTGGTAGCCTTGATCTCTGCGTATGCTTCTGCTTCGGCCCACTTGGTGAAGTACTTAGTGGCGGTGAGGATAAAGGATTTCTGCTTGGTCATAGAATTGGAATCACCTAGCGGGCAATAATGTCGAAAGCCCACATGGAGAATGGCCAAGGAGCAGAGAGAGGATGAAGAGATGAAGCAGGAGCATGGATTTTATTAGCGTGGAGTTGGCATTTAAGACACCTCCGGACATAGAGGGAGCAATCTTCCTCTAGAGTGGGCCAATAGTAACCCTACCTAAGGATCTTCTTTGCTAGAGCCTGGCCATTGACATGACCCCCACACTCACTTGAATGGGCCGCCTCGGCCACTTTCCAAGCTTCATCATCGTCTAAGCATCTCATGAGCATTCCATTAAGAGCATGCATGTACAGTTCTCCAGCAATGATAGTGTACTTCGAGGTGGCTCTTCTAATAGCCTTACACTATTTAGCACTTGCCCCTTCTGGGAATGATCCATCCCTGCAATACAGCTCGATTTCATGGTACCATGGCAACTCTTCTTCCACCAGGATCTCTTCTAACTCTGTTAAATGTACTTCCTTCAAATCTTCCTTCTCAGCCCTCGCCTCTACAGTATTCCTAAGGTTGTCGTACCAAGGATCTTGAAGAGAGGGGGCATCCAATTTTTGGACGACGATGGTCTCAGTGCTCTGATTGAGAGGGAAACACAAGGAGGAAGCGAGAGATGCCAGCGCATTGGCGAGGATATTCTGAGATCGAGGAGTATGGATATAGATCAATTTACGGAATTGCCTAGCCAAGAGAGTGACCAAATCCTGATATGGTTTGGGCTTCAGGTCACGAGTGCGGTAAGTGGACAGAACTTGCCGCAGAATGAGCTGAGAGTCTCCTACAATGTTCAAATAGAGCGCGCCCAAGAGATAGGCGTGCCTCAAACCAGTCAGGAGATCTTCATACCCAGCGATGTTGTTGGTAGTAGGAAAACGGAGCTGATATGCAAATGGAATCATCATCCCTTCCGGAGTGAGGAGAATATCACCTATCCCTCGATCTCGAGAATTGAGTGCACCATCAAAGTGCAGAGACCAAAAGGGATGGTGGGTAAGAACAAAGAGATGCTCGTTACGAAAATCATCTTGAATAGAATCCGTGCAGGGGATAGGAAGATGGGCGAGGTGCTCAGCGATGGCATATCATTTGACTGCCTTCTGAACAACGAATGTGATATAAAACTAAGAGAGGAAGCTCTGCCAGCGAGCTAACTTGCTAGAAAGGACGGGCTTTTCTAGGAGATAGCAAATTAGGTCCATTCTAGAGATCAGCCTCACTGGGTGGGTTAGAAAGCAGTGTTTCAGCTTCTGAGATACCCAAACAAAGGCGGCACAAGTTTTCTCCATGGCAGTATACTTGGCCTCTATCAGGTTAAACAACCTAGAGAGGCAATAAGCTGCTTGCTCTTTGCCTTCATCACCTACTTGTGCCAAGACAGCTCCTAGGGAATCCTCGATAACAGAAATATATAGGATTAGAGGTTTCCCAGGGACATGAGGTTACAAAATTGGGGGACTGGATAAATATACCTTCAAATCCTCATAGGCCTTTTGACAACCTTCATTCCATTCAAATTTGACCCCCGCCTTTAGTAATTCATAAAATGGGCGGCACCTCTGAGAATGTTGGGATATGAATATTGTAATAAATTGCAATCGTCCAATCAATCCTTGAAGTTTCGTAATATTCTTAGGTGGTGGCATATTCATAATGGCCTTAGCTTTGTTAGGATCAATCTGAATCCCCCGTTTGCTAACCATAAAGCCTAGCAATTTCCCCGAAGAGACTCTGAAAATACATTTCTTTGGATTCATTTTTAATTTATACTCCCTAGCTCTTTGAAGCACCTTGGATAAAATGATGGGGTGTTCTTATTTCATCCTTGACTTCACCAAGATATCATCTATGTAGGCTTCCATGTAAAAATGCATCATATCATGGAATATAGCCATCATCGCCCTTCGATAGGTGGCACCCGCATTCTTCAACCGAAACGGCATGACCACATAGTAGTAAGTGCCCCAAGGCGTGGTGAAGGAGGTTTTCTCTTGATCTTCAGGAGCGAGACGGATTTGGTTGTATCCTGAATAACCATCTATGAATGACAATGCTTCATATCCGGCAGTGTTGTCCACCAACACGTCTATATGAGGTAGCGGGAAATCGTCCTTGGGACACGCTTTGTTTAGATCCCTGAAATCAATGAAAATAAGCACCTTTCTGTCCTTCTTGATAACAAGGACTATGTTCGCCACCCACTGAGGATATAAGACAACTCTAATGAACCTGGCCTTATGTAATTTGTCTACTTCTTCTTTCATCTTCAAGGCCATGTGGGGGTGAAATCTTCTCAATTTCTGTTTCACGGGCGTTGCCCCTGGCTTAAGTAGTAGTCGGTTTTCCACCAAGGAGTCAAGACCCGACATGTCATCGTAAGACTAGGTGAAAGAATCGCTATACTCCCTTAGGACCTTGACTAAATCTTCTTCAACTTCTGGAGGGAGACTAGTGGCAATAATAATAGGCCTGGGGTCCTTATCAGTTCTCGGATTAATTTCCTTTGTAGGTTCATCCACTGCTCACGACGGCTCATCACATATCTATAATCCTTGCGTATACAGGTCGGCAGTGTCATCTACATTGCTCTCCTCAAAATCAACCGGGTCCTTCTCATCCATGACTTCATAGACTCCCAGTCCGTCGTCACCCCACACCCTGTCTTGCTCCTCATCCTCTTCCAGCATAATCACCGTAGCTATGAACTCTGGGCACTTGAGAAGAGCATGACATCTCTGAGCTAGATCCTGTAAGAACCTATGGGAATGGATTTAGAATGTCACGCTAGCTGGCAAGGCTCAGGAAATGATGGGTTGGATGACCTACAACAAGACCCTACTTCTCTAGACCTAACAGACTCTACTTCCCTAGACTCGACAGATGCTACGTCTAACTTAGGAGAGAGAAAATCTAGTGGGAGGGAGGTAGCAGGGGCCTCATGCCCCTGGGAGGAGGATGGAGAGAAGATAGCGTAATATTCTGTTGGATATTATGTTTTGATGATGACAAACACTATGACTCATATGTATGATGTCATATGTGTTTTATGACTCCATATGTGCTTAATGCATACTACATGGGTTTTTTGTTACATACAGTGTGTGTTGCATACAATGCTCATATTGCTGTATAGATGAATTACCAGGAATGAATTGCTGCACATGTGCATGTTTGTGAATGTCTCTGTACAAGTCTTGCATAGAGTCTGGTACAACCGTTCATATGTGTCAATGCATCATAAGTCATGCATAGGTCAGTGCAGGTTTTTACCGTGTGCTGAGTTAATTAGGTGCAATTCATGTCTTAGGCAATACACAAGTCGGTGCTCATCCTTTGTAATCATAAGTTTACGCTAGTTGCATGCAAGGGTCGCTGCAATGTTATTGCTGCACGCATGCAATGGAAGTCGGTACAAGTTCATACACGTCGGTGGATGTTTTTATAGTCGGTGCAGCTTCGCCTCGTACATTTAAAGCCAGTGCATTCACTGTTCAACTCAGTGCATATTTTGTTTAAAGCATAAACTTACTCGGTGCATGGTTCTATGCCTAAGGTTATACAGACGACAATGCATACACTGTACCATGCGTAGTATTGGGTCGGTGCAATTTTAGCTGCTGCACACTGGAAAGGTCGGTGCAAGCTTTGCACTCGGTGCACATTTCTCAGTTCGTGCATTCAGTATTCATATACTCGGTGCAATGTCGTCTTTCTTCCTTGCACCTGAAGCTTGTGCATTCACTATTTATAAACTCAGTGCAATGTTTGGTTAGCATGCATAGATAGTCAGTGCTCTTCACTATAGCGGGGTATGTAAGGGTCAGTGCATCTCTTGTTGATTCATACTTCATAGTTGATGCACACACTGTAGCAGGTCAGTGCAAAATTTGCATCATGCGTATATATAAGTCTATGCAAACTTTCCTATATGTACATCAAAGTCTGTGCATACTTTGTATATACCATATTAAGTCAGTGCAAACATTGTTCTATACCATATAAGATGTCTAATGAAATATTCTCTTAACTGACAGGATAAAGTGATCTCGTGAGCTCGAACTAAGAAGGCACGTGTTCCTAGAATGCTGGAAGCTGGCACGTGATCCAGGACAATGAGGGATCCAGAGATCCTTACACGTGGACAGATGAGGACCAGATCCTGACACATGGCTGAGAGACTTTTGGAAGCATTTGGGCGGGAGTGTCCCCTCCACACATCCAATGTGTAAGCACGTGAGTCCGAGACTAAAGTCATATATAAACCCTTTCTCTAAAGAGATTAACATAAATGAAGAAAGGAGAAGAGAAAGAGAGGTCATGAAAAGAAGATTGAAGCAGAAACAGAGAGAGCCTTGAGAAGGGTTTTGAAGAGGGAGAGCAACAGAAGAAGACACTCCTAGAGAAAAGAGAAGAGGAGAGTTGAGCAAGAAGATCAGAGAATTTGAAGAGTGATCTGAAGAGAGAAAGCAGAGTATCGTGAGCTAAGTGGAAAGAAGAGAATAGAGAGGTTGCTGTTCGTGAAGCAAAGGAAGAAGAAGAAGTAGGATTCCTATCAGGATTCCCTACAGCTTGTTCGCGGTGCTGGATCAGATCCAACCCACGCTGCTCCAAGTGAGCTACATTTAATTGTGCTTTCTTTTTCTAGTTTTCAGTTGCTAGTTCATCTAAGTTTCTTTCATTTTCGTGAATCCTTGTGAGAAGCTATGAATCAGCGGAATCGAAGCTGTGTATCAATGGATGGCAAGCTGTGTCGCCCAGCGGATGGCAAGCTATGAGGCCCAGCTGATGTAGGCAAGCTGTGAAGCCCAGCGGTTCAAGCTGTGCGATAGCGGAAAGCCACACTCCTGTTAGAGTGTGGGGTGGACGTAGATCTCGGGTCTGAGATCAAACCACCTAAAATTCCTCTGTCCATTGTGGTTTGATTGCCTTGTCTGATCCGCTAGATGTATGTTTAGGCTCGACCTATAGTTCCCAACTAGTGGGTATCTGGTTTGCACACTGAGCATTTGATTCAGGTCTCAAGAGAGAGAGCCATTTTGACTAGGATTACTTGGGCACTGATCGTATACATTTGATTTACTCTAATTGAAGTTAAGCGTGTGCTCTCAGCCCTACAGTTGTTTACTTTAATTCCGCATATCTGTTTGATCTATGTTTTAATTGAGCAAAGGTTTTAAGAGGGATTCATTCACCCCGCCTCTGAATCCGGTCCTAGCACCTTATCAATTGATATCAGAGCGGATTGCTGTCTTAACGGATCCAACAATCGTTAGTAGATCTTGTAGCCTCTTTGGTGCATTTCTGAGCATACCTATTCCGCGAACTGAATTGTTCGCTGATTTGTATAAATGGCTCATCCACCAGTTTTCGATGGCTCAGATTTTAATTCGTGGCTTAGCAGCCTGCGTAGCTTTGTTATATCTGTTGATACTGATATGTGGAAATTAATTTCACACGGTCCACATAGATTACCAAAGAATAAGTCCAAATGGACTGACATTCATAAATCCATGTGTGGTAAAAATCAAAGAGCTTTAGATCTAATCAAAGCAGCTACTGACAAGGCCCTTCTCTCATGTTTTGATGACTACAGTTCTGCTAAGGACATACTGGACAAGCTGAAGCTAGCCCAAAGAAGAGGGGAGGATAGATGCATGATGGTAAATGGAAGCAATCAAAGTAGTCATGAGAGTGAAAATGATAGTTAGGTAAATCTCTTTCAGAACTATACTCTAGATGACTGGGAGGATGCATACGCCGATTTATTAGAGTCACATGAGAGGTTAAGAAAATAGTATAAAAAATTGAAAAAGCGTACTGGGTTAGATAGTTCAAGCTCTTCTTGTGAAAAATGTCTTGAGTTAAAACAATATCATGATGCGTGCTTTTCTGATATTCAAATGCTTAAAGACCAAATTGGGTTGTTGAAAATTGAAAATCAATAACTTGCAAATAAGAATTCTGAACTTGCAGAAAAACTTAGCTCAACTAATGATGGTCAGATTCTCATTAGCAATCATGTTCAGAATGAAAAACTGCTGAAAAATCTTGAAAGGGTTAACTCTGATCTAAATAAGCTGGAATCTGAAAATGAATCTCTCAGAAAATCTGTTAAAGAAAATGAAGAGAAACTTAGAAAGATAGCACAAGAGAAAAATCTACTTGCTGAACAAATTGATGCTGTTAAGTCAGTGAACACTCAGTTACAGAAAACTATTGAAAAATAACAAAAAGATCTAAAAGAATTCGAAATCAGAAGGTCACAAGAGGCCAATCCAGAGGATCAAATTCTTCTTAATGAGTTAATTCAGAATGATGTTCTGATCAAGGAAAATGAGAAGTTGAAATTGTTAAACACTGCTATATCTGAAAAACTTTTTGCTCTAGAGAGAGGAAAGTCTGTTTACATAGAAGAGTCTGATAAATTGAGCAATCTGGAACAAGAAGTTGAGAAATATAAAACTACTAACAAGGTTCTAAGTGAATGCGTTAATTATAGTGAGCAAGAGATTGCCAGTTATGAGTTACACATTGCCTCTCTAGAAAATGAAATCTAGGATTTGAGGAACTATCTGTCAAAGTTTGTTGATGGTCAAGAAAACTTGAATAGGTTGTCAGGAGTCAAGGTAAATCGTTAAAAGGAAGGGCTGGGCTATAAGCTAATTAATAAGAAATCTTTTGAAAATAAACTAATGGCATCCTTTGTAAAAGCATCAAATGTTGTTGCCACCTTTGTCAAAGCTTCTAGTGTAGCCACCACTTCACAAGTGAAACAACCTAAAAATCAAAAATTGCAAGAACAAAAGGAAGTTCAGAAACTGAATAATGAAACTCAGGGAAAGAATTTCGGAAAGTGTACCATTGAAAACAAGAGCTCCTATGCAACACCCCATGCTTCAAAATAAAGCTATGTTTCTTGTTTCTACTGTGGGAAGTATGGACACTTCATGCATGATTGTGTCCTAATGAAAAATGTTGACATGAATGTTATTAGAAGGCATGCTAGGAATTATCATGCAAAGAAAATTTCTTGTCGTCACTGTGGTAAATTAGGACACACAACTGCACAATGATGGGTTGTAAGTGATAAGAAGAATTCACATTCATATCATGCTAAATTTAATGCAAACTTTCATGCTGTTAACAAGACTAAATTTGTCTCAATAAACCAGCACATTACATGCCTTAACTGTGGCAAATCAGGTCACAAGGCGATTGAATGTTGGGTTAAAGTTGTTGGGAGAAATTCTATTTCATGTTTTCACTGTGGCAAGATGGGCCACATTGTAGCTGTGACGACCCGAGGATCCGAGTACCGGAAAGGAACTGGCGCGTCTCGAATCTCGGCCCGCCAACCCACGAGCCCGAAGACTCGGAAGGGTAGAAAGGAGTGGTGTGGGGTATAAGAGAAGCTGTAACGTCCACAGAGATAGCACAATAATCAAAAGGAAATGCACATAATAATAAATAAATCAAACTGCTACAAGGTCCACAGTGTCTCATGTCCAAAGAAAGTACAATCAACAGGAAAAGTACAACTACACGGGGCATCCCCCGGCGTACAACAACACGGGGCATCCCCCGGAGTACAACTACGCGGGGCATCCCCCGGCTCTGGCAGACTGGCAACTAACCCTGGCTGGAAGACCCACGCTGAAACTCGGCCGTGCCTCCCGCCGACCCCGCCGCCGATCTTCTCCTCCCCGGGCGACCAAGACGCGGCCCCCCTCACTCCGACAACGGCGTGGCAGCGGCGGCGGCGGCAAGGCGGTCCCGGTGGCGTGCTTTTCACGGCGAGAGGCGGGGCGTTCGTCGGAGTAAAAGCTTCATCTTTGATTTCGGCGGTGATTCGGTGGATTTCGAGCTTCCTTGAGGTAGGGGGACGAATCCTTACCCTCTTTCTAGCATTCCCCGTGATTTCTAGGCCGTGGAGAGGCCGAGAGGGGCTAGATTCATGCTGGGAGGGTTATTTCCATGTTTGGGGTTTGAGCGCCGGATCCGTCGATTCGTGGGGTTTTTGATCGATTTGGGGGTCCTAGATGCATGCTAGGGTGTTGTGGGGTGATTCCCAATTGTTTTCCCTTCACCAGGAGTGGTGAATGGGCGTGGATCTACGTTTTTGGGCGTGTTTCGCGAAACCGGGCTCGGCCCGTTGTCGCGCTATAGTCCAGTGGCGCGTTCTTGATGAACGCGCCATGTCGTTCGAGCGTGTCCGTCTGAGAAGACGAACAGTAAGGCGGTGGGGAACGTGCCTGGTTCGGGTAGCGCGATGTCCAGATCGCGCTACCCAAAACTAGCGCGTTCAGGTGTGAACGCGCTGGCTTTGGGCGGCGCGACATGGAAGATCGCGCTAGCCTTAGCTAGCGCGTTCTTCGGTGTCGCGCTAGGGATACCTAGCGCGACCATCCCCTCCCCCGAACCGTGTTTTTGCGGGTAGCGTGACCTCCGGTTGGGTGAGTTACGGACCCGGTTGTGGCGTGTGGCCCTAGGGATGCTGTGGGCAACCAGTGAGAGCCACAGGGGCGCCCGGGGTTCCCCGGAGAGTCAGTTACCTCGGTAGGGGTGCCGCGTGACTTGAGGGACGGTTGGACCTCATGCGTGTCCCCGGCATCTATGCCTATCGTATGATCATCGTGAGTCTGTGCTAGTGTTGGTCGGTGGTTTCCGTGGGTTAGTCCTTACTTCCAGTGACCTGTCCACTAGTCATAGCTTTCTGCGCACGCGTGTGCGGACCCACCTGGGAGTGGTGTAGAGCGAGACCCAGTGTAACGCGATTTTTAGGCTGGTTACCGTAGGGCCCCTTGCCTTTGCCACCAGAGTCCGGTGGGGGGGAAAACCAGCTAGAGGACCCGACCTAGAGCGGATGGTCTGTGTGTGCACACGTAGTTGGGGGCTTAGGGCACGCACTGACGAGTGCGACCCCAGCTAGTCCTTGTTGTGGTACTTGTTGCGTGTCTGAGCCTCACGCCCGGGGCGTTGTAGCTAGACACTTGTGACGCGGTGTAAGACGTCAGGGGATGCATCCGGTCATTCTTCTTGTGGATGGTGCTCCTGTTCACTGGCAGGCGTGGACTCGTGTTTTGTTGGACCGAGGTTCCGTACTATGGTACCGTTAGAGTAGACGACTTTTCCGTTTATTTACTTTAGCTTGTCGGTTCTACCGTACTCTCGCTTGGTAGGGTTGTCTTCTTCTTCCTCGTTTTCCGTGCATGGTGGGGATTCGCGGGATCCCTACTGGGCCAATGAGATGAGGCTCAGCCCTGCTCTTCAGGTGAGGCGGGGTCGGCGGGAGGCGCGGCCGAGTTTCAGCGTGGGTCTTCCAGCCAGGGTTAGTTGCCCGTCTGCCAGAGCCGGGGGATGCCCCGCGTAGTTGTACTCTGGGGGATGCCCCGTGTTGTTGTACGCCGGGGGATGCCCCGTGTAGTTGTACTTTTCCTGTTGACTGTACTTTCTTTGGACATGAGACACTGTGGACCTTGTAGCAGTTTGATTTATTTATTATTATGTGCATTTCCTTTTGATTATTGTGCTATCTCTGTGGACGTTGCAGCTTCTCTTATACCCCACACCACTCCTTTCTACCCTTCCGAGTCTTCGGGCTCGTGGGTTGGCGGTCCGAGATTCGAGACGCGCCGGTTCCTTTCCGGTACTCGGATCCTCGGGTCGTCACAGCTGGTATCAGAGCGAGGTTGTGGAGGTATATCGAAACTTGGAACGAATTGTAGTGGTCCATAAGGTCCATGAATGTCCCGTACAGTCGGCGACTGGCTTAGGGTCGTGTGTTTTATTGATTCTGGTGCTTTTCTTGATGCCAGGTGTGTTATGGCGCCACGGAGGAGGACTCGTGCCCAGCAGGGAGAGTCTAGTGGTGGTCCAGAGGAGCAGAGCAGGGCTTCGATTTCTGAGGGTGTATCTAGAGATGCGAGAGCTCCAGGGATGGATGATTTCTTCCGAGGCATGTTTGAGTATGTGTTTCAGCAGTAGCAGGGAGGTCATCAGCAGTAGGGTGGCGAAGCTGGTGAGGATCAGGCTCGAGGTGGTCGCGGTCGTGTGCTAAAGGAGTTTTTGCTGTATCAAACTCCTTCTTTTGGTGGGCAGTCGGATCCTGAGGTGGCCAGAGAGTGGCTGGATGATGTGCAGCGGATTTTCAGTGCGATGGAGTGCCCCGAGGAGGAGCAGGTGGCGCTGGCCACTCATCGTCTTCAGGGATCGGCCCGTACTTGGTGGACATCAGAGTGGGGTTCAGTGTTCCGATCTCGTCCTCTTCGGCAGATTACGTGGCAGGAGTTCGTCATGGCCTTCGAGCGAGCCTTCTGTCCGTCCTTTGTCAGGTCGCAGAGGTTGCGAGAATTCATAGAGCTGACTCAAGGTGACATGACGGTGCTGGAGTACCGTGCCAGGTTTATCGAGTTGGGCCGTTATGCTCCTCATATCATGGCGGACGAGGAGGTGAAGACCGATCAGTTTGTTAGTGGTCTGAGGCTAGAGTTGAGGCATCATCTTCTTGCGTCGGGTTTGACCAGTTTGGATGCGGCATGTAAGGCAGCAGCGGCGCTGGAGAGAGATTTGCAGAAGGTTCGAGGGCCGAGCAGTGCTAGTCAGGTGCAGGCAGATTTCAGCCAGTCGACAGGGATGCAGCAGTAGAGTACCGCCCAGCTCTCAGCAGGTGGATTAGTGGAGACACAGACTGCGGCTCCGGCGCCAGGTTCATCCTTCAAGTCGAAGCTTAAGAAGTTGCTTAAGGAAGCTGGTTTTAGCAAGAGGCGTCAGGATCGTAAGGAGTTGGGGCAGGAGTCGTTGGGCAGTGTTCAGCAGCCGATGGCTTTTCAGCGTTAGGGTTCAATGACTGGTTCGCAGGATGGCTGTCCCAGGTGTGGTGGTTCTCATCCAGGCAGACCGTGTTCGGCGCCCGTGATTTGCTTCAGGTGCGACCAGCAAGGGCACATGGCACGTGACTGTCCGCAGAGACCGCGCCAGCCGCACGAGTTTCAGCAGCAGCAGCAGTTTCGGCCCCAGCAGTCGTCAGCACAGCCACAGAAGTACCAGCAGCAGGGACAGTTCCCTCAGTTGGCACGGTCAGCTACTATGGGTGGGCAGAGACCCCGAGGCAGAGTGACTCATCTGACCAGGGCGGAAGCTGAGGCATCGCATTTGGTGGAAGGTACTCTTTCGATTTTGGGTTGTGCGGCTCATGTTTTGTTCGATTCAGGTGCTTCTCATTCGTTCATCTCGGAGGTTTTCGCTCAGAGCATGGAGGACCCGGTGACCGAGGTGTCCTGTGACTTGGCGGTAGAGTTGCCTACCGGTGACTTCATGATTACCCCGTACTGCTTTGAGAAGGTACCTGTGTGGGTGGAAGGGCGGAACTTGCCGGTTAGACTCTACGCGTTACCGCTTCAGGACTTCGATGTGATTTTGGGCATGGATTGGCTCGAGGCCCATCATGCCTTGGTGGATTGTGGCTCGAAGAAGGTCTACTTCTGACAGCCCCGTGGACCCACCTTCTATTTTCAAGGTATTCGGTCTTCCTCTTCCCGCTTGCTTATTTCGGCTTTCCGTGCGCATCGTTTGCTCGATGCAGGTTGTCAGGGTTTTCTCGCATCCGTGGTTTTGGTCGAGCGGCAGGGCCCTGGGGTAGAGGACATTCCTGTCGTGTGCGAGTTTCCTGACGTTTTCCCCGAGGAGCTACCAGGGATGCCACCGCAGCGAGAGATTGATTTCGTGATTGAGGTGGTGCCGGGTACGGCGCCTATGTCGAAGGCCCCTTATCGGATGGCGCCTGCTGAGTTGCGAGAGCTGAAGGCGCAGTTGCAGGAGTTGCTGGCCAAGGGGTATATTCGTCCTAGCTATTCCCCGTGGGGTGCGCCGGTATTGTTTGTGAAGAAGAAGGATGGTAGTTTGAGGCTGTGCATCGACTACCGTCAGTTAAACCAGGTGACTGTCAAGAACAGGTATCCGTTGCCGCGGATTGATGACTTGTTCGATCAGCTTCAGTCGGCCCAGGTGTTTTCGAGGATCGATTTGAGATCGGGTTATTACCAGCTGCGGATCCGAGAGTCAGACGTGGAGAAGATGGCGTTCCGATCGAGGTATGGGCATTATGAGTTCTTGGTGATGCCGTTCGGGCTCACCAATGCCCCCGCAGCATTCATGGACTTGATGCATAGGGTGTTTCGTCCGTACTTGGACCAGTTTGTGGTCGTGTTTGTGGACGATATCCTTGTGTATTCGCGGTCTGCTGAGGAGCATGTGCATCACTTGAGGGCGGTATTGCAGACCCTGCGCGATCACCAGTTGTATGCCAAGTACAGCAAGTGCGAGTTCTGGCTCCGAGAGGTGCACTTTCTGGGACATGTTATTTCTGGTGATGGTGTTTCCGTGGACCCGGCCAAGGTCGAGGCGGTGGTGCAGTGGCCGAGGCCGAGTTCTGTCACGGAGATTCGGAGTTTCTTGGGGCTTGCAGGTTATTATCGGCGGTTTATTCATGATTTCTCTCGTATTGCGGCCCCGATGACCAGGCTTACGCGGAAAGAGGTGCAGTTCGTCTGGACGGAGGAGTGTGAGCGGAGCTTCATGGAGCTGAAGAGATTGCTTACCACTGCTCCGGTTTTGGTGTTGCCATCTGGCTCGGGTGGTTTCGTGGTGTGTACAGATGCTTCCGGGGTAGGCCTCGGTGCTGTGTTGATGCAGCATGGGAGAGTCGTGGCGTATGCGTCGCGGCAGTTGAAGCCACATGAGGCGAACTACCCTACTCATGATCTTGAGTTGGCAGCGGTGATCTTCGCTCTGAAGATTTGGAGGCATTATTTGTACGGCGAGCGGTTTGAGCTCTTCACTGATCATCAGAGTTTGAGGTATGTGTTCACGCAGAAGGACCATAACCTCAGACAGAGGAGATGGATGGAGTACATGAAGGATTATGACGTTACTCTGTCTTATCAGCCTGGCAGGATGAACGTCGTGGCTGATGCTCTGAGCAGGAAGGTAACGGTCAGTCAGATGTTATTGAGGGAGTGGAAGATTTGGGAGCAGGTCCCGGCCATGACTTTTAGGCTCAAGGTCCCGCAGGACCAGGGTTCGGCTGTCCTTGCGACTCTGACTGTCACGCCCGCGGTGCGTCGACAGGTGACTGAGGCCCAGCGAGTGGACCCCGAGCTACCCCGTATTTTGTCGATGGCCGAGGTGGAGTTGGGCGAGGATGGAGCTGTGAGGTTCAGAGGTAGATTGTATGTGCCAGCCGAGGGGCAGGTACAGCGTACGGTTTTGGGTGAGGCTCATGGGAGTCGGTATGCCGTGCACCCCGGATCGGCTAAGATGTACCAGAACTTGAAGAGACAGTTTTGGTGGCCTGGCATGAAGAGAGATGTTGCAGAATTTGTGGCCAGGTGTTTGACCTGTCAGCAGGTGAAGGCTGAGCACCAGCGACCAGGAGGCACACTTCAGCCCTTGGATGTTCCTGCCTGGAAGTGGGACCATGTGACCACTGATTTTGTGGTTGGATTACCGAGGACGTCCAGTGGGGAGGATAATATCTGGTTGCTAGTGGATAGACTGACGAAGACGGCGCGATTGCTGCCGGTCAAAGTCAGTTGGAGCGTGCAGCGTTTGGCTCGGTTGTATGTGGAGCGGATCGTCCCGTTGCATGGAGTTCCTATCTCCATTGTATCGGATCGTGACCCCCGTTTCACTTCTGGATTCTGGAGGAGCTTCCAGAAGGCTCTAGGCATTGAGTTGGCATTCAGCTCGGCCTATCATCCTCAGTCGGACGGTCAGTCTGAGCGGACCATCCAGACTTTGGAGGACATGTTACGAGCATGTTGCTTGGAATGGCAGGGGAGTTGGACCCACCATTTGCCATTAGTGGAATTTGCCTACAACAACAGCTATCATTCGAGCATCGGTATGGCTCCCTATGAGTCATTGTATGGGCGACCTTGTCGGACTCCGCTAGCGTGCCTTGACCGGACCAGATTTGGTGCAGCAGTGTGTTGAGGTGGTGCATCTCGTTCGGCAGAAGATGTTGGCAGCTCAGAGCCGGCAGAAGAGTTATGCCAATCGGAGGAGGCGACCCCTCAGCTTTGCTGTGGGAGATCGAGTTTTCTTGAGAGTGTCACCCATGAAGGGCGTGATGCGCTTCGGTAGGCGTGGGAAGCTGAGTCCCCTCTACATTGGTCCCTTTCCCATCGTTGAGCGCGTTGTGGAAGTTGCTTATCGGTTGCAGTTACCTTCAGAGCTTTCCACGATGCATGATGTGTTCCACGTATCGATGCTTCGGAAGTATATGCCCGATGACTCTCATGTTCTCGAGGATGCCGTTTGGCCTGATGTGACCACAGATCTGTCCCTTCCGGAGTTTCCTCTTCGCATTGAGGATCGGCGAGAGCAGCGCCTGCGGAACAAGGTTATTCCTCTGGTTAAGGTGGTCTGGCAGCGTCATTCTGGCGGCGAGGCATCTTGGGAGTGCGAGGATGAGATGCGGGAGTCGTATCCTTATTTGTTTGTGTGAGTCTTTCCCCCGTCCTTGTGCCTTGTCCTTGAATTTCGAGGACGGAATTCGTTTAAGGGGGGAGGGCTGTAATGTCCCGGATCTTTCAGATCCTTCGTTATGGGTCCCGGATCTAGTTTTTTAGGGTGTT
Source organism: Amorphophallus konjac (assembly GCA_022559845.1). NCBI lineage: Eukaryota > Viridiplantae > Streptophyta > Magnoliopsida > Alismatales > Araceae > Amorphophallus > Amorphophallus konjac. The sequence continues at coordinate 72,184,202 of CM040129.1, forward strand.
CGACCCTGTTGTGTCCAAAATTTCATTTCGGACATCTTTCTTGTTCGGATCGGCGCGATCCGGAGTCGTTTCGGAGGCCCGGAGTGTGTCCGCAGCTTTTCCGTGCGCGTTTTCTGATTTCTGCGTATGGGTTTCGGCGAATCCTTCGGAACCCTGTAGCGGGTGAACTGGGTCGTTCACCAGCCCGCGAGTGGTACCGTTGCGATCAGCGCGTCGAGACGGTCGAGGAGGTGTATTTTTCTATTTTTTGGGATTTTTCCGATTTTCTGGATTTTATATATATATCAATTCTTTTTCTTTTCCTTTTACCTTTTTCTTTTCTTCTTCTTCCTCCTTCCTTCAACCGTGAGAGCTCCCCCCTCCCCCGCGGCCGATCTTCTCCTCCCCGGGCGACCGAGACGCGGCCCCCCTCACTCCTACAACGGCGTGGCAGCGGCGGCGGCGGCAAGGCGGTCCCGGTGGCGTGCTTTTCGCGGCGAGAGGCGAGGCGTTCGTGGGAGTAAAAGCTTCATCTTTGATTTCGGCGGTGATTCGGTGGATTTCGAGCTTCCTTGAGGTAGGGGGACGAATCCTTACCCTCTTTCTAGCATTCCCCGTGATTTCTAGGCCGTGGAGAGGCCGAGAGGGGCTAGATTCATGCCGGGAGGGTTATTTCCATGTTTGGGGTTTGAGCGCCGGATCCGTCGATTCGTGGGGTTTTTGATCGATTTGGGGGTCCTAGATGCATGCTAGGGTGTTGTGGGGTGATTCCCCATTGTTTTCCCTTCACCAGGAGTGGTGAATGGGCGTGGATCTACGTTTTGGGGGTGTTTCGCGAAACCGGGCTCGGCCCGTTGTCGCGCTATAGTCCAGTGGCGCGTTCTTGATGAACGCGCCATGTCGTCCGAGCGTGTCCGTCTGAGAAGATGAACAGTAAGGCGGTGGGGAACACGCCTGGTTCGGGTAGCGCGATGTCCAGATCGCGCTACCCAAAACTAGCGCGTTCAGGTGTGAACGCGCTGGCTTTGGGCGGCGCGACATGGAAGATCGCGCTAGCCTTAGCTAGCGCGTTCTTCGGTGTCGCGCTAGGGATACCTAGCGCGACTATCCCCTCCCCCGAACCGTGTTTTTGCGGGTAGCGTGACCTCCGGTTGGGTGAGTTGCGGACCCGGTTGTGGCGTGTGGCCCTAGGGATGCCGTGGGCACCCAGTGAGAGCCACAGGGGCGCCCGGGGTTCCCCGGAGAGTCAGTTACCTCGGTAGGGGTGCCGCGTGACTTGAGGGACGGTTGGACCTCATGCGTGTCCCTGGCATCTATGCCTATCGTATGATCATCGTGAGTCTGTGTTAGTGTTGGTCGGTGGTTTCCGTGGGTTAGTCCTTACTTCCAGTGACCTGTCCACTAGTCGTAGCTTTCTACGCACGCGTGTGCGGACCCACCTGGGAGTGGTGGACAGCGAGACCCAGTGTGACGCGGTTTTTAGGCTGGTTACCGTAGGGCCCCTTGCCTTTGCCACCAGAGTCCGGTGGGGGGAAAAACCAGCTAGAGGACCCGACCTAGAGCAGATGGTCTGTGTGTGCACACGTAGTTGGGGGCTTAGGGCACGCACTGACGAGTGCGACCCTAGCTAGTCCTTGTTGTGGTACTTGTTGCGTGTCTGAGCCTCACGCCCGGGGCGTTGTAGCTAGACACTTGTGACGCGGTGTAAGACGTCAGGGGACGCATCCGGTCGTTCTTCTTGTGGATGGTGCTCCTGTTCACTGGCAGGCGTGGACTCATGTTTTGTTGGACCGAGGTTCCGTACTACGGTACCGTTAGAGTAGACGACTTTTCCGTTTATTTACTTTAGCTTGTCGGTTCTACCGTACTCTCGCTTGGTAGGGTTGTCTTCTTCTTCCTCGTTTTCCGTGCGTGGTGGGGATTCGCGGGATCCCTACTGGGCCAATGAGATGAGGCTCACCCCTGCTCTTCAGGTGAGGCGGGGTCGGCGGGAGGCGCGGCCGAGTTTCAGCGTGGGTCTTCCAGCCAGGGTTAGTTGCCAGTCTGCCAGAGCCGGGGGATGCCCCGCGTAGTTGTACTCCGGGGGATGCCCCGTGTTGTTGTACGCCGGGGGATGCCCCGTGTTGTTTTACTTTTCCTGTTGACTGTACTTTCTTTGGACATGAGACACTGGTGACCTTGTAGCAGTTTGATTTATTTATTATTATGTGCATTTCCTTTTGATTATTGTGCTATCTCTGTGGACGTTGCAGCTTCTCTTATACCCCACACCACTCCTTTCTACCCTTCCGAGTCTTCGGGCTCGTGGGTTGGCGGGCCGAGATTCGAGACGCGCCGGTTCCTTTCCGGTACTCGGATCCTCAGGTCGTCACAGTAGCCCACTGTTGGGATGCTCAAGGAAGGAGATTTAACTCTGAATTTGTTAAACTTCTTATAAATCAAAATGGTTTCAGTAGAAATAAATCTGTTTTCAAAGAAAAAATATTTCATGTTTTGAGTGTGGAAAGCCAGGCCACAAAGTTGCTAATTGCTGGTTGGCAAGGAATAAAAGACAAAATGCACATATGGATAACAGAAATATTCATGCACATAGATTCCATGCTCACGTTAATGTGCACAATAGGAAGAACACAAAAATTGTTATCTCATGTCGTTACTGTGGAAAGAATGGACATTCTATAGATAACTGTCATATATTGAGATTTGATGATTCCTATGCTCAAACATTGCTGAGAGCACCCTTTAAAGGTGCAACTGTCAGTTCCGGACCCAAGACCTATTGGGTACCTACTTATGCAAAATAAAGGCTATTTTGCAGGTGTGCCTTGGTGGAAAGAATAATTTGGGGATAATAAACCAAGGCATTCAAGAATGAAAATCCCAGTTCTACATTTACCAGGTCTGTCATGTTAACTCTGCTCAATTCCTGTCATTCAAGTTTTTCTGTCTTTGATTACTACATAGCATGTTAAATCTATTTTTGCATATTCATTCATCATCTGCATTGTCAAATTTGAACTCTCTGAATTCTGCTCATCTGAAACTTATGCTTTGCACTCAACTCAGTTGATAGACATCGTCTGATTAGAATTCTTTGAAAAATATCTGATATTCACATGATTTGTGTTTTGATGTTTGTCCGAATTTACATTGTATTCGTTAAAAATCTGATGCATATAGGACTGCATTGGCACTGCATTGTCATACATGACCACTATGGTATATCAAATGGTAAGCTACTAAAGGGCAGATGAAATCTATCTGGAGGTTCTTACTATGTGTGAGATGGTCTTTTAGACCAAGTCCTCTACCTAGTACCATGGGTCACATTGCATATAGGACTGTCTAATGCATTTAGTCAGGGGGAGTCAATGCATAGGAATGCATGCGGTAATTGCATATCATTCATATTGAAAATACCAAAAGAGTAATTGTCATGCATACTCTTGGGGGGAGTTCTTGTCTTAATCTGAATCGATTGCTTACATGCTTGTATTGAGCTGTTCCTTCTTCAATCTGAATCTCCTTTGACTGAACCTCAATGTTCCTTGATACAAGTGAAGTTGAATTCACTTTATCCTTGATTGATTTTGTATGCAAGCTTCATCTGATCCTCAGTGTCGACACCATGAGTCGACATTATGTCTAAAGCATTCCATTTAAAATGCTGTCGCCGAGAGTCGATATCTTCATTGGTGTGATTCTGCTTCTATATTTGCGCAGGGGGAGCATAAGAACAATTCTTGGACTAAATGATCATCCTTGTCATAATGATCTTCTTTGCTCTTCATGAATTTTATCTCATACATGGTATCAGTTGGTCTCACTTGCATCTATCTATTCTGAAAATCAGTTGAACTTAAATCCCATTTGCTAATGGGGAGCTTCTGTCTGCACTTCTTGATTATCATAATCATACTTTTAAAATTGAAATTTCCTAAGCAATGATAAGTCACCTGCTCGGCATTATTCTTTGAAAATCTATCTGGCGGATAACTAACCCTTGATTCAGAACTTCTGAAAAACTTCACTCTTGGTATGATGCTTGATGATCATTATTGTGAATCATTCACTATGGCTGGAACACTTCTGTCAGAACTTCATGAAGATTTCAATGACCTTATCCTAATCATAAATCCAAAAACACTTGTACTAGGAATCTTCCATTGTATGGAACTATGAACATCTGAAATAACTCAACTGGTTTAAGCCTTATGTATTTCTTGAGTTTGATTTCGAACATCTTGAAAATATCTGAATCAATCTTTTAATAAACTTTAATGAGTTGATTCATGTTATATCATGTAAAACCTTCTGAAATCTGAAAGTTTTTATAACCATGACTTTCTTTGGTAGAGATACTTAAGGTGAGTGTTGTTTTTAAATATTTGTTTGATCTGAGTAATGTCTGAATGAAAAATAAGGTCAGAGCAATGATTTTGGTCACTGAAAAACCACGTCCAAATGACTATGTCTTGAAGTGCCTTAGTTGTCTCTGGTGAAAATTTAATGAAAAATCTGTGAAATGTTAAGGCAGAGCAATGATTAGGTTGCACTAAAAAATTGGGATCTTCATTAAAGAAATGGAGTCATCCTATGTCATGAAGTGTCCTAGTTAACTCTGTACAATATGTATCATGACAGTTAGTCATACTAAGTGCTTAGGGATACTGGCGTCTAAACAACGTGTATCCTCTAGTTACAAGGTGTGGACTAAACTCGATTGATCTTGAGAGTTATTGCAATAAACATTGATGATGCATAGATAGAAAAATAATCTGGAAATTTGAAAATTGCTGAATCTTTGGACAAAATCAGATCCTTTTGTGCCCGTTTAATATCAACACTACATTCTGTAACTCCTAAAGGAGTCATTCAATATGAATGAGTAAGAGATAGGGAGGTTAAACTAGATGTTAACATGAAGGCATGGTTCATCTTTATTGAAATTGATGTCAGATATGAGTACAGGTTCAATGAATAAAACTTGAATACATCATGTTTAAACCAGGGCGCTCAATAAAGATTATGTCATAAGTCTTTATAGTGGAAGAATCTGAAATACATTAACCCTGGAATTATGGCTTTGATAACTCATTGCAAAAAATTTTTGAAACTGATCTCTGTCTGCTTACCTGTGCTTTAGCTGAACTCATGTTATGTCTGATGAATCTGTTTCCATTCTAATCCTTCTATTCTTCCAAAGAGGGAGAATTATATGTTGTTTCATCAGTCTTGTCCAAGGGGGAGAATGTGCTTTGCTGGTATGTGCCACATCCTTAGGCATCCGGACCTCCATTGACTTTTCATAGGGGGAGAGTAGTGTGTCACATTGTCTGCATTTGTGCTTAAATAAATTGCTCCATTTTAGGTCCTTTCTTTTTGATGAAGTCAAAGGGGGAGAATAGGTGGAGTCATATGTCATATTTGTGGCTAATATGTGGAGTCATATTTAGTGTTTGCATGGAGTCATATGTCTGCATGCATGACATGTTGAACATCTGGTTCATTTGACATATTACATGGTCATGTTGACACATATGACTCATAGTGTTGCCGTCATAAAAAAGGGAGAGATTGTTGGATATTGTGTTTTGATGATGACAAACACTATGACTCATATGTATGATGTCATATGTGTTTTATGACTCCATATGTGCTTATTACATACAGCATGGGTTTTTTGTTACATATAGTGTGTGTTGCATACAATGCACATATTGTTGTATAGATGAATTACCTGGAATGAATTGCTGCACATGTGCATGTTTGTGAATGTCTCTGTACAAGTCTTGCATAGAGTCTGGTACAACCGTTCATATGTGTCAATGCATCATAATTCATACATAAGTCAATGCATGTTTTTACCGTATGTTGAGTTAATTCGGTGCAGTTCTTGTCTTAGGCAATACACAAGTTGGTGCTCATCCTTTGTAATCATAAATTTACACTAGTTGCATGCAAGGGTCGCTGCAATGTTATTGCTGCAAGCATGCAAGGGAAGTCGGTGCAAGTTCATACATGTCGGTGCATGTTTTTATAGTCGGTGCAGCTTCGCCCCATACATTTAAAGCCAGTGCATTCACTTTTCAACTCGGTGCATATTTTGTTTAAAGCATAAACTTACTCGGTGCATGGTTCTATGCCTAAGGCATATACAGACGACGGTGCATAGACTGTACCATGCGTAGAATTGGGTCGGTGCAATTTTAGCTGCTGCACACTGAAAAGGTCGGTGCAAGCTTTGCACTCGGTGCACATTTCCCAGTTCGTGCATTCAGTATTCATATACTAGGTGCAATGCCGTCTTTCTTCCTTGCACCTGAAGCCTGTGCATTCACTATTTATAAACTCGGTGCAATGTTTGGTTAGCATGCATAGATAGTCTGCGCTCTTCACTGTAGCGGGGTATGTAAGGGTCAGTGCATCTCTTGTTCATTCATGCTTCATAGTCGATGCACACACTGTAGCAGGTCAGTGCAAAATTCGCATCATGCGTATATATAAGTCTGTGTATACTTTCCTATATGTATATCAAAGTCTGTGCATACTTTGTATATACCATATTAAGTCAGTGCAAACATTATTCTATACCATATAATATGTCTAATGAAAGATTCTCTTAACTGACAGGAGAAAGTGATCTCGTGAGCTCAAACTAAGAAGGCACGTGTTCCTAGAATGTTGGAAGCTGGCACGTGATCCAAGATAATGAGGGAGCTAGAGATCCTTACACGTGGATAGATGAGGACCAGATCCTGACACATGGTTGACAGACTTCTGGAAGCATTTGGGCGGGAGTGTCCCCTCCACACGCCCAATGTGTGAGCACGTGAGTCCAAGACTGAAGTCATATATAAACCCTTTCTCTGAAGAGATTAACATAGATGAAGAAAGGAGAAGAGAGAGAGAGGTCATGAAAAGAGGATTGAAGCAGAAAAAGAGAGAGCCTTTGAGAAGGGTTTCAAAGAGGGAGAGCAGCAGAAGAAGAGAGTCTTAGAGAAAAGAGAAGAGGAGAGTTAAGCAAGAAGATTAGAGAATTTGAAGAGTGATCTGAAGAGAGAAAGCAGAGTATCGTGAGCTAAGTGGAAAGAAGAGAATAGGGAGGTTGTTGTTCGTGAAGCAAAGGAAGAAGAAGAAGAGGGATTCCTGTCAGGATTCCCTACAGCTTGTTCATGGTGCTGGATCAGATCCAACCCATGCTGCTCCTAGTGAGCTACATTTAATTGTGCTTTCTTTTTCTAGTTTTCAGTTGCTAGTTCATCTAAGTTTCTTTCATTTTCATGAATCCTTGTGAGAAGCTGTGAATCAATGGAATCGAAGGTATGTATCAGCGGATGGCAAGCTGTGAGGCCCAGTTGATGTAGGCAAGCTGTGAAGCCTAGCGGTTCAAGCTGTGCGACAGCAGGAAGCCACACTCTGGTTAGAGTGTGGGGTGGACGTAGATCTCAGGTCTGAGATCGAACCACCTAAAAATCCTCTGTCCATCGTGGTTTGATTGCCTTGTCCGATCCGCTAGATGTATGCTTAGGCTCGACCTATAGTTCCCAACTAGTGGGTATCTGGTTTACACACTGAGCATTTGATTCAGGTCTCAAGAGAGAGAGCCATTTTGACTAGGATTACTTGAGAACCGATCATATACATTTGATTTACTCTAATTAAAGTTCAGTGTGTGCTCTCAGCCCTATAGTTGTTTGCTTTAATTTCGCATATCTGTTTGATCTAAGTTTTAATTAAGCAAAGGTTTTAAGAGGGATTCATTCACCCCCCCTCTGAATCCGGTCCTAGCACCTTATCATCTTCCACTGAGACATCCGTTTCAAATTTGACATTTTTTTTGGAGATGAGTGGATATCATGCAACAGGATGGAGAGGAAGGCGGAGGAGGGATCCTAAGGGGATACATGGACGGATAGAAGAGATCGAGAAAAGGATCGGAGGAGGAGAAGAAAGGAGTTGATAGATCAACCGGAGGACAACAACTGCATGTCCTAACAATCAGAAAATCAGTAGGTATCTCAAATAGAAATGGATCAATCAAGAGAGGATGTGATCGGGGTATAAATTCCAACTTTTGATGGAGAGACGTCAAATGGAAGGAGACCAAGTGAGAATGACGGGTGAGCACCCCCTTTCCCGCGCACGGACGACCACCTTCTTCTGCTCATAATGCACAAGCCGCACCTCCTGGCTCCTTTGGCAATTGTCTTCTTCATGAAATAATCTTGCAAATGCTTGGCTAAAATCGAACATATCATCAACAGGCCCCTTTCGCAGCAATGGTAGATTGTCAACTGTATAAGATGTATCTTCTTTCTTGCGCTGGCTTGGCGATGCTTCCAATGTACCTGGCTGGAGAGGACCTTTGACAAAGTGTTGGCGGTAGTCCCAAGTTAATGGTCATGAGTCGCCTAGAACTGAGAATGAGGATTCTCGATAACCGAGACCCCTCCTATTCATTTTCCTGCGCTTGGGGACCGATTTGGTCCGCCCCTGTAATTGTGCGCCGAGACCTCTCCCCGGCTGATAACCAACCTTCAGTATGATGCTCCAGCCTTTTGAATATCTGATCTTGGGCTTTTCTCTGATGTTGACCGACATGGTGGCAGGCTTGCGTGGTGTATAGGCCCATGAAAAATCCAGATCTAATACTGAAATGACAGGCCGATTACTAGGCCATAGCATTGGCAAAATCTTTTGTGAGAAAGCTTTGACGGATTGGACCGTGGATATGCTTTTTACCTTGACCACCCTCCCTTGAAAAGGGAATTTGAGACACTAATGAACTGTGGATGGTACATCATTAAGATTGTCAATCCATGGGCGACCAAAGATGGCCTTGAATATAGGATCAATATCCAGCACATAAAACACAATCCACATTGTAAGGGGCCCAAGCTCAGCTTGAATGGTGACTACCCTGTGACATGCTCTTCTGGAATTGTCATATGCTGCAATAGTAGTCGAGGATGGCCCTAGTAAATCTTCTGGCAAGTTGCAGGCCCTTAAAGTGCTGAGAGGACAGACATTAATAGAGGCCCCCGTGTCTACCAATGTTGTGTCTATGGTTACTTTATTTAGGATGATAGAAATGCATAGCGGCATCTGGCGTGCCTCGGGAGATGCTAGTTCAGTCTCAGAGAATGTGATTGCTGGCCCTTTGGAGATAGTAGCCAGGGCTATCGGCAAACTGTCTACTGCCATGTCCTCGTTTACTATAACTTTCTGCAGGAAATTTCGGAGTGCATCTTGGTGAAGCGTGGACCTCTTGATCAACTCTAACACAGAAATTTTAGAGGGCACCCTGTCCAGATGATGTAGAAAATCATATTGGGTACTCGGTAGTGGATCTGCCTCCTCTTGATCGGCAAGCTATTGCGAGGACTGGGGATTGGGTGCAGATGCACTGGTGGAAGGATAGTTCCTGTGGAACATACGCCCGCTCTATTGGGCAAGGTTCTAGGCCGGCACGGCATCAGATGGGCTCAAGATTAGTGGCTTAATGGGCCCGACGGGATGGATGAATGGCGCGGTTGAGATGATGGGGGTGACGGGAGTAGTGATGGAGATACTGGAGGTGATGGTTGTAGTGGTGGAGAGAATGGAGGTGACAGGAGTAGTGGTGGAGATAATGGGCGTGGAGGGAGAAAGATGGGTAAAGGGTTAGGTGGAGGCGAGGTAATAACGGGGGTAGGTCTTGGCGGTGGAGTGGAGATAGGCAAAATAATAGGGGAAGCGGGTGGTAGGATGAGGGGTTCGGCGAACACAGAGGGTGGAGGGGTTTGATGGTTAAGCTGGAGGATGACGGGGGTAGAAGGTGAAGAAGGGTTGCGGTAGTTGTGGTGGAGGGCCATGATCCGTTGTACTGAAGTTTCATCATCGTAGGACCACCCGACATCGGGAGTCGGGGGATGAACAAGATTAACTTGAGCTTGTGCTGGTGGCTGAGGTGGTGGAGCGAGCAGATGATTTGGCATGGGGTTTTGGTGGATCCTTGAACAGGCTACTGTTGCTGCGGTGGCTGCGGCTGCAGTGCTTGTTGCCGCACTTGCTGCCTCGGCGCTTGCCTTCTCTTCTCTTTTATTTCAACAATGGCCTTATGCATCTCGGCCCAATCAATGTGTTGCCCTTCATGTAGGTCATATACCAGATCCCGGAACTGATAACACCCTTCAATCATGTGCCCAGGCTGCCTATGGAACATGCAGTATTTAGACTGATCAATGGCCGGGTTCCAATTAGGCCGCTCCGGAGGGAGCTAAATTGCACTTATCGACATGAGAGCAGGAAATATGTCTGTGAGGGACTCGAGCAGAGGAGGATATTGCGCTTCTTTTCGGGGCCGGGTGTTGATTTGTGTAGCCGTTGGGTGGAGGGACACTGTGATATTGCGGAGGTTGTTGCGGTTGTTGGGGAGCGTGGAAGGCATTTTGTGGAGCGGGGAAGGTAGGCCGGGTGTTTTGTGGAGCCGGAAAAATGGGTTGAGAGTTTTGAGGAGTGGAGACTTGGGGATTGCGCGGAGTTTGTGGAAAGCGGAGTGGAGTGGACTGGTTAGGGAAGGGGAATGCAACGGCTTGCACTTGTTCATTGGTTTGGACTCCTTCGGTGACAGGCCCCTTAGGTTTTATATTGTATTTGGGCTTTTGGGCCTCAAAGAGAGAGTGGATAGGGGAGTCCTTTAACTGGGTCTGAATAAATCTCGCCTAGCTATAAAGTTGGTGCATGTTGGCAATATCATTCATGGCCAATATGTTGCGAAAAGTGGGTGTAGCATTAGATATGAGCAACTTGACCTTCTCAGCCTCTGGAATATGACCCGGCACATAGGCGACCATCTGTCAGCGTACGTAGCAAAGTCCTCATCGGCTTTCATCTTTTCGGCCACAAGATCTGTGAATAAATATTCCAGGCCGACCCTGTCCTGGAACCTTTGAATAAACTTCTCCTTCACAACCTTGAAACTCTCGGCATCTTCTAATGGCAGGGCATAAAACCACTCCAATGCAACTCCTTCTAGCAATCGGCGGAATAGATATGCCATAAGACGATCATCATACTGGAACTGCGTCGACTCATACATGAAATCCCTCACATGAATAAAAGGGTTGATGTTCCCATCATACTTACGGTATGTGGGGAGCTCATATTGAGGAGGGAATTGAATGTTGTGGAAGCTGGGAACTGGAACGTCTGCCAAGGATTGTGGGCCAACCCACTTTTGGAGGAAGTCGAGTAGTTGTTGCATGGCGGCCCATTTATCAAGGAGTTCCTACTCCCGAGATGGAGTAGGTGGAGTGAAAGGAGAAGGCTCAAGGCGAGGAGCCGAAGGGTAGACGGAAGGAGGGGGAGGCCCATAAGAAGGATATTGGGCCGGAGGATGACCCAAGTTGGAGTGGACATGGGCTGCCCCTTGCTGAGGGCGAGTGAAATCGGCCAGGCCAACAAGAACTTGTGGTACCGATGGAAAGGTCCTATAAGAAACAATCTGGGTGGATGAGGGAAGAACAATCTTCCCTTTATCAAGGACTTGAGGGGCCGATCCAGAGGACTGGCCTACCTCCAGATTGGAGAACCAGAGGATTTTGGGCTGGACCGGGGTAAGATCAATAGGAATGGGTGGAACCCCGGGCCCATCAACCCTATATTGAAAGACGGAGGTGGTGGACAGACCATGTGCAATCGTGGGAGATAGGGCGCTAGACCCCTGTAAGGTGTGATAAAGGGCCTGAAGTTGGGCCAGATCCAACTAGGCCATCATTTGCAAGATGTGACCGGTGGGATTATTGGTGGAAAGGGAGGGTTGCGCGCCCTCCATGGAGACAAAGGATGGAGGAGGAATGGACCCTTCTTCGGATGGAAGTTGGATGACCCTGGGCGGGTCCTCTAAGAGGCCATGGGGAAGAGATTCCTCATGGGAACGGGGAAGATCGTAGGAAGACAAGTTGGACTCGAATAAAGGATTAGAGTAAGAAGTGTATGGGGAATTGCCCCTAGGAGATGAATTCAAGGATCGAAAGCAACTCCACATGCAATGTGACACCATGGAAACAAAACACAAACAACCATAAATGAGTAACTAGACAAGATGACTTCAATCTTATGAAAATGAGAAAGGGATGAAAGGTAACCAAAATCAACCAAGTTATGATGATGCACAAATTTTATTTATCTCTTCCTTTAGAACCTTAATAATTTCAATTAAAATGTTCTCCAACAACAGGCTCTTAATGGGATGGATATTGGGAACTTGGGTAACTCTAGGTGTAAACTCTCCCTTCCTTATGCAACCTAGACATGGGGTGGCAAAGATATAACTGGGCCGGCGTCCGTGTGAGAATCCACGGCTCACGGGGACTTATGGAGGTCCCTGATGCGGTCACCTAGTCGACCCCAAGGAATATGGAGGCGAGAGGATCACACACCAAGGTGGGAATGCAACTATGATATGAAAGATGAATGATCCTATGTGCACTAGACTGCATGCAACTTCTAGCTCAGAAAATAGCAAACAATCTGCAAATAATGATGTGAATATATGCCACAACAAAAGAAGGAGACCAGATAGGACCCAGGAGTAATAAACACAGCCCCAAAAATTGTAGAAATAATAGCAACCTCTGGATGTGTACCTGTAACTAGAGAAATGGTCTTATAGGAGACCTCTAACAGATAAGGCGGTCTATCGCTAGACCGCTTTTAGGCCAAAAACGGCCAGGGAGGAGACCGCCAGGGAACCAGGGAGCAGAAAACAACAGGGAATAAAATGGGAAAACTGAGAAAAACACAAGGGCAACTGAGATCAACAAAGAACATCAGGTCAAAGAGTAACTCAGCACGATTGGCACTTGATGTCCCACCGTGATCGCCAAAAAATAGAGGTTGTTGATATTTTTGTGATGGTGTGTGTTGATGATGTGAGGTGTGTAGTGATATGTGAATATGGCGTAAGCAAGTGATGCACTAACTCAAGCAATCAATACTAGGCATGAAATTCGTGGGCATGTCATCTTAACAGTGTAAAAGACAAAGCAAGGAGAAAACTAAACACACGCCGGGGCATGGAGCAAAGGAATAAAGAAAGCACACACCGTGGGTGTGGAGCAACTAAAAGCAAAGAAAGAGATAGAAGAAATGTTGAACTGAATGATGAATACCCAAAGAAGGAAGACAGATGTGATCACCACCAAGGTAAACAATGCAGTAATACCACACTATGTACCTTGGAAAGAGTCGAGTGAAGCCACCTGCCCAGGGGAGAAAGATACCAGGTGCTGCGACGGAAAATGGTCTTCAGACCACCGCAAAGCGAAAGCAAACGGTCCTACAATAAACCGCCTAATATCCCGCAATGGTCTTCCAAATAGCCACTACGCGCACCAGAACAGAAATGTGGAACTTGAATCTCCACCCCTCCTGGCCGACCAGAAGAGCTGGGCCTCATGCAATGAGCTCTGTAAACCTACAAGAGAATGTAGACACGAAGAAAAATAACCCAATAAGCCCTTGGACTAGTGTAGTATCTATAATGCAATTAAGCTAAAGTGCATAAATGAAGGGTGAATACCTGGGGTGTTGGTTGTTTTTAACCCCTGTGGGGCGTGGAGAAGAATAGGAGGATGTTTAAAACGTGATGTGAGTGCAGAAGAACGTGGAAGAGGAAGAGGGAATATGCTATGATGATGCAAATAGAAGGGAGAAAACTAAGAAAGAAAGACACAAACTAAAGCAATGGAACTCAATACTCCCTAGTCCAGAAGCCTTAAAAGACATAGAAAGGACTTCTCCCTGGTTGGTACTTGCTCCATGATGTAGCAGCACTTCGACGCAAACTCTAGAAAATCTCCTCCTCAAGCCATGAAGTCAAGGGTTCTATTTATAGACCCCCAAAACCTTAAGTCGAGTTGGAGAGATAATAACATGAAAATTGGGCTAGAATTAGATAAAACTCGAAGATAATACTCCCAAGAGTCCAGGGAAACAAACAGAAGCTTCTGAGAGTCTCTATCCAGAAAAAAATCAACAAATCAAGGACTCTAGCTCAACCACGGCCGAAGATAGAAAGAACAGACAGAGCAGGACTCTCTATCTCTCCTAACGGTCTTGCGATAGACCGCAAGGCTCTATAAACAGTCGACTGATAGACCGCATGACTCAGTCGTCCAGGAAGAGATAAGACCGATGAAATCCAACATGACTCTCTGTATGCCTAGCGGTCTAGCAAAGGACCGCCAACCCTGACTAAACGGTCGTACGATAGACCGCAAGGCTGATAGGTGTGGAAAAAGTGATAAAGTAAATATTCATATAAATTTACAATAAAACCCTTATTAGCCCTTATCCAAGCCCAATAAGTCCTAATGTCGAAAGATAAAAGGAACCAAGCCCAACCAGGGCGAGTGACCCATAAAAATAAGCCCAAAAAGTGACAAAAAATGGCCCAATAACCGGTGAATAACTCGGGACATCATACAAAATAGATAAGGAGATGACCCAACTCATTGGTCATAAAACGGGTGTCAACACCTGTGAGTGTCTCGACACCCCGTGGGCATCGTGACCATGGTTTTGGATGTCTGGAGGTGCCGTTTTACCTCGATTAGCATGCCCGTGGGTTTTTAGAGGTATGGGTGACCCTTCTGTGTTCCAGGCTTCCGTGTTACGCTTGATCGAGTCGCCATATATCCGCCTGAGTGTCGAAGGTTATTCCCGCACGTCATGAGCTTCTCCGGAAAGGTGTTTTCGTGTGGGCCATGCGTATGGCCCGTGGACTGTGAGTGCAATTACCCAGCTTGGGGCTTGAGGGTTTCTTAGGTTCCCTTTTGAATGGATTAAGTTGGCGGTTATGTCCCACCTTAAAAGCTATATCGTACCATGGTTTTTGACATAGGGGTAGGCTAGATTGATGGCCTGGAGATATCCTGTGCGACGACCTTGACCTGAGCCTTGTGACTTGAGGGCGGTTGGGTTTAACAGATTTAGCAGACTGTCCAGTGTCTATTGGCATCGTCCCACCTATTTTTCGAGCTAATTTACGACAGGACTCATGCGTAGCCTATCCATATTCCGTAGGGTTCTTCCGAGAGTCGTTTGCTCAATGAGCCCCCACTAGTTGTAGCTTGCCTTTGCACGCGTGTGCATATCGACCAGGGAGTAGGTGGAGAGCTACACCCCGGAGAGACGGTTTGTAACGACCCAAGATCCAAACACCGAGAGAGACCCGATAACCCGAATCCCGAATCACCACCCATGAGCCCGAAGACTCGGAATGGTTAAAAGGGATGGTGTGGAAATACACAAGAATCTAAAATAATTACAGAATTACATCATTAATATGAATAAGCAGGAAATAATTAATAACATTAAGCAAATTACATGGTCCACTCAAACCCCAAAACATGATTTTCCTTTCCCGACTTAAAATAGCCCACTCTCAACCTCGCCTCGGCCTAGAAATCACGGGAAAGGTAAATGTCGAGCTAAGGATCGTCACCCTACCTCAAAATCGCCCGAAATGTGGCAAATCACCGCCGATCTTCATGCTTGAAACTTCACGAACTCCCACGATCTCACCGAGTGCCAAACACCGCCGGGATTGCTACGTCGCCGCCCTTGCCACCACCCCGTCACCTCGCCGCATCCGCAGCCGAAGGGGAGGGCGTCGGGGCCCTCACCGGAAGAGGGGGGCGCGGTCACGGTGGTGCGCTCATGGGACCGAAGGAAGGATGAAGAAGAAAGGGAAAAAAAAGAAAAAGAAAATAGGGGTATTTATAGTAAATCTAGATTTTTCAAAAAATTAAAAAAATAGAAAAATACATCTCCGCGATCCTCGAAACACGCCGGTCGCACCGGTACCATCCCGGAGTAGGTGAACGACTCGGTTCGCCTGCTACGGGGTTCCGTAGGTATGCTGGAGAAAAACACGTGGAAACCTCAGAAGAAGTTCCGGGACCTCCAAAACGCACAGATCCGAACCCGAAAGATGTCCGAAAAATAATTCTGGGCACAACCACAGTAAATTCTCCAAGAAAATAAATCCGGGAGCCAAGAAGAAGGATCCGAAGGGTCCGAGATATTACGCGATTTGTAGGGTGGTCATCGTAGGGCCTCCCCTGTAGCGGCTCGAGTCTGAGCCTGGAGGAAAACCAGCTAGGGGCCTAATACGTGCAGTCAGTCAGTGTGTGCACACATGGTCGTGGACATCAGACATGTGCGGACGAGCACGACCCCGACTAGACCCTTGTTTCGTGGTTACTAGTATGGTGTCTCAGTTCCTACTGGGCTGGAGGAAGACACCTGAGGCGTGGACTAAGACGTCAGTGGATGCCTCCAACCTTGCTTCTAGTGGGCAGTACTCCTATCACATGAGATGGGTTTTCCCATGTTTTCTCGGTGGTTTCTGAGTGTCCTTCCAATAACGAGGTCTAGGGTTTCTGGTAGTGTTACCGAGGATTTTCCCTAGATGGCACCAGGTTCACGACAGCGTGATCGTGATCGTGTTCCCAAACCGCGTGGTCTTGGGCTTCGCCTTAGTTAGCGAGGACGGGCCTCTGCGATAGTTTTGTCATGCTGTTTCTCCTGGCAGCGTAGCCAGGGGTTTCTCGTTAGTCCGGTGGTCTCCAGACTGTGAGATCGGAGTGTGTTTCCTGGTACAGTAGGAGTAGCTGTAGACCTAAGGTTTTATCGGCCATTGTGTTTGTTGTTCCTACTGTTGTTGCTGCTTTCCATCACTGCCGCTGTTTACGGTTGGGCTTCTGCGGGACCCCTACTGAGCCAGTGAGATGAGGGTCACCCCTTGCTTTTTAGGTGTGGCGGTTCCTCCTCAAGGTTCGGAGGTGCAGTGCACAGTTTCGTAGTTGCTAGCTCACCGGGTCGAGTGTTCACTCGGCATTGGGTACGTTTTATTTCTATAGACTGTACTTTTTAGACTATACTTTGTAGTTAGTTATTTAATTGTTGTTCCTACTTTATTTCTTATTCCTATATACTTCTACTCACACACATCCTTTTGCCCTTCTGAGCCCTCCGACTCATGGGCGGCGGACCAGGATTCGAATGGTATCGGGTCCTTCCCGGTATCTGGATCTTGGGTCATTATAGATGGTATCAGAGCAAGTGTGTTGTGGATTGTACATGGAAATTTGAGATAATTGTAGTGATTAGAGTCCATAAGGTCCATTACAATCCGCAGCTAGCATACTATTTTGTGTTTGTTTTCAGCTTTGTTTCTCGCTCGAGAGCTAGAGTGCACTGCACTGGCGCTGTGAAGGCGATTGATGTTTTCATTGGAGTGTCGGAGTAGGGCTTGAGGAATGAGATAGAGAGATTTCTTCCCGATGGGTGGTGGCCCTAGTGGTGCTACGTTGGGCAGAGGTTGTCGGCAGGTGCGTTGCTATGGTGCTGCGTTCAAGAAATTTGCAGCGAGGTCAGGTGGCCGGCGAGGATTGTCTGTGGTTAAGTGGCCATGAGTGTGCTCCGAGGGAGTTGTTGTCATTTTGGCCACCCCAATTTGAGGTTTATCTAGCCCCTAAGGTGCCAAGATCGTGGTTTGAGGTAGCAGAGCGGGTGCTTTGGTCAAGAGATATGCTCGGATGAGTGGAGGATCTTCCTAATGAGCTGCTAATCGTCAAGCCCGATGTTCTTGTTATGCTCTGTGGCGTCAGAAGTGACGTGTCGGTCTCGATTATTTTATGAATTTCGAGGCAAGATTGGGTAAAGATGTCCCCGGGAGCTCTAAGACATGTGTTTCTACGCTTGAATGGACTATCTTAGTCCTAGATTTGGTCTGAGATTATGTGGCGGTGGCTTGGTTTTGGCCTAGATTGTGGAATTTGGGGCCATTGCGCCACTCTTGGACGCACTGTGCGAGATTGCAGGTGAGATGTGAAGGTTCCGAGGTAGATTTGGGATGGAGGATGAGCGTTGGCTGGTGCCGATCGTGGTTCTTGTTGTGGCTTTTGGCGTTGTGGTCCGCGCAGTGGCAGCTCAGAAGATGGATATTTTTGAGGATCCGAGTATCGAGAATGGATCGGTGTTAGCACGGACATAGTCGAGAGAATAATGTCCGGTGGCTAAGAGGTGTAGCAGCCTTCAAGCCTGGCTTCGTTCGTTGTTTCTTCGCTCCTCTGTAAGCATTTGTCGTGTTAATGGTTCCGAGGTCAGAGGCAGGCGTAGGTGTGGAGCGTGCGGCAGCGGCTAGCTCAACTGTTGTGGTAGTGTGTGGCTGGTGATCAGCATAGTCAGTGCTCGAGGTGTGGCGAGTTCTAGTTCATGGAATTGCAGCGGTGGGGCATGGGGAGATGCTGTGATCATGGTCTGACGGAACACTTGGCAAGTATTGTCGGAGGAGCTGACCTGACAAGAAGCAATGGTATTCTCCAAGTGCTGGAAGGTGTTGTTCCTAGCATGTGCAAGGTTCGAGGTCAGGTCGAGCGTGGAGATCTCCCAATTTGCAGGAGGTATGCTGGTCTTCAGATTTATTGGAAGTATGTTGGTTTCTCCTTGGTTGCAGAGATCGCGTTTTGCCAAGTTCGTCGTCTTGCATTATGTGTTTAGATTGGTTGGCCTCTCTTATGTGCCCTGAAGTACGTGCGACACGCATCCTATGTTGCGGCAATGAGGTTGCCTGTGAGAAGCGTTGCCCTTTCTCCCTTGATGCACAAGGGCGTTGGCATTATTTCGAAACGATGAGTGCAAGTTGGGCGGTGATTGTGAAGACTCGTCACTGGTGTTGTAGATCCTAATGTGTTGGATTGGAGCCTGTGGAGTTGCATAGGATTGCCAGATTAGGAGGGAGAATCTATACATGGGTTCGAGGTAATGGAGCTTTTCCTCACCCCGTTTACCTCGAGTTAGCCAGCTGAGTTAAAGATCATCGGGATGGCGAATCCTAAGTCGTTGCTATAGTTTTTGCGCATGTAGATCAGAGTGCGCAATGGAAGTCAAGTGGGCTTATAACCTTGTAGGCCCAGGATCGTAGCGTTGGTTGCTATGGGTGGATTCTCGAGGATTTGTATGGAGCATCGGAGGATTGCTTCCTTGGTGTGAGATTGTCTCTGGCTATGTGAGCCATGTTGGATGCCGTGCCATTGTTGGAGGCATTGTGGTTCGTGGCACTGACAGGATGGAGAATTGGGAAAATATGTTGACTAGTGTGCCGCATGAGTACCATGTTCCTTTTTTGGAAGCTGTGTCCTCGGATGAGATCATGGTTCTCGAGGAGTGATCTCTGAGAGATTATGGGTCCCAATTGGCAGCTGGGAGCGACTGGTAAGGCTAGTTGAGTGGTCGACCATGGCAAGGTCTGTACAATCAAGAGGCCCAGTTGAGTCTGAGAGTTTCAGAATGATGTGGAGAGGACTCAGCTGTGATAAGAATCTACGATGGTTGGAGGTCCTTGTGCATTGGTCACGGCATCATCGACCAAGATGCTATGGTGGCGGGCGGCACATGTGTGTTCTAAAGACGTGTGTCGAGGATTGTTCATGTGTTGTCCTGTGGCTCTGTGGCGAGCGGGGAGCCGAGGAATTGGCAGGCGTCCATTAGGAATAATTGAGATAAGATAGGATTTGATGAGACAGCACGATGGATGATGCCTGTGTATGGAGGTCCCTGAAGGGACGTTGACGTTGGATGGTGAACCTTGGTCATGTGACCAGCATGGGAGGATTTACCTATAAGCCTGAGTCGAGTGAGGTGAGGACCGAGGATTCTGGGATCTAGTCCTTTGGTTTCACCATGCACCCCTGAGAGGGTAGAGTTGGCATGAGGATAGTTCCGGATGCGGCATCCGAGTGAGGATCGGCTCGAGATGCGGTAATGGTCTGTTCGAGAGTCAGTGGATGTCCTGTCTAGGTTTGCAATGTGATCATTGGATCTGGTTATGGACCAGGAAGGAAGGAAGAAGTCAAGCGAGTGAAGGCTTCCTGTTGACGAGTGTCTGGTGACCGGTGTATGGTCTTTCACAAATAGAACATGCTAGTTGTAGCAATTCGAGAATGGCTAGAGCCGTGTGCAAGCGAGGCCTTTGGTTGCCGTTTCTGTGATATGCCTTTTTCCGGATGGGATCTGGGCTTTGTCGAAGTTTGAGTTATGATAGAGCTAGTCCAATGTTGTTATTGGCATTCGGCCTTCTAGGTGTGAGATGGTTCATGGTGCAGAGTCGATGGATTTGTCACAGTTAGATGGAATGACTATGTGAGCTGGCGAAGCTCAATAATGGTCGTCCCCTATGGAGGTCGTGAGATCTGTCAGCTGGTAGCGGAGTTGATGTGTGATTGGTCTGCCGAACATGGGATTTGATCGATGGCTATTTCTTATAATGAGGTTTGCATTCCCTTGGTGAGCGAGATTGTGGCAGGAATGCCACGGTCGGAGTTTCATGGTGGCTGAGGCAATGCCAGACTTGTCCCCTTTTGTGTTATGCCTGCTCTGATGATCGATGTGTGTGGTGAGCGGTGCGAGGCATGTTGATCGTGATCAAGGTCTGGCGGTATCCCTCAGGAGAAGTGTCTCCGTGTGTATCGAGATTTCTGAGCTGGAGCTCTGAGAGCACTGCCAGCTAGGTGTGTTGTTCTTCCCCTATGCTTGGTGGTTGCCTCAATTTCGAGGATGAAATTTCTGTATGGAGGGCAGAATTGTAGCACCACAGAAAATTTTTCATTTTTCGGATCAAGATATGTGGGTTCGAAGCATCGTTGTGAGTCCCGGAATATGTTTTGGGCTTTAAGCGGGTTTATGTCTGACAATCCTTCGAAACCCTGTGCATCGTGAACCGATGTGTTGTCGGGCACTGGGACACTACATGTGCGTTGTGCATTTTTCGAGGATTGTTGGGAATATTTTTCCCTATTTTTGTATTTTTTGGATTGCGGAATTTCTGCGTGGGATTTTCTATTTAAACCCCCACCCTCTCTCTATCTCTCATTCTCTCTTTCTCTCTCTCTCTTCTCTTTCTCTTCCCCTCTCTTCCAGGCAGTTGACGGAGGTGATGAAGGGCAAGGAGAAGATGCTGCGAGGGCGAGGAGCGAGGAAGGGTCGAGGATCGACAAGCGGTGCCGCGGTGTTCAATGTTCGTGAGCTGGGGCGCCGGTGGTGGTTCACGAGGCGTTTCACGAAGGAGCGGCATCCATGGCACGTCTAATCTTTGGTGGAGGTAGGCAGATGGATCATTAACCCCTGTACTTCCTTTCCCATGGTTTTGGTAGCCCGTGGTGAGCCGAGCGTGGGTTATTGCTCATCGGGGGTTTTGAATGCATTTTAGGGCGTGTGACGGATTCATAGGATCGAGAGAGGTTTTCCCACTTTCTTTTCCTCCATTTTGGGTTTTAGGACCCATAGAATGATCCTCGTTGTTTTCCCCCTCGATTGGGATCGAGTGGACATGGAAACTGAGCCTCGGGAGTGCGTTAGGACATGGTGGTCGCAGTATTCGGTTGACCGACCGACTATGGTCGGTTGACCGAACGGCCCTATTGTGAAGTAGGTGCACTGTGGACTTCGGTCAACCGACCCTTGGGCGCCGGTCGACGAACCACAGAAGGGGGAGTCGACGTAGCCTTGTGGTGCGTCGACGGAGCCCGCTGCGCTCGACCGCCCGGGGCTGGAGAAGTCGACGTAGCCCGTGCTACGTTGACGTCACCTAGTCGTATCGGCCGACCGAACAGATCGGTCCGGTCGACTGACCGCCACAGGGTGCTTTGGTCGACTGACCCAATTGGTAGTCGACCGAACTGCGCCCATCTCTCCCGTTTTCGCTCCGGTCGGTCCGATTGAGACCCAATGACCAACCTATGACCCTGTGAGTGTCCCGGACACCCCATGGGCACCGTGACCATGGTTTTGGGTGTCCAGAGGTGTCGTTTTACCTCGATTAGCTTGCCCGTGGGTTTTTAGGGGTCCGGGTGGCCCTTCTGTGTTCCGGACTTTCGTGTTACGCTTGATCGAGTCGCCGTATCTCGGCATGAGTGTGGAAGGTTATTCCCGCACATCGTGAGCTTCTCCGAAAAGTGATTTTCATGTGGGCCATGCGTATGGCCTGTGGACTGTGAGTCCAATTACCCAGCCTGGCACTGGAGGGTTTCTTAGGTTCCCTTTTGAAGGGATTAGGTCGGCGGTTATGTCCCGCCTTAAAAGCTATATCGTACCCTGGTTTCTGACATAGGGGTAAGCCAGATTGACGGCCTAGAGCTATCCTATGCGCCGGCCTTGAGCTGAGTCCTGTGACTCGAGGGCCATTGGGTTTAATAGGTTTAGAGGACTGTCTAGAGTCTGGTGGCATCGTGCCACCTATTTTTTGAGCTAGTTTATGACAGGACTCTTGCGTAGCCTGTCTGTATTCCGTAGGGTTCTTTCGAGAGTCGTTTGCTTAGTGAGCCCCCACTAGTCACAGCTTGCCTTTGCATGCGTGTGCATACCCACCAGGGAGTAGGTGGAGAGCTACGCCCGGGAGAGATGGTTTGTAGGTTGGTCACCGTAGGGCCTCCCCTGTAGTGGCTCGAGTCCGGGCCGGGAGGAAAACCAGCTAGAGGGCCTGACACGTGCAGTCAGTCAGGGTGTGCATACATGGTTGGGGACTTCGGACACGTGCTGACGAGCATGACCCCGACTAGACCCTTGTTTCATGGTTACTAGTATGGTGTCTCAGTTCTCGCTGGACTGGAGGGAGACACCTGAGGCGTGGACTAAGACGTCAGTGGACACATCTGGCCTTGCTTCTAGTGGTAAGTACTCCTGTCATATGAGACAGGTTTTCCTGTGTTTTCTCTGTGGTTTCTTAGTGTCCATCTAACACCTAGGTCTAGGGTTTCTGGTAGCATTACCGAGGGTTTTCCCTAGACGGCACCGGGTTCACAACAGCATGGTCATGACCGTGTTCCCATACCGCATGGTCTTGGGCCAAGCCTTACTCAGCGAGGACGGGCCTCTGCGACAGCGTTGTCATAGTGTTCCTCCTGACAGCGTAGACAAGGTTTTCTCGTTAGTCCGGTGGTCCGACGACTGTGAGATTGGGGTGTGTTTCCTAGTACAGTAGGAGTAGTTGTAGAGCTGAGGTTTTACTGGCCACCGTGTTTGCTGTTCCTGCTATTGTTGCTGCTTTCCGTCACCACCATTGTTTACGGTTGGGGTTCCGCGGTGTTGTGCCCCGGACTATTTTGATGAAGATCATGTGTGAAAAAGTCATGAGTTCAGATTATATGATTTGCATTGATATATGTTTGATGAATGTGGGCTTTGAATGGCACAATGAATGTTTGAGTTAAGTTCAGATTATTCTTGGTCAAAATGAATGTTTGATGAATTTGAGACATGTTAAAAAGGATATTGTAAATGCTGTGTTGAATGTTAATTGAACTGTGTTGAATGCTAAATCATTGCACTGACCTTGTTGTGCGTTGCACAGACCTTGTTCTGCTTCGCACAGACTTTGTGCTTCCTTGCACGGACCTTGTCCGTTATTGCACAGACTTTGCTACTTGATTGCACTGACTTAAGTTCAAGTTGCACCAACCCTAACAATGGGTTTTACACATCATTGCACCGACCTCATTCCATACTGCACTGACCTGCTCAAGCTTTGCACCGACTCAACCTCTTAAAATGCATGTTATGAATGGCTTATCTTTGAAAGGATGGACTAAGTGACTTTCTTAATGTGTATTGACTTGAGGATTCCATTTGCTATATCTTGAGCTTGAAATGAATGACCTGGATTTCATTTGCTAACCTGAAGTTTGAAATGAATGTCAATTGTATAAGTGCAGGTTCTTTGTGGAGTTTTCTCCCAAGTCTTGAAAGTCATGGTAAGAACAAATGTTTAATTAAATTCCAAAATGGATGGAATGTTCTTGGCTCAAATCTTGTTTAATCCTTGGGAATCTCTTTTACGGGTGCATATTTGATTGATCTTCATGGTTGTTTGAAAACATATGGTGTTTCAATCGAATTTACTAAGTTTTCAAGCATGTCAGGTAAAGTGTCGACTCTAGAAGTTGACACTTTGTTTGCACTTCGCAGTTGTGCGTTGATTTTGTTAACGCTGGCAGAAAGTGTTGACTCCTAGAGTTGACACTTTCACCAGGGTTCTGTTAGTTTTGTAAAGTCAGAAGCTTCTTGAAAAAGTGTCGACCTGGGAAGTCGACACTTACAGTTAGCATGCTATTTTGTTTTCGAAACAGAACGGGCTTGAAAAAGTGTCGACCTGGGAAGTTGACACTTTTCCGATGTGTGTCACTTTTTGTGTTCTGGCAGAACACTCGTGAAGCAAGAGTTGACTCTAAGAGTCGACACTTGTTCCGACCATCCCGATCGTGAATTCCGGATCTGGTTGCGAACCCATTTGGTTATGATCTGATTGCTTTGATTGTTTACCATATTGGCCTTACGGCATCCACCATCTATTGTGAATGGTATGAATTGGTTTTTGCAGGGGCTCTTTGGTCTTATTAGCTTAATTTCTCTTGAGTATATATGGCCGCATTTGTCCGATCGGAAGAATCAATTCTTGAGGGCTAAGTCTTTCTATCTTTGCAGGAAGGAGGAGAAGAAGGTGTGGCGTCCATTGAAGAAGGAGAACCCCATCCCAGGATCACGTTCCACGTCTCCGAGCTCAAGGTTGGAGGCGTGATGCAGCTGCTCTCCACCGTGGTTTGCTTGGGCGAGTTTCACCAAAGGGGCGGCTTCATCCCTCTTGGTTCTATCATTCCAAAGCACCCTTCATTAGTTTCTCTGAGTTTGTTTGAAGATTTAAGGGGAAGATCTATATTGTTTATCTCATATTGAGCTCAGATTGTTAATCTCAGACTGGGCTTTGTATTTTCCTATACTTATTTGTCTTTGACGATTTTGGAGCTTGCTCCGTGTGTGTGCGGTTTCTCATCATCGTGCGAGAACCCACAAGTGTGGGCCGTCGTGCCCGTGTGTGTGGTGGTTTGCTGCCGTCGTGCAACGTTTATAGGGGAATCCTCTCGGGTTGAGAGGGGTGGACGTAGGACGGCACTCGGGTGCGTTCGAACCACCTAAAAACTGCTTGTGCTGTGGGTTGCTTTGCGTGTGATTGCTATTTTACTTTATCCGTTCGTGTTACGACTGTGAATCAGTGAGCTGTGAGTTTCATTATTTGTCCGAATCGTTATTTTTATCCGAGTGTTTATCATCTGTGCTGCGAAGTTGTGAGTGGAAGTTTGTTTTTAGTTTTAAATCTTCCATAAAGGCCTGCAATCAATTCACCCCCCTCTTAATTGCATTCCTAACCGGGCCAACAATTGGTATCAGAGCCTCGGCTCTGTTTTCAACTAGAAACCTAGTGATTTAGAGAGATCTGTTAGGAATGGTTAACAATCTTTACAAGGGGTTAATGCCCGAAGGGCATTCTATTCATAGGCCACCTTTCTTTGATGGTAGTAACTACCCCTATTGGAAGAATAGGGTGACTGTCTTTCTACCTGCTCAAAGTCATGAAATATGGACTGTCATTAGGATTGGTCCGTATGTTTTACACCCAGATGAAGGTATGTGGGACGATGACAATATTAAGAAGACAACTGTGAATTTTAATGCTTTAAATATTATTCAGTGTGCTATTCACCCGAATGAATATGCTCGTGTCTCTATGTGCAGCAGAGCGCAAGAAATGTTGGACAAGCTCAAGCTAATTTATGAAGGCACCACAGAAGTGAAGGAGACAAAAGCGAACATGTTGATCCGAGATTACGAGCTGTTTCATATGAAAGAGGAACAAAATATCTCTGAGATGTTCGCATGTCTCATGGAGATCACCAATGGGTTGAAATCACTCGGAAGAGAGTTTAAGGACACCGATTTGGTAAGGAAAGTGCTAAGGTCCCTATCACCAAGTTGGCATGCCAAGGCGACCGTGATCGAGGATTCTAAAGATTTGTCTACCCTAACCGTGGATGCGCTCATAAGGTCCTTGATGGCCTATGAGATTAATATAAAGAGGATGGAAGAGGACACAAGAAGAAAAAGCCAATCGCTTTGAAAGCATACTCGGAGTCCATCTCAAGCCAAGAGGATTCAATGGGAACCACAGACGATGACGAAATTGCCAGGTTGACAAGAAGAGTTAGACAATTTCTGTGCCAAAGGAGAAGATTTGGGGGAAAATTCAAGAAAGGAAAGAAGCATCCGAAGCAAAGGAACAAACCACTCAAAGTGGCTGAAGTTATGTGCTATGAAGAAGATGGGGCACATGAGAGGTGAATGCCCTGAATTGCAGAAAAAGAGAGGCAAGATAGTAAAGGGCAAGAAGCCGAAAGCAATGAAGGCTACATGGAGCGATGAGGACGAGGATGAGCCTACGTCCGATGAAGAAGAAGATATTGAAGAGCTGGTGAAGAACATGTGTCTCACGGCGAGGAGCGATCATGAATAGGTAATCTCTGACTCAAAGTTTATCACAAATGAACAATGGGAACTTGCATATGAGGAATTAGATGAAAAATACAAAAGAATGAAAAATGAGAATAGATCCTTGAAGATGATCCATGAAATAATGAATTCATATAATTCATGTGAGAAATGTAGTTTGTTTGAAATGCAAGTTAAAAACTTCAAAAATGCCAATGACACTTTGGAATCAAAGTTGATGTTGTTTGAAGATGAAATTGCATGTTTAGAAGTAGAAAAGAAAAATGCTTTTAAAATCAAAGATGAAAGCCAAGAAAAGCATGACCTATTGAAAAAGGAGCTGGAAGAATTGAATGGTAAATTAATTGAATGTGAGAAAATCAAAGAAGAATTGAACAGTAAAAATGGAAGTCTTATCATTGAAATTGAAAAGGTAAAAAATGCCAATGAAAAGACAATGAAAGGAAAGGAAAATTAAGTAGTGAAAAATTCAAATTTCATGCATGGCAACAAAAATGATTTTTATTATGCTATTAAGAGTTCACCATATCATGGACAGTGTTCACACACACAACAATCTATCAACTGTTAATTCTCGTTTCCCCTATACTTCTACACATGTAAATAACAGGAAAAATTTTGGTAGGAAGAGACCCACTTATTTTTATTATGGGAGAGTTGGGCATGACATGTACATATGCCAATTAATGAAATATGATGATGACATGTTTTTCATCTAGTATAGTTAGTCTTTTTGGAATGCTAACATCAAGGGACCTAAGCTTGCTTGGGTACCCAAATCAAAATGAGCATGATTGCTTATTGGTGCAGGTCTGCATGAAGGCGACAGAGAATAAATGGTACTTGGACAGCGGATGCTCCAGGCACATGACAGGAAATAAATAACTTTTTGCAGACCTTGCAGAGAAAAATGGTGGCATGGTAATTTTTGGCGGACAGGACAGAGGTAGGATAATAGGAATTGGGAGAATTGGTAAGGATCTCAACCATTGCATTAAAGATATTCTACTTGTTAGAGGTCCTCACCATAACTTGTTAAGTATAAGTCAACTCTGTGACAAGGGTCACAAGGTTATATTTAAGTCTTCTCACTGCACAATTGTTGATGCTAACTCACACGAAATCAAATTCATAGGAGTGAGGAGTAACAACACATATCAGGTTGACTTTAATGAAATTGCATCTGAAAACTTGTGCTTAGTTGCTAACAAGAATGAAGATGTTTGGTTGTGGCATCGCCGTCTTAGGCATGCCACTTTTAATGTCATTAGGAAGTTGAATCGTCATGGCATAGTTAGAGGTCTTCCTAGTTTGAACTTTGAAACTTCAAAAGTTTGTGAAACATGTAATAAAGGAAAATAAACCACAACATCATTTAAATGCAAAAACATTGTTTCAACTGAAAAACCCCTTCAACTATTGCATCTGGATTTGTTTGGTCCCACCAGGACTCACAGTCTTGGAGGGAAGCTTTATGGATTTGTGATTGTCGACGATTTTTCACGATATGCATGGGTTTTGTTTCTAGCTAATAAGAGTGATGCATGCAATGAATTCATTAATTTCTGTGCTAGAGTTCAAAATGAAAAAGGTTATTCAATTAAGAAAATTCAAAGTGACCACGGAAAAGAATTTAAAAATCATGAGTTTGATGAATTTGGCAGGAAGCAGGGGTACGAATATCAATTCTCATCACCTAGGACCCCGCAACAGAATGGAGTGGTCGAAAGGAAGAACAGGACGCTCGTGGAGATGGCGCGAACCATGCTAGCTGAAAACGGTCTTCTACGGTATCTATGGGCGGAGGCAGAGAACACCGCCTGCTACATTACAAATCGAGCAATGGTAAGACCAATCCGTAAGAAAACTCCTTACGAGCTGTACAAAGGTAAGAAACCCAACATATCACATTTTAAGCCATTTGGGTCTATTTGTTAGATTTTAAACAATGATAAAGACAATCTTAAAAAATTTGATACGAAGAGTGATAAAGGGATTTTCCTCAGGTATTCTCTGTCATCTAGAGCTTACCGTGTTTATAACACTAGAACACTTACTGTCGAGAAGAGTCCACATGTTGTTGTTGATGAGTACACTATGAGAAAATCAAATGATAATGATCATTTTCTGATTATAGGTGAGAGTGAAATTGAGAAAGGAGAATCAAGCAAACAAGGTGAGGTAGGAGATCAAGATCAAGAAAAGGAGAAAGAAAAAGAGCAAGAACAACAAGAGGAACATGTACATCCGCCTCTTCCACACCAATGGACCACGCACAAGGACCATCCGTTGGAGAATGTGATCGGTGGTGTGGATGATGGAGTGAGAATGCAGGCTTCATTGAGGGAAGTTGAAATTCATGATAACTTATCTTTACTTTCCAGTATTGAACCTAAATCTTTAGATGATGCTTTAAATGATAATTCTTGGGTTCTCGCCATGCAAGAAGAATTACACCAATTCTAAAGGAATCGGGTGTGGTTCCTTGTGCCCCGGCCTGATAACCATCCTATAATTGGAACTAAGTGGGTTTTTCGAAACAAACTTAGTGAAGATGGGGTGGTTGTAAGGAATAAGGCAAGGTTGGTAGCCAAGGGCTACTCCCAAGAAGTTGGCATTGATTTTGATGAATCTTTCGCTCCTGTGGCTAGATTAGAAGCTGTACAATTTTTACTTGCTTATGCTTGTCACAGGAACATCAAGCTGTTTCAAATGGACGTGAAGAGTGTTGTGCCCCTTGTGCCTTGTTGATGATGTGATGTTTTAATGATAGCAACATGAATGAGTCACCACATTATCTTCAATATGTCTGACCTTTTCTGTGGGAGATTGCATAAGTGTGGCATGTCTGAATTGTGAAGAACGCATGTGTATGCTTGAGTCATGCTGTGATATATTGGCTTGTGCTTGATTTCTGTTCTTGATTTCTGTTCTGTGCATTGCTTCTCTGCTGATATGTTCATACATTATCTTAGGCTAAGTCTATACAGACTTTAGTGTCTCATTTAGCATCTATGGCAAAGTCTACACATTGGCTAAGCGTGTACATCGCTTACATTTCTTGAGATCAAGTCCATACGTTGCATTGTTTCTTCAAGTCCATACAGTGGCAAAGTCTGGACATTGTGCTTTGAAGATCATCAAGTCCATACATCGTGAAAGTCTATACACTCCTCTTGGCCTTAGCATCTATTTTGAAGTCCATACATTGGTCTTCAGTTCAAGTCTGTACAGCGTTACGTTCTCTTTGGAAAGTCTGTACAGCGTCAAGTCTGCACATTGGGCTTTCACGTGAAGTCTACACATCGGTCTCTACTTTGAAGTCTATACATTGGCTAAGGGTCTTCAAGTCCATACACAGTCGTCTGATGCATATTGATTAACAGGAAATCTGCTATGAGGTAGTAAATTGTATGTCCATACTGTTTCTGTCATACTTCGTGTTATTCTTGTGTTTATGTCCGTGTTATTTCTTTCTTACCTCATGTAGTTTTAGTTTTAGTACTGTTTGTGTTTTCAACACGCCGTGTCGTCCTTTCGTACCTCGTGTTACTTTAAGTTGTGTGCTGATTGACTTCGTGCTGATTCTTTCGAAGCAGATCGAATTGTTCTGATGAACTTCGAGTTGCTTCTGTATGAACCTCGTGTCGTTAGCACTTAGTTGCTCATCTCGAGTCAGTCCTCTATGTTTGCTCTTGTGTCTTCGTGTCAATTTCTGTAGTTCCTCGAGTTGTTCTTCTGCTTCCACCGTTTCATCACGTGTTGTTGAAGACATGTCTATCTCATGTCTTCTTGTCGTGTTTTCTAGACCTCGTGTCTTTGTCACTTTGTGACCTCATCTCGTGTCATCTTTTATGTCTGCTTGTTTAATTTCGTGTCACTCACTATTGTTCCTCGAGTCGTTCTTTTTCTTAGTGTCACTGCTTCATCACGTGTCCTGATAGCCATGTCACTCTTCTGTCGTCGTGATGTTTTTCTCTTTAGACTTCATGTCTTTCTCGCCTTGACCACACTCCGTGTCAATTCCTGTGTTTCGTCTTCGTGTTGTCTTCAACTCGTGATGGTTTCTGTTATTTGTCTTCGTGTCGTGGTCAGCCCGTGTCGCCTCGTCTTCGAGTCGTTCATTCGAGCTATTTTGTGCTCGAGTTATTTTTCTTATGTTTTCAAGTATTGTTTCACTTTGTGTCATCTTTTGTTGCCATTTGTTAGTTCGTGTTGTTTCGTTCTAACCTCGTCCAGGTCTCTTCTGATCGCGTGTCTTTCTATTGCTTCACTCTGTGTTATCTTCTTCTCACCTCATGTTGTTTTCATCTGACCTCGTGTCATTCTCCATTTATTTAGTATTGAAGTAATCTTGTGTATCTCGTGTCATTCTCAGTACAGTGCATCTTGTATTGCTTTCATATACCTCATGCAGTTTTAGTTATTGTGGCCCTGAGTGTTAATCGTGTTAATTCCTTGCAGGAGAAGAAGAAGGTGGTCCGAGGAAATATTCCCCAGTGACTGGGCAGCACGTGATCCGAGGCTGAAATGAAGCTGGCTGAGAGACTGCCACGTGGTCCGAATACTTAGGGCTGGAAATGTGGAGGTCACACGTCGGGGGTGATGATGATGCTGCTGCTATATATATGGGTCTTCATCCTCTGAAGAAATGATCAAAAAAAAGCCTTGAGAGTAGAAAGCCCTTCGATCCAGAAGAAAAGAAGAGAGTAGAGAAGAGAGTGAGAGTGAGAGCAGAAGAAGAAAAAAAGAGAGAGATAGTGCCAGTGAGAAGAGAAGAAGAAGAAAAAGAAGAGTGGTAGAGTGAGAGAAGCTACAGAAGTAAAAAGAGAAAGAGAGAGAGCTCACGAGTGAGAGAAGGAAGCAGAGAAGAAAAGGAAGAGAAAGAAGAAGAGAGAACGAGAGATGGGAAGCTTCATCTGAAGACTTGTTCCTACTGGACCGTGGATCAGATCCAGGCCAGTCAGCTCCATTCAGAGCCACATTTGTGTTTTCATCTTTTACAGCTTTCTGATTGTTGTGTTATTTTCGTTTATTATTTTTTCCTTTGTTTTTCTGATTATCTTTGGTCTTCCGATTGCCCTGTTGGGGATCGGGTTCCTTCTGTTGACTCAGGAGAAGGGAGATCTGATCTCCGGGTTGCAAGTGATAGGTTGTCACTTGTGGGTTCCCTCTGGTTGGGAGGAAGAGGGGAGCGTGTTCCCCTGGTCAAGCTGTTTGGCAGCATTTGTTGCAGACTGAGTCTGCGGTTTCTAGCGTGAGCTAGTGGAATCCTCACTCCGGTTGGGAGTGAGCGGTGGATGTAGGTCTGGAGGACCGAACCACCTAAAAATCTATTGAGCAGTGGTTTGATTGCTTGAGTTGCTTCCGCTAGATGCTTGAATAGGCACGCTCCATCTGCTTATTATTTTGTTTAATCGAATTTGCTTAATTCCGGAACTTGCCTAGCATCTGAGTTTTTGAATTGGGCATTATTCGTAGTAGGATACATTCACCCCCCTCTGTATCCAGGCATAACACCCTAACAGTTGGTATCAGAGCGTGTGTCTGCATACAAGGTCCAACGACCTGCAGATTCGATCTCTGGTTTTCAGTGCTAATTTGTTTTTAGTGCATCAATATTCCTGTTGCATTAATCTGTTGTGCTGTCATGGCTCATCCTCCATTATTCAGTGGTTCAAATATTAAATTCTGGCTATATCGTATGCACAAGCATGTTAGCTCTATTAATCCACAATTGTGGAAGGTTATCTCTCACAGTCTACATGAACTTCCTAAGGATAAGTCCAAGTGGACTCATGTTCACAAGTTGAAAAATGATGATAATGTGAGAGCTCTAAATTTAATGAAGGCTGCAATCGGTTCTGATGATTTTTCCTCCTTCTCAGATTGTAGCACTGCAAAGGAAATGTTTGATAGAGTGACTACAACACACGTGGAACAGGAAGAAGAATGTCTCATGGCAAGAAGGAGTGATCAATCAGATGAGTCCTCATCCCAGGTAATCTCTGAGACCGAGGATATTAGCCATGATGAGTTAGTTGCCATGCATGAGCATCTTCTAGATAAATATGAAAGAGACAAATCAGGAAAGAGAAAATTAAGAAAAGAGAAAAATGCTGAAATCACAAGTCTAAAGGCTGAAAATGAAAATCTAAAAACTGAATTGAAATTGAAAGAAGAATTTGAAAACAAGTTGATTGAAGAAAACTCTCATCTAAAAGATCAAAATAAAAGGCTAATGGTTCTTAATACTGTCTTTTCTGAAAAATGGTTGTCATTTGAAAAAGGAAAATCTGCTAATAAGGAAATTCAATTTGAGAATGAATTGAAACTGAAACAGGAACTAGAAATAGTTAAAAATTTGAATGATGTCATGCAGAGACAAATTATCACATGTGAGGAAGACATGACTAATTCAGAACTCAAAATTTGTTCTCTCCAATCTGAAATAAGTAAACTTGTTCGTTCCATGTCTAAATCTATCAAGGGAAAAGAGAAAATGAATGTTCCTTTGTGTGATAACGTCACTAAATCAAGTGGAGAGCAAGGATGCAAATCCCAAATAGAAAAATCTGTTAAGAAAAAGTTGTACACTACTCTTGCTCGCAGCTCTGACATTGCAAGCTGCTCTGGGCCTCCTAAAACATCTACATCATCTGTTTTCCAATTCAAGGCCCAGAAAAATGAAGAACAAATAAAAGTTGTGAACAAGGGTAAACAAATGAGCAAAAATGGTAATAAAAACAAGGATAAACATGTCCCTACTTGTGTCTTTAAATCTGCTACCCATACTGCATCTGATGACTCAATGCATACCACTCATAGCTCAATTAATTATCCGTATGCATCTGATAAGAGTGTTTCATGCCATTATTGTTGCAAGGTAGGCCATGTAATGGATGATTGCAGATTATTGACTGAAGATGGGCATGCAAGTGAAACATTGCATTCGAGAAATTCATTTGGTAGAAATCATGCTACTAGGAAGTCTGATACATATTGTCATTACTGTGGTAGGCATGATCATTTCCTGGATGCCTGTTTCATCATGAAACAAGATGATAAAATGCATGCTAGGTCTTCTGTTCATCATCACCCCAAAAGAAACATGTATGCTTCAAACCAACACATCATTTGTTATAACTGTAACAAACGTGGTCATAAAGCTGTTGAGTGTTGGTTTATGACTTCATGGGGATATAATGGTTCAAGAGGTAAGCACCTAAGGTGTTCTGAATGTGGCAAGTATGGGCATGCAGTCAAGGACTGCTGGTATGCTCAGGGAAAACATCTTAATTCCAAATTTAATAAATTCCCTGAAAATAGAAACTTTCTTGGCAGAAATGAACCTATTTTTACAGAAAAGATTCTTGTATGTTTTGAATGTGAAAAACCTGGCCACCGAGCTTCTGAATGCTTATGGGCAGGCAATGCTAAATCAAAACCTCATGCAAGTAACAAAAATTTTCATAGAAATTCACATAGATGCCATGATGATAATAATGTCCACAAAAAGAATTCAAGGTTTGCTACATCATGTAGAGATTGTGGAAAATTTGGTCATCTCATGGATAACTGTTACCTGATGGATCATGATGATAATACTGCTAAGAAATTGTTTAGAACACCTGTTAGGGCTTATACAGGACCCAAGGCAGCTTGGGTTCCTGCAAGATCAAATTGATTGACTTGCTGCAGGTGTGCCTTGGAAGGAGAAATAAAAGGGGTTAACCAACGCACTCAAAAAGAAAACCCCAGGACTCAATTCAGGTCAGTTCTGAAATCTGTTTTAAATTCATTATCTGAATTTGTGAGTATGAAAAAAATGTGAATTTCATGTTGATCTGCTTGTCTGAATTTTGATGATCTCTTCACTGAATTCAATTCTGAATATATTTGATGCTCTTCTCATGCTGTTGTTTGCACTAAATGAATAAGATGCTAGATGCACTGCATTTTGCACTAAGCTAAACGGTTCTTTAATGTATACAGTCAATGCATGTGTCAAATGTCTGCATACATCATTTGCATGACTGTCAATGAAGTTGTTCAATGCATATAGGACTGCGTTATGTTGCATAGCATTCAGTGTTGAGTCCTTGCATGCATGTAATTAATTGCATTGCACTTTACTGCATTGAAAATACCAAAAAGGGAGTTTGAATGCATATTGTGAGGGGGAGTCATTGCATTGCATATAGGTTGTCAAATGCATACATGGGTCAGAACTCATTGCATATCCTCTCTTACTGATTTTGTTGACAAACCTTAATCATATTCTGAAAACCTTGAGCTTCACAATCTCTCTTAACAATTGATATTTCTACTATCAATTTGGTATCATTTGGCTTCAGAATTCTATCTATCTTTCATGAAGATTTCAATGGGCTATCTCGATCATAAATCTGAAAACTCTTGAACTAGAAATCTTCTATTATACTTTTTTATGAATGACTGAAATAACTCATGTGGTTTAGGTTTAATGTATTCAATGAGTTTGACTTTAAAAACTCTTAAAAATATCTGAAGCATGTTTAATAAACCTTAACCATCTGTTTCATGCTATGTCTTGTAAAATCTTCTGAAATCTGCACTTTTGAATATATGACTTTAATTGGTTAAGTACATGAAACTATTATTGATTTGAAGCAAATGAATGTCTCTGAAATGTCTAAAGGGTTATTTCTGTCAGAGCAATGACATTGGTCACTGAGAAACACAAGTCCAAAGGACTGTGTCATGAGGTGCCTTAGTTAACTCTGATAAAATTCATTGAAAATCAGGCAGAGCAATGGCATGCACACTGAGAAATACAACTCACTCATTAAAAAAAATGATTTGTAGTGTGTCATGATGTGTAAATGCTAACTCTATTCATATATATAGCATGACAGTTAGTCACACTAAGTGCTTAGGGATATTGGCCTCTGATCAAGGTAGATCCTCTAGTTACAAGGTGTGAACTGAACTAGAGTGCTCGTAAAATTTGTAGCATGGAAAATTGTTGAACAAATTGAAATATCTGAATATTGATGCTAAAATCAAATTGCTACAACCCTAGACAAAATCATACGACTTCATAATTGCTTGATTTCAATACAGATGCATGTAATTGCGAAAGAAGTCAATAGATTTGATTGTGTAAGAGAAAGGGAGATTAATCAAGATAAATATAAGGGCTTGGTTCATCTTTATTAAAACATGGTTTTAGATATCAATACAGAATTTTATTGATAAACTCTGCATACATCATGTTTAAACCATGCTGTTCAAAAGGCTCATTCATAAGTCCCTATAATGGAAGACCTTAAAAAATTATGTTTTAGATTTATGAGATTGATATATCTTTGAAAATCTTTCTGCTCACTTTCCTTAGATCATTGACCTGAACTTCTCCTTGTCTGCCCCTGTGGTCTCCTTCTCATCTATCTCATAAGATTCCACTTATTGAGGGGGAGCTTCCATGTCATGCATCACTTGCATATCAAGTGGCATCTATTCAGGGGGAGCATTCCTTATCATACTGAATCATGTTCATATCATTTGTGACCTTGCATTCAAATCCCTCATGATCAGATTTATGCATGATCAACAAAAACTGTATAGTCAACTCCTTTCTTATCAGTTGACTGATTCCATCTGCATTTTTCTGACCATACAAATGTGAGGTGTCACTCCCATTATTACCTTGTTCACTTGCAGCCTTCTGAATCTCAGAATCTTTATGATGGTGGATTTCAGATTGATTCTTGAGATGTATTTCTCTCTACACTGTTGGAATCTTCCATCTTGTTCCTCAATAACTTCTGATTCTGTGGTATCTTCACCAGAATTCAGATTCTCTGTAATGGCTGATTTCAGATTGATTTATTGGATAACTAGAGTCCATTCCTGTGCCTCAGGGGGAGTTATGGTTTATTTTCATCTAAAGGGAGAGTAGTCAATCATGCAAGTTGATATGGGGAGGACTGTTTCATGGTCATAAGGGAGATCTTCATTTTAAAGAACCTTGATTCATTCTCTGCATTATTGTGCTGCATTTGACTATCAAACCATTTCCCTTCTTTTTGATTATGTCAAAGGGGGAGAATAGTTTGATGAGTCAGTGTGACTCATTATGTTGCCATCATCAAAAAGGGGGAGATTGTTGTGCCCCTTGTGCCTTGTTGATGATGTGATGTTTTAATGATAGCAACATGAATGAGTCACCACATTATCTTGAATATGTCTGACCTTTTCTGTGGGAGATTGCATAAGTGTGCCATGTCTGAATTGTGAAGAACACATGTGTATGCTTGAGTCATGCTGTGATATATTGGCTTGTGCTTGATTTCTATTCTTGATTTCTGTTCTGTGCATTGCTTCTCTGCTGATATGTTCATACATTGTCTTAGGCTAAGTCTATACAGACTTTAGCGTCTCATTTAGCATCTAAGGCAAAGTCTACACATTGGCTAAGCGTGTACATCGCTTACATTTCTTGAGATCAAGTCCATACGTTGCACTGTTTCTTCAAGTCCATACAGTGGCAAAGTCTGGACATTGTGCTTTGAAGATCATCAAGTCCATACATCGTGAAAGTCTATACACTCCTCTTGGCCTTAGCATCTGTTTTGAAGTCCATACATTGGTCTTCAGTTCAAGTCTGTAGAGCGTTACGTTCTCTTTGGAAAGTCTGTACAGCGTCAAGTCTGCACATTGGGCTTTCACGTGAAGTCTACACATCGGTCTCTACTTTGAAGTCTATACATTGGCTAAGGGTCTTCAAGTCCATACACAATCGTCTGATGCATATTGATTAACAGGAAATCTGCTATGAGGTAGTACATTGTATGTCCGTACTGTTTCTGTCATACTTCGTGTTATTCTTGTGTTTATGTCCGTGTTATTTCTTTCTTATCTCGTGTCGTTTTAGTTTTAGTACTGTTTGTGTTTTCAACACGCCATGTCGTCCTTTCGTCCCTCGTGTTACTTTAAGTTGTGTGCTGATTGACTTCGTGCTGATTCTTCTGAAGCAGATCGAATTGTTCTGATGAACTTCGAGTTGCTTCTGTATGAACCTCGTGTCATTAGCACTTAGTTGCTCATCTCGAGTCAGTCCTCTATGTTTGCTCTTGTGTCTTCGTGTCAATTTCTGTAGTTCCTCGAGTTGTTCTTCTGCTTCCACCGTTTCATCACGTGTTGTTGAAGACGTGTCTATCTCATGTCTTCGTGTCGTGTTTTCTAGACCTCGTGTCTTTGTCAATTTGTGACCTCATCTCGTGTCATCTTTTATGTCTGCTTGTTTTATTTCGTGTCACTCACTGTTGTTCCTCGAGTCGTTCTTTTTCTTAGTGTCACTGCTTCATCACGTGTCGTGATAGCCATGTCACTCTTCTATCTTCGTGATGTTTTTCTCTTTAGACTTCGTGTCTTTCTCGCCTTGACCACACTCCGTGTCAATTCCTGTGTTTCGTCTTCGTGTTGTCTTCAACTCGTGACGGTTTCTGTTATTTGTCTTCGTGTCGTGGTCAGCCCGTGTCGCCTCGTCTTCGAGTCGTTCATTCGAGCTATTTTGTGCTCGAGTTGTTTTTCTTATGTTTTCAAGTATTGTTTCACTTCGTGTCATCTTTTGTTGCCGTTTGTTAGTTCATGTTGTTTCGTTCTAACCTCGTCCAGGTCTCTTCTGATCGCGTGTCTTTCTATTGCTTCACTCTGTGTTATCTTCTTCTCACCTGATGCTGTTTTCATCTGACCTCGTGTCATTCTCCATTTATTTAGTACTGAAGTAATCTTGTGTATCTCGTGTCATTCTCAGTACAGTGCATCTTGTATTGCTTTCATATACCTCATGCAGTTTTAGTTATTGTGGCCCTGAGTGTTAATCGTGTTAATTCCTTGCAGGAGAAGAAGAAGGTGGTCCGAGGAAATATTCCCCAGTGACTGGGCAGCACGTGATCCGAGGCTGAAATGAAGCTGGCTGAGAGACTGCCACGTGGTCCGAATACTTAGGGCTGGAAATGTGGAGGTCACACGTCGGGGGTGATGATGATGCTGCTACTATATATATGGGTCTTCATCCTCTGAAGAAATGATCAAAAAAAAGCCTTGAGAGTAGAAAGCCCTTCGATCCAGAAGAAAAGAAGAGAGTAGAGAAGAGAGTGAGAGTGAGAGCAGAAGAAGAAAAAAAAGAGAGAGATAGTGCCAGTGAGAAGAGAAGAAGAAGAAAAAGAAGAGTGGTAGAGTGAGAGAAGCTGCAGAAGTAAAAAGAGAAAGAGAGAGAGCTCGCGAGTGAGAGAAGGAAGCAGAGAAGAAAAGGAAGAGAAAGAAGAAGAGAGAACGAGAGATGGGAAGCTTCATCTGAAGACTTGTTCCTACTGGAACGTGGATCAGATCCAGGCCAGTCAGCTCCATTCAGAGCCACATTTGTGTTTTCATCTTTTACAGCTTTCTGATTGCTGTGTTATTTTCGTTTATTATTTTTTCCTTTGTTTTTCTGATTATCTTTGGTCTTCCGATTGCCCTGTTGGGGATCGGGTTCCTCCTGTTGACTCAGGAGAAGGGAGATCTGATCTCCGGGTTGCAAGTGATAGGTTGTCACTTGTGGGTTCCCTCTGGTTGGGAGGAAGAGGGGAGCGTGTTCCCCTGGTCAAGCTGTTTGGCAGCATTTGTTGCAGACTGAGTCTGCGGTTTCTAGCGTGAGCTAGTGGAATCCTCACTCCGGTTGGGAGTGAGGGGTGGATGTAGGTCTGGAGGACCGAACCACCTAAAAATCTATTGAGTAGTGGTTTGATTACTTGAGTTGCTTCCGCTAGATGCTTGAATAGGCACGCTCCATCTGCTTGTTATTTTGTTTAATCGAATTTGCTTAATTCCGGAACTTGCCTAGCATCTGAGTTTTTGAATTGGGCATTATTCGTAGTAGGATACATTCACCCCCCTCTGTATCCAGGCATTGCACCCTAACAAAGAGTGCCTTCCTCAACGGAGTAATCAAGGAAGAAGTATACATGGAACAACCGCCAGGCTTTGAAGATGAATGATTTCTGGACCACGTCTACAAATTGGACAAGGAACTGTATAGATTAAAACAGGCTCCCCGGGCATGGTATGATCGCCTAAGTTCATTTCTTATTGATAATGGCTTCAAACGAGGTAACATAGATCAGATGTTGTTTACAAAGACTTGTGATGAACATGCTTTCATTGTTCAAGTTTATGTATATGACATAATATTTGAAGCCTCAGAATTGAAAATGAATGATGAATTTGCTCAATTCATGTAGGGAGAGTTCGAGATGAGCTTGATGGGCTAGCTGAACTTCTTCTTGGGACTTCAAATAAAATAATTGGAAGATGGCATCTTCATCAACCAGAAGAAGTACACATAAGAAATCATGAAGAAATTTCAACTGGAAACTGCCAAACTATTTGCTACACCCATGTCCACCTCACTAAAATTGGAAGAAGAGAAAGGTAATAAAATTGATCAAACACTTTTTAGGGGTATGATAGGTTCATTGTTATATCTGACTGCTAGTAGGCCTTACATACATTTTAGTGTCTGTCTCTGTGCAAGATATCAATCTTGTCCCAGGGAATCTCATTTGTCAGCCGTGAAAAGAATCTTCAGGTATTCAAATGGAACACTTGACCTTGGTTTATGGTATCCTAAGAATATTTTTTTTGACTTACATGCTTTCACTGACTCTGATTATGATGGATGTAAAATGGATTGTAAAAGCACAAGCGGCCACTGTCAATTTTAAGGGGACTGCATGATTTCATGCGCCTCAAAGAAACAACATTATGTGGCCTTATCAACTGCCGAGGCCAAGTACGTGGCTACAGGCAGTTGAGCGGTTCAAGTTCTATAGATCCAACATCAATTGCTTGATTTTGGTTTTTGTTTGAAAAACACTCCCATCATGTGTGATAACACGTCTGCAATAAATCTGTCCAAAAATCCTATCCAACATTATCGCACTAAACACATTGAGGTTAGACATCACTTTATAAGAGATCATATAAATAAAGGTGATTTTGAGCTAATTTTTGTTGACACAAAACGCCAACTTGCAGATATTTTTACAAAACCTCTAAACTCTGATCAATTTTGTTTTCTTAGAAGAGAATTTGGAGTGTGCGGGTTATATAGTTAAATATTTTTGAGTTGCTTTGTACATACTCATCTTACACTTTCTCATAATGAATTTGTTCATACTCCTTTATCTTTTGCACATAAGAAGTTTTTCCATGGCGTTTGCATTTCAAACCTTACTTTTTGTGCATATGACACTGAATAACAATTGCTTTCCATACATGCTTTTACCTTTTTGCATCCGCATGTACATAAGTGCATATACTTCATACTTGTGTGCATGAATGCCATGATTCACCGGTATATAAAATGACGTCAGTGGAAAGGTGGATTGCATCCACCTAGAAGCTTTCATTATGCCTGAGTATAGCCTTCGGACGTACCTTCTTTGCCACGTACCGGTAATGAACTTGCTTGAAAATACCATTTTGACAATTACTTGAGTGTATATAGAATACACACCTTTCAGTTTTGATATCTCCTATGACCTTACTCCCTTGCTAAATAAAATTACTTTGTCATAGATATGTTGTTACATGGCACAAATTAAGGGGGAGGTTTTTGTTATAACAGTGCATACACTTAGGGGGAGACATCACATTGAGTAGGCTAATTCATCGTTTACATTCTATGCAATCTCTCACACCACTTGCACTGTTGAGTTAAATGATTCTAATTCATAACGATTTCACTTATTCCACTCAACACATTTTAGGGCTCTTGATCGCCTACATAGAAACCACGTGACTCATGAGGAAAAAGCTGTCAGCCCCACCAAAAATGTGAATAAGTGTGATTTGACATCGAGTAAATCGGGAACCCCCCCTGAAATAAAGGAGGAACCTCGCATTGAAAAGTGTCTTATCCATAATATCATAAGTGACGATACTGAGTAATTGGGAAATGCCCTTGAAACAAAGGGCATGACTCGTGTCAAAAGGTTAGTCATCTTGTTATTTAAAAATGAAAATAATTTTGGGGTTGTGCGAAGCTACCAAAAGTCGAGCACGGTGTATAGAAGTGTAGGGAAAAAAAGTTCCTACTTGTGTTCTTTAGAAAATCTGAAAATCTATACTGTCTGGATTTCATTGCTCATCATTCATATATACATCTAGAGAGTGATTGTGCGAATGTACAACTTGAATCAGTCATATTTCATGAGTCTTACAGTACCACTTCTTGTAAGCACTACCCTTTTACTATTACTCCTGAAACTCATGTTCTCGATCTATAGCATATTTCTTAACATGTTCATATAGAACATGCTTGCTATTATATAGAATAATGAATGCATATGTGCTTGAATGCTCGTTCCTTGCTTTACATGTGCATCTCATTGAGTTAATTATGCATATCCAGTTTTGCTTCCCTACTTTTCATGATCCCCTATTTGACTCTGACAAAATGGGGGAGAAATAAATTTAGTTTTAGCTTTGCATGATGTTTGAGATGCTTCTGCTATTTTGATAGCTGAACAGTTGAATGGAATTCATGAGAGCTGAAAGTTAGAAAATACTTGTTTTGACACAAAAAGAGTTTTATCTTTCATGCAAGTCTTTGTGATTTTTCAATGAGTTTTATCTTCATAAAAAAGGGGGAGATTGTTGTGCCCCAGACTATTTTGACGAAGATCATGTGTGAAAAAGTCATGAGTTCAGATTATATGATTTGCATTGATATATGTTTGATGAATGTGGGCTTTGAATGGCACAATGAATGTTTGAGTAAAGTTCAGATTATTCTTGGTTAAAATGAATGTTTGATGAATTTGAGACATGTTAAAAAGGATATTGTAAATGTTGTGTTGAATGTTAATTGAACTATGTTGATTGCTAAATCATTGCACTGACCTTGTGCATTGCACAGACGTTGTTCTACTTCGCACAGACTTTTTGCTTCCTTGCACGAACCTTGTCCGTTATTGCACAGACTTTGCTGCTTGATTGCACTGACTTAAGTTCAAGTTGCACTGACCCTAACAATGGGTTTTACACATCATTGCACCGACCTCATTCCATACTGCACTGACTTGCTCAAGCTTTGCACCAACTCAACCTCTTAAAATGTAGGTTATGAATGGCTTATCTTTGAAAGGATGGACTAAGTTACTTTCTTAATGTGTATTGACTTGAGGATTTCACTTGCTATATCTTGAGCTTGAAATGAATGACCTGGATTTCATTTGCTAACCTGAAGTTTGAAATGAATGTCAATTGTATAAGTGCAGGTTCTTTGTGGAGTTTTCTCCCAAATCTTGAAAGTCATGGTAAGAACAAATGTTTAATTAAATTCCAAAATGGATGGAATGTTCTTGGCTCAAATCTTGTTTAATCCTTGGGAATCTCTTTTACGGGTGCATATTTGATTGATCTTCATGGTTATTTTGAAAACATATGGTGTTTCAATCGAATTTACTAAGTTTTCTGCAAGCGTTAACAAAATCATTGCACAACAGCGAAGTGCAAACAAAGTGTCGACTTCTAGAGTCGACACTTTACCTGACATGCGACACATTCATCAGGGTTCTGTTAGTTTTGTGAAGTCAGAAGCTTCTTGA
Source organism: Amorphophallus konjac (assembly GCA_022559845.1). NCBI lineage: Eukaryota > Viridiplantae > Streptophyta > Magnoliopsida > Alismatales > Araceae > Amorphophallus > Amorphophallus konjac. The sequence continues at coordinate 72,227,209 of CM040129.1, forward strand.
AAAAGTGTCGACTTGGGAAGTCGACACTTACAGTTAGCATGCTATTTTGTTTTCGAAACAGAACGGGCTTGAAAAAGTGTCGACCTGGGAAGTCGACACCTTTCCCATGTGTGTCGATTTTTATGTTCTGGCAAAACACTCGTGAAGTAAGAGTCGACACTTGTTTCGACCGTCCCGATCGTGAATTCCAGATCTGGTTTCGAACCCATTTAGTTAAGATCTGATTGCTTTGGTTGTTTACCATATTGGCCTTAGGGCATCCACCATCTATTGTGAATGGTATGAATTGGTTTTTGCAGGGGTCTTTGGTCTTATTAGCTTAATGTCTCTTGAGTATATATGGCTGCATTTATCCGATCGGGAGAATCAATTCTTGTGGGCTAAGTATTTCTATCTTTGCAGGAAGGAGGAGAAGAAGGTGTGGCATCCGTTGAAGAAGGAGAACCCCGTCCCAGGATCGTGTTTCACATCTCCAAGCACAATGTTGGAGGTGTGCTGTAGCTTCTCTCCACCGTGGTTTGCTTGGGCAAGTTTCATCAAAGGGGTGGCTTCATCCCTCTTGGTTCTATCATTCCAAAGCACCCTTCATTAGTTTCTCCGAGTTTGTTTGAAGATTTAAGGGGTAGATCTATATTGTTTATATCATTTTAAGCATATATTGTTAATCTCGGACTGGGCTTTATATTTTCCTATACTTATTTATCTTTGATGATTTTGGAGCTTGCTCCGTGTATGTGCGGTTTCTCGTCATCGTGCGAGAACCCACGTGTGTGGGCCGTCGCGCCCGTGTGTGTGGTGGTTTGCTACCGTCGTGCAGCGTTTATAGTGGAATCCTCTAGGGTTAAGAGGGGTGGACATAGGACGACACTCGGGTGCGTCCGAACCACCTAAAAATTGCTTCTGCTGTGGGTTATTTTGTGTGTGATTGCAATTTTACTTTATCCGTTCGTGTTACGAGTGTGAATCGGTGAGCTGTGAGTTTCATTATTTGTCTGAATCGTTACTTTTATCCGAGTGTTTATCATCTGCGCTGGGAAGTTGTGAGTGGTTGTTTCTTTTTAATTTTAAATCTGCCATAAAGGCCTGCAATCAATTCACCCCCCTTTTAATTGCATTCCTAACCGGGCCAACACGCGGGACCCCTACTGAGCCAGTCACACAAGGCTCACCCCCTGCTTTTCAAGTGTGGCGGTTCCTCCTCGAGATTTGGAGGTGGAGCATGGAGGTTCATTGTTGCCAGCTCGCTGGGCTGAGTGTTCACTCGACACTGGGTGCGTTTAATTTCTGTAGACTGTACTTTTCAGACTGGAATCTAATGTTAGTTATTGAATTGTTGTTCCTGCTTTATTTCTTATTCCTGTATACTTCTACTCACACACATCCTTTAGCCCTTCTGAGCCCTCCGGCTCGTGGGCGGCAGACCAGGATTCGAATGGTATCGGGTCCTTCCCGGTATCCGGATCTTGGGTCGTTACATTGACCATCTATGGCTTCTCTCTTGGTCTTTAATCACTCTTGGAATCACCACTTGATTACTCCAACTCCGAGTCACTAGAACTTTCTGAAAAGATTAGAAAAGTAGGGAATGAGCGCACTCGTCGAGTAGGTATCTTCGTATCAATATGATGGCAATGTTAAGGTAATTAACCTTTTAGCTCTATAGAAAGGGCAATAATGAAAGTGCGATAAAATATGCGAATAAACCAAAGTAACATTAATAGCAAGATAATATGTATAGATGTGAGAGTTCAAGTAAATATGAGAGCATGACCAAGCAAGATTATAGTATGGCCCTTCAATAACGAGAATGTACTATCATGTAATGAGAATGTACTTTTCATAACCTTCAAAAGGCTATGCACTAGAAAGTCATATAACAAGCAAGTATAATTTCATGAGATTTTCTCGTGGATTTCACCCGGTTATAAAAAAAAGTACTCCTTGTGTAATGCGACATCAGTAATCATCATACCCCATGGTTAATAGTATGTTTCTGGCCATCTGCCGAAGGGACTAGACTGGAGCCCTTGGACATCGTCCGTGCCTGCCCTTGCATCTTCAAGTTATAAATCAAGCTACTTCCATGAGAAATAATAATAAAGTAGGCCAATAATATCAAGTTCAAAAAATAGTTTCATGGTGAATGTAACCAAGGTAAGAACGTACCAAATTGAAAATGAGAGATCAAGAATGATTTAATAGGATATTATGCCACGGAGGAATTTTGGCAGTATAACAACATATTAATCAATTTCCATAATTCATTAATGACTTAATGATTAAAGTTTTGGTTTCCAGATAATCAGACAATCACCTGAGAACAGAGTAAGATCAAACCTTGGGTCCAACCTTGGGTTGGACAGCAAGATGACAGAACGTGGTTCATTGAGGACCGCTATCTTGAGGTAGCAGTCGCATGGGGTCTGCTATCTGGCAGTGCACAGAAGGTGAGTCGACGCAAGAAGAAAACTGGGTCGACGTAATGAACATGTTGGAAGAACGCAGTTTAGAGACAGCAGCTACCTTGAGGTAGCAGTCATGTCAAGGCCGCGATCAGGAGTGGAATCAACGCAGAAGAAGGCACAGGTCGACTTAGCCAAAAGTCTGCTGACTGAACAATGTAGCGGTCACGGGCCAGCCTCTATCTGCAAGTAGTAGTCTCCTCCTGGCCGCGATCAAGATAGTTCACAGAAAATGAAGAAAACACGAAGTGCTCTCTAGAGCTTGGGTTTTTGATGGTACAACCAGCTCGGCGTCCTAGTGGGAATCGCAGGCTCGCGGAGTCTTACAGAGCCCTTGAGACAAGATTACCTTGTCCGATAGAAGGAATATCTAACGGAGATGCTCTCAAGTCCAAGAAAAGTTTCCTATCAAGTGCAGTGACTAATAGCAAATGTACCGAAGTACGCGCTATGTGCAAAGTAATAAGAAAATAGAAATAAGATAAGAAGGGAGGCGTAAAAACATTTTCTCCATGTAATCAAGGTGAAAATTCATTTATGTACAAATTATATAAGATTTGGCATGAAATTAACATATAGTGAAACTAAGCTTTAAAACATGCTAACACTAACTATGGAGTCATGACATGATCAGGAACATAAATAAATGAAATAAAGCATGCATAATAGCATAAACATCTTGTGGAAATAGACATGGTTGATCTGGGTATAGGAACCAGATAGCGGTTCGTCGAGGACCGCTACTTTAATGTAGCAGTCTCTGTAGGATCACCTTCTATCTGTTTCCAGATAGAAGCAAAATGACATCTTACAAGGCCAATTCCTATCGCTAATAGAGATGAAAACTACGTAGAATTGGAAGGAAAATCGTGTTAACATGTAAATAATGGATAAAAAGAACAAGTGATCAAAGGAAGTTGCCACCTTTTAGTTAAAATTATATGGACTTCATGTAGAGAAATCCTAATTGCGCAGTCATGGGAAAATATGAAATTCATCATGTAGAAAGCATGAAATCTGGAGGGAACAGAGGGCTTTCTTAATCCTAACTTGCTGTTTAAGCCAATCATGAGATAACCTACCTCTGGGTTCGCTCCTAGATTTTGAATTTGTCGCCGGAAGAACACTCTGTGCGTCCTGCGTAGAAACAGTAACTCTCGATCGTCCTAGCTACTTGACTTCTTGATCTCCTAACATAAAATTTGGCAGAAGGTTAGAAGACACTAAGTGGAATAATTTACTCTAATGGAAGAACTTGAAATAATGATACTATACCTTTGAATCACGTGATCCAAAATTAGGGTTCGCGCAGGATGAGTCTTGGATTTATTTATAGGGATTACCCTAGGGCTGGGGTTTTAGGTCAAATTTGGAGTCCTATGGGGTGTCAATTCGATCCCCAAAGAGTCCTAGGCGAGTTCCCATGCCAGATCACATCGATCCTTGGCGATTGGGAGGATAAAAATTCAGACTTTCCATGGTTTATCAGTTTCCATTTATGGAACTAGGTAGCGGTCATGCCGGGACCACTATCACCAGGTCACGGTCGCGCGACAGACCGCGACTTGCCTGGCCTGTGGAAATTTGAATTTAATTCAAACTCCTTCCTAATTATGCCCTAATTTTCTCTATTTATCTATTTTAATTAGGGAAAAGTACCCTATTATGTTTCTAGGGTTGGGCTTGGGCCAAAAGACTTAGGTTTCTTGTTTTAAGGCCCATTTCAAGTGAACTTATTTATCTAGTTAATAGTTGGGCTTTTAAATCAATGGCTTTGAATGGTTAAGCCCACTTAAGCCTTATTAAATGCTTAAATAAATTCCTTTAAACTTCTAATAATTCTAGAAAATTATCAGGGGTGCTACAATTTTGTCCCATCAACCATGCCCGGTGAGTCTTCAATCAACATTCAGACTTTAAAAGACCAACCTATCCAAAACACAATAGGAAGCCTTCATGACCCCCTAGGACCAGATCCTTCCATAAAGATGTGTATAATGAAGACCTCATTGCATTAGTTTCCCAAATTGAAGCCGAAAACATTGAAGAACCCTTGCGGGATGAAAATTGGATTAATGCAATGCATGAGGAACTCAGTCAATTTGAGAGGAACAAAGTATGGAATCTTGTTCCCAGACCCACAGACCAACCTGTCATTGGGACTTGATGGGTCTTTAGGAACAAGCTGAATGAGGATGGGGTAATAACCAGAAATAAAGCAAGGCTGGTAGCTAAGGGATACAATCAGGAGATTGGGATTGACTTTGAAGAATCATATGTTTGCATAGCAAGAATAGAAGCCATCAAAATTTTATTAGCATTTGCATGCTCATTAGGTAGAAAACTTCAACAAATGGATGTCAAAAGTACTTCTTTGAATGGCTTGATAAAAGAGGAGGTGTTTGTAGAACAACCTCATGGGTTTGAACGTGATGAGTTGCCTAACCATGTATATAAGTTAAATCAACCACTGTATGGACTAAAGCAGGCCCCTCGAGCCTAGTATGACAGAGTCAGTGCACATCTAACCAGCAGGGGCTACAACAAGGGTAAAGTTGACCAAACCCTATTTAGAAAAGTTTTGAATGGCCATATCATTATAGTGTAGATATATGTGGATGATATAGTGTTTGGTTCAATTGATTCAAATTTTTGTAGGCAATTTGCTGAACTTATGACAAAGGAATTTGAAATGAGCCTCATGGGTGAACTTCAATTCTTTCTTGGAATGTAGATCACACAGACAAGGGATGGATTCTTCATAAACCAATCCAAGTATACATTGGAGATTCTAAAGAAATTTGGGATGGAGGATGTCAAACACATTTTCACACCCATGGGTACAAATGCATCTCTAGATGCAGATAAGAATTGTAAATTTGTAGATTCTAAGACATACTGAGGTATGATCGGGTCTCTTTTATATCTCACTGCTTCTACTCCAGATATTCAATTTAGTGTGTGCTTGTGTGCAAGATTTAAAGCGAATCCTAAAGAATCTCAATTGATTGCTGTGAAATTGATTTTAAGATATATTGCTAGCACACATGATTTAGGGCTGCAGTATCCTGCATCATGCACTCGAGTTAATATCTTATACTGATGCTGATTATGCTGGTTGCAAACTTGATAGAAAAAACACTAGTGGCTACTGCCAATTTTTGGGTGGGTGTTTGGTTTCTTTGACTTCTAAGAAGCAACACTTGGTTGTACTCTCCACTATAGAGGCAGAATACGTTGTTGTAGGGAGTTGTGAGACCCAGGTGCTATGGATAAAGCACCAACTCTAGGACTATGGTGTAGATCTTGGATGTACACCCATCATGTGTGATAACACTTAATTTAACAAAGAACCCCATCCAACATTCCCGAACTAAACACATTGAAATAAGCCATCACTTCATTTAGGATGAGGTAAGCAAGAAAAACTTTGAACTTCACTTTCTTGAATCTAAGAGGCAAATTATCGACATCTTCACAAAACCTCTGAACAGTGAAAGTTTTTCTACTCTAAGGAGAGAGTTGGGCTTGTGTAAACCCCGCACCTATTAATTCTTTATGGTTTAGGTCAACTAAGTCTGAGAGACCATTAGATGTTTTTGTCAAGGGGAGTCCAGTGTGCATATCTGGTTTGTTTCATGAGTCGCGGGCTATTTGTGTGTGAATGACCCACTAGTATATAAAATGGTGATGTGTGGAAGGACAGACAAAGTCTGTCTTAAGACACACATTATGCGTGAGAAGATACTCCGCCATGTACGAAGGGTCCTCACATACATTATTCTAGAGTCCATGGGTTGAGGGGGAATCAGTAGCAATTCCTTGAGATAGGTACCTTGTTACTATGCTACACGTGCAGTCTTGTTGGTCGTAGGTCTCCTGCGTCGACCCACAGGTTCATTGAGTCAACCTGCTCCTACTTCTCTATGTTCTTTCATCTTGCCTTCTAAACCCTTCAACGGATTGCTCAACAATGTGCTTCATGCTCTCACAAATTACTCTGATTAATGTGGAGATTCACGTCTTATATCTGATCAATGACTGACATTCCTGAAAACAATGACCTTCCAACTTCTGGGATCATGGTTGTTTCAATAAATTGGAGGTTTAAGGCTAATAACTTTGTAAGGTCTGAAGATGGCAAGCTAAAGGAAGGCCTCTCCAGGGTTACTCTTATTGAGGCATTGTGTATGCTAAAATCTAGTACTCCTTCACCTCAGTTATGAGAGTTCAGTAATGGTTTGGTTTATTAACTTCATATTGAGTATTGTTTCCGAACAATCATGGTATCGCAGTCTCTCTGAAGCACTTGATGCAGAGCAATGGCAATGGCCTACTGAGTAACCGGGCACACTTCACCTGAGACGTGAGGTTGTTCTCCTAAAAACGTAGTGTTGTAACTAACTCTGCTCTGATTTCATTTATTAAAAAAAATGTTACAAATATACACAGAGCAATGGCTTCAGTCTGTTAAGAAACTGTGCCCCTTCGCCAATGAAGTGATGAGGGCCAAGGCATGAGGTGGCAAGCTATCTTTGGTCAAAATGAGGCAGAATAGTTAAATGCACTGAGTAACTAGGGAAGATTGCATCTAACAAATGTGCTTCTTCACGTGAAAAGGTGCCAGTTCAACCTGACTATCAGCCTATATAAGATAGTTAATTTGTGCCTTCCACTGAAAACTAGATGTGCTTAATTGAGCAGACTTTCACTACTTTGAATTGTTTGGCCTCAATGTAGATGGCAGTTTATCCTAAAAAGTCACTGGGCTTGCATAAGAAAGGCATCAAGTTGAGTGATACGATCTTTTTAGTGTGCCTTAGTGCCTCAGTTCTAGTAAGTATGTGAGCAGGCACCCCTGTTGCTTTCCTCATGTCTACAACCTCTGCAGTTATTTACCTTAAATCACTCACTCATTATGTTCACAACATGCAATGCCTTTTAGAGGAAAATGTTTGTATTTGGAGTCAATCCTGTATTATGATGAACTCTGTATTAGGTTTGAATATCCTCACTATACTCCCTTTTCAGCCTCCTCTCTCTTTACTTATATCCACAACTTCTTTCCACATCTATAAACACCTCTCTTAGTTTTTTGATGATGTCAAAGAGGGAGAAGTTACTGATGAGTCATTTGAGAAATCATTGAGAAGTCATTGATGGGTCTTATACTAGGTGTCTAGTAGTCTTTAATGGGTGTGATCAGTCTGAAGTTAGTCAATCTCCACTACATGTCTATATCTCCATTGCATGTCTTGATGTGTTTCATGTTATTCATATCAAAATCTGCTACATGCCAAAATCTTTCAAACATGTGAGCACCATGACTCATAGTTGCCATAATCAAAAAGGGGGAGAATGTTGTATGCATTGTGTTTTGATGATGTTTTACTATAAGTCATTGGTTAGTTATTTTGGGAAAATGTGAAACATCCTTTTTTGGCTAGATTTGAAGAAATTGAAAGACCTTTCATGAATGAGTCGACCCCTTCTATAGGCCACGTCGACTCCTTCTCTCGCAGCCAAGGGGATCTTCGAAGCTTCGTCGACTCCATCTAAGGAAGGAGTCGACTCCGAACGGACTTCTCAACCAGACTTAAGCATACATCTTCATCTGCGTCGACCTCACCTCTTCAGTTGCATTGACGCAACGTCAGCTCTAGCTTCTGTCAAATGAGCCTCTTTAGATTAGGTCGACACTATTTTTATAGTGGGTCGACACAGAATCACTTCCCAGAGACTGCTTCGGATGCATCTTTAATGGATGCGTCAACGCACCCATCTAACTACGTCGACGCACCATGATCTTGCCCGTAAGCAGTTCAAGGGGGAAGTTGGCTGCGTCAACTCCAGCCCCTCACTGCATCGACTTCGGCTTCATCCTGGTGCCCAACAGCTCACATGACTAGAAGCAGCGTCGACGCAGGGAGCTAAGCGCGTCAACACACTTGAAGACTTTCATCTGATTTAAACTTGTTCGAAGTCAGCTCGCTCAAACACGCAACGTCAATGATGGGAACTCCCAAATCTCATGATTCAAGGTCTGAAAAGAAGTTATTAGGATAGAGAATTGTCCTTTTCATCATAAGGAAGTCAGAATGCCTTTTTGAAGCAAGATTTATCAGTAGACACATTTGGGAAAGGTCTCTTTTCATGGTACTCTACCTTTTTCCAACAGTCAATCAGATTTCAGTCCCTGAAAAGTACCTGGGATAGAGGATCATCCTTTTCTATCCTAGGCCAATGGGGAGGCGGATCTAGAAGAGCTCCATGTCCAATAGCACCATTTCTATTCCAACCAATCACAACGCAGATCTTGGGAGGGAAAATCTCCTGCCATCTCTTCTATAAATAGCGGCCTTCTGCATGAAGAAGCTACTGCGACTGGAGAAGCTGCCTGGAGAGGAGTTGAACGAAAAAGGAGAAAGAAAGGAAAAGTAGCAGAGAGAGAGCCTAAGCCTTCAGAAGAAAAAATTCGAGAGAAAGAGAAGGGAAGGAGAGGATGCAGCGTAGAGATCGATTTCACCGATTCCAGTCCCATTGAGGGCTGAGATTGCAACTTGCATTCTCTCCGTTCAGCTTCCTGATCTTTATCAGAAGCTACATTGCTGCCATTCTTGGTTGAAGTTTTTCTTTTTTGTGTATTGTTTCACGTTTCATCTCTTAGACCTTTTGTGTGTGCTTGTTGAGTTCCCTCAGCGGTTTTCCCGGCACCTTATTTCAGGGACCGAAGTGTGTGTTGGCTGCCTCGCAGCCGTGTGTGTGTGTCGAGGAAAGTTTTCCTCGTGCAAGCTGTTTGACAGTGTGTGTGTGTGTGTGTGTGTGTGTGTGTGTGTGTGTGTGTGTGTGTGTGTGTGTGTGTGTGTGTGTGTGTGTGTGTGTCACGCCCCGTACTCTATACAGTCGAGGTATTATCCCCCATTCTGGAGCCGATCACTGTTAGAAAGGGACAAAACCGTTAGGCCGGTACGCCAAAGCAGACAATACCTCGACGGTATAGAGTACGAGGCGTTACATAATGGTATCAGAGCTATACCCCAGCCAAAAGTGTGGGAACTAAGTGCCATGCAAGGCAAAGTGCTACGCTATGGGAGCCACCTCTTGAACCCGCAATGGGACAAAGTGCCACATAGTGGGAGCCACCTCTAGAGTCTGACCTGCCTGGGGGTTTAATTACGTGCTATATGTGCCCAGCGACGAGGACGTCGCCTATATAAGAGGGGTAGATTGTAACACCCTTAAATATAGCTAAGTTGTACTCTATATCACCGAGGCACCTTTTGAAGTATCGGCTCAGTTCTTGAAAAGAACTCTACAGTTAAGTGTGCTTAATGGGGAGTCGTACTGGGATGGGTGACCTGCCCGGGAAGTCCCTTATTCTGGAGCCGATCACTGTTAGAAAGGGACAAAACCATGAGGCCGGTAGGCCAAAGCGGACAATACCTCGACGGTATAGAGTACGGGGCGTGACTGTGTGTGTGTGTTCTTCTTGGCCAGAAGGGGAAGCCTTATCGAGTTGGTGAGGGGTGGATGTGGGCCTGCTAGATAGCAGCCGAACCACCTTAAAACTTGTGTGTTGTGGTTTGTTGTGTCGACTCCTTTTCATCTACCCCCTTCACACGTGTTGTGGTTCGATCAACGTGTTACATGTGTTTGTGCTTCAAACATTTTGGGTATTAGTATAGAATTGCACTTGAAATGGCTGCCTTTGCTTCGCAGTCTTCGTTTAATTTTGGAAGTGACTAAAAATCAGGTGTGGGATCTATTCACCCCCCCTCTAGATCCACTCATACCATCTTTCAATCTACAATATTATATCATCTCAAGGACTGGTTGGTTATCTGTGTGTTCTGGTCTTTGAGTTCCCCTCTACCAAAAATAGTGATGATCTAGGGACACACAGTTAATCGCTGGATAGGCCGTTAGGTTGGATAAATTTGGGGACGATAGACTCCATCTTGCACGCCGTGGTTGCGGATGATTGTTGACCCGGTTTTACTCAATTTAATAATATTGTCCTTGAGTATTTTATATTTTAATATTTCTTTGCATTTGTTTTGATGATTTCTTTTATTTTAGCCCTACATGTATCATGTCATCTTTGAGCATTCATGTTTCACAATTTGCACCAGTTTTCTCCAATTGGTGATCAATTGTGCTTAAATTCTTGAATAAGAAATTTTATTCCACTCTGAATGTGACAGTCTACTCTAGATTGATTGCTCGACCTTGTTGGTCAGCATGACCCTTGTGTGGAATTTTTCTACCTCCATTCAGTCCAATTTACTTCAGTTGTGCCTTCCTTGATCTGCTCATTAGCTGTGAACCGCACGATGGTGTCGATACATCCGTCAGGCTCATGTCTATTCCACTAAATTAGTAAAACCCACAGTTGCTATGTGCTGGGGTACCTCTTTGTGAAAGAGGTTGATCATCTTCCTTTTCTTTTTTCCTTGTCTATCATTCCAGGCAGGGGTCATCCGTGCTAGCTTGACCTTGTGTTTAGCTCGGAGTTTTCTGGATTATTCTTATCACTTCTCAGTAGAGACGAGTGTTTTCTTACCTTGATGTCCGCTTATTAGTCCGCTTCACTACATCTCCACTTCCCCTCCACTTGGCCAACACTTTATGTCATATCTGCCTCACCTCCACTTCGCCTCCGCTTGCTCCCCTACAAAGCGGACATTAAGGAGGGGCATCTGTAGACACCCGTTTTCGGCCAACAAGTTGAGCCATTTTCTTATTCTCCTTGTTAATACCCCAATTGGTCATTAATTGGTTGATTTTCTGGTTCATTTGTGAGATCTTTCCATCCATCTTTAGCCTTTGAGTTCAATCTATGTGCCCTGAATGTCGGCTCGATGCCTTGACTAGCCAAGAATTAATGCTATCCTACCCATCACTGCGTTCTTGTCGTGCCCTAGACTTCAACCGTGTTCAAAAGAATTCACATCATACTTCTTGACTCCATTTCTTGAATCAATGACTTTTCATAGAGGTGCCAATTCTTTTAAAATGAATTATTTTTAATTTGTGTCAAAGGTCAAGATGGTATTTTCTCGTCCATTAACGCGGCATGCATCGTGATTGCGTTAATAATCACGGTCACAATGCTGACCGCATCACTAAATCCTTTTGACTTTTTATGAACCGACTTTGACCAATCAATCATGATCACGGTTAGTCATATGACCGTCTTCACTATTAATGTGATCCTAACTTTGACCGCATTCTTAGTAGGAAACCTTGTCTGACTGAAACTCGTTCTTTCCGATTTAATTTTAATCCCTCTAGAGCCCATTTTGGGTAGGTTTCAGAGCTTGAATCAGTCGAGGAAGGTCACTAATCTTTCTAGGAACCTTTCCCCCTTAATATTCGGTAAGATTAACTAATTTTGGGCCTCCATATCTGTAACGACCCAAGATTCGGATAACGGGAAGGACCCGATATCATTTGAATCTTGGTCCACCGCCCATGAGCAGGAGGGCTTGGAAGGGCTAAAGGATGTGTGTGAGTGGAGTACACAGATATAAGAACTAAAGTAGGAATAACAATAATATAACAATTAAATAACTAACTACATAGTCCAGCCTAAAAAGTACAGTCTACAGAAATAAAATGTACCCAATGCCGAGTGAACCCTCGTCCTGACGAGTAGGCAACTACAAACCTCCGCGCTGCACCTCCAAATCTCGAGGAGGGACCGCCACACTTGAAAAGATAGGGGTAAGCCTCGTCTCACTATCTGAGTAAGGGTCCCACGGAACCCCAACTGTAAACAAAGGCGGTAACGGAAAGCAGCAACAATAGCAGGAACATCAAACACGGTGGCCGGTAAAATCTCGACTCTATAGCTACTCCTCCTATACTGGGAAACACACCCGGATCTCATATTCGGGAGACCACCGGACTAATGAGAAAACCTTGGCAATGCTGTCAGGAGCAACACCATGACAATGCTGTCGTGGACGCCTATCCTCGCTGACTAAGGCCTAGCCCAAGACCACACAGTCTGAAAACACGGTCACAACCTCGCTGTTGTGAACCCAGGGCCTTCTAGAGAAAACCCACGGTAACGCTACCAGAAACCCTAGACCTCGGTGTGGGAAGGACACTCAGAAACCCCCGAGAAAACTCGAGAAAATCCATCTCATGTGACAGGAGTGCTACCCACTAGAAGCAAGGCCTAATGCGTACACTGACGTCTTAGTCTGCGCCTCAGATGTCTCCCTCTGGCCGAGCGGGAACTGAGACACTGCACTAGTAACCACGAAACAAGGGTCTAGTAGGGCTCGTGCTCGTTAACACGCGTCTGAAGTCCCCAACCATGTGTGCACACACTGACTGACTGCATGTGTCAGGCCCTCTAGCTAGTTTTCCTCCCAGCCCGGACTCGAGCGGCTATAGGGTAGGCCCTATGGTAACCAGCCTAGAAACCATCTCTCTCCAGTGTGTAGCTCTCCACCTACTCCCTAGTGGGTATGCACACCCGTGCAAAGGCGAGCTATGACTAGTGGGGGCTCACTGAGTGGCAAACGACGCTTATATGAACTCACAAAATACGGACAGCTACGCGTGAGCTCGTCATAAATTAGCTCAGAAAACATGTGGCACGATGCCACTAGACTCTAGGCAGTCTACTAAATCTATTAAACCCAACGGCACTTGAGTCACAAGATGCAGGTCAAGGCCGTTGCACAGGACAGCCCTAGGCCGTCAATCTAGCCTACCCCTAGGTCAGAAACCATAATAAAATAAATAAGGAAATGGCACACGGCCACCAACCTTAGTCCCTTCCAAGGGAAGCTAAGAAACCCTCCAGCCCTAGGCTAGGTAATTGGACTCACAGTCCACAGGCCATACGCATGGCCCACACAGAAACCACTTTCCAGAGAAGCTCAAGATGTGCGGGAATAACCTCCGCACTCATGTCGATATACATCGACTTGATCAGGCATAACACGGAAGTTCGGAACACGAAAGGGTCACTCGGACCCCTAAAACCCACAGGCATGCTAATTGAGATAAAATGGTACATCTGGACACCCAAAAACATGGTCACGATATCCACGGGGTGTCCGGGACAACCACGGGGCCATAAGCCGGTCATTGGGTCTCAATCGGACCGACCGGAGCCAAAATGGGCTAGACGGGCGCAGTTTGGTGGACCTGCCCAGTTGGGTCGGTCGACCAAAGCGCCCAGCACCGGTTGGTCGACTGGACCGATCCGGTCGATCGACCGGTGGGACCAGGTGGGACCAGGTCAGCGCGGGCTACGTCTACTCCACCTGCCGCAGGCGACCGGGCACAGCGGGCTGCGTCGACGCAGCATGGTGCTACGTCGACTCCCCCTTCTATGGTCGGTCAACCGGCACCAAAGGGTCGGTCTACCAAAATTTGCAACGCGCCTGCTTTACAGTAGGGCCGTTCGGTCGGTCAACCACAGCCGGTCGGTCGACCGAATACGGCGACCACCCAATCCGAACCCACTCCCGAGGCTCGATTTGCACGCCCACTCGATCCCAATCGAGGGGGAAAAAATAGGGATCATTCCCTTGATCTCAAAACCCAAAAATGGAGTGAAGAAAGTGAGAAAACCTCTCTCGATCGGGCGAAACCGTGACACGCCCTAAAACATGCATTTTAAAGCCCCGACGTGAAGAAAACCCCACTCGGCTCACCTCGGCCTATGAAACTCACGGGGAAGGAAGTACAGGGGCTAAGGAACCATCCCCCTACCTCCACCAAAGATTCCGCGCACCGTGGACGCCGTTCCATGCAAAAACATCCGTGAAACCCCCGCCGGTTCATGAACTCGTGACCGACCGTCAACGTGCCACCACGCCTCGATCCTTAACCTATCCTCGTGCTGCTTGCCCTCACGCCGTCCCCACCTCACACGCCATTGCCTCTATCAGCCGCCCGGAGGAGAGGGGGAGAGAAAGAGAAGAGAGAGGGAGAGAATGAGAGAATGGGGAGAGAGAGGGGGTGAGGGTTGGTTTAAATAGAAAATTCTACGATCCGGAAAATACAAAAATAGGGAAAAATACTCCCCACGATCCTCAAAAAACCAACAACGCACCTGCAACGTCCTGGTGCCCGACAACATGTCGGTTCACCCTGCACAAGGTTCTAAAGGCTTGTTAAACACAAACTCGTGTAATGCCCAAAACAGGTTCCGGGACTCACGACGATGCTCCGAACTCACGGATCCTAATCCGGAAAAAGAAAAAAAAATTGGGGTGTTACAGTTAGCCCCTCCTTACAGAAATTTCATCCTCAAAATTTGAGGCAACCACCAAGGCACAGGGGAAGAACAACACACCCAGCTGACAACGCTCCTAGAGCTCCAGCTCAAAAACCTTGATACTCGCGAAAACACTTCTCCTGAGGGATACAGCCAGACCTTGATCACGATCAACATGCCTCGCTCCACTCACAACACACATCGATCATCAGAGCAAGAATAACACAAAAGGGAACAAGTCTGGCATCACCTTAGCCATCATGAAACGCCGACCGTGGGATCGCTGTCACAATCTCGCGCACCGAGGAAACGTAATCCTCGTTACGTGAGATAGCCACCGATCAATTCCCATGCTAAGCAGAACAATGAAACATCAGCTTTACTACCAGCTGACTGATCTCATGCCCTCCACAAGGGACGACCATCACTAAGCTTCGCCAACTGACATAGTCATTCCAAATCACTGCGACAAATCCATCGGCTCTGGGCCATGAACCATCTAACACCTGGCAAGTCGAACGCCAATAACCGCACTGGGCTAGCTCTGTCAGAACTCAAAATTTGACAAAGCCCAGATCTCATCCAGAAAAAATGCATATCATGGACACAGCCACCAAAGGCCTCTCTTGTACACGGCTCTCGCCATTCTCGACTCACTACAACCAGCATCTTCTGTCAGTGAAAGACCATACACCGGTCAACAGACACTCATCATCGGGAAGCCTTCACTTGCTCAACTTCTTCCTTCCTTCCTGGTCTATCACCATATCCAGTAAGCACATTACAAAACTGGACGGGCCATCTGCTAACTCTCGCATAGACCATTACTACCTCACGAGCCGATCCTCACTCGGATACCGCATCCGATCTGATCCTCACGCTAACTCTACCCTCTCAAGGGAGCACGACAGAACCAAATGATAGATTCTGGAATCCTCGGTCCTCACCTCACTCGACTCAGGCTTACAGGGAAATCCTCCCATGCTGGTCACAAGACCAAGGTTCACCATCCCATGTCAGCGTTCTCAAGGGAGCTTCATACGCAGGCATCATCCATTGCATTGTCTCGTCAAATCCTCCATCTCAATCAGTCCAAATGGACGGCTACCAATTCCTCGGCTCCGCTCTCATCACAGAGCCACAAGACAACACCCGAATGATCCTCATCACATGTCTTCAGAACAGACATGTGCCGCCTGCCACCTCACCATCATGGTCAACGATGCCGTGACCAATGCACAAGAGTCCCCAAACCTTGTAGATTTTTATCAGTGCTGAATCCTCTTCCACATCATTCAGAAACTCTCAGACTCTGTTAGGCCTCTTGATAATATAGACCTTGCCATGGTCGACCACTCGAGTAACCTTACCAGCCACTCACAGCTACCAACTGGGACCCATAATCTCTCAGATATCACTCCTGGGGAACCACGATCTCATCCGAGGACACAGCTTCCAACACGCGTCAAGCACTGAGCTTACCGACTCCGATCGCGTCCTCGACCTCTGCCAGGCTGCCATCTTATAACCTCCATCCAAGCCCAACACTCAACAACGGGCCCAACTTCCAACGCAAGTTGGGCACCAAGCCACCGATGCTGACCATCACATCGTTGTCCTCCATCCGGCGATTCCTCGGTAACCCCATCCGGGTCCAGAAGCTTGACACGGCTTCCAGCAAAGGAACATGGTACTCATGCGGCAATCTTGCCGACATATTTCCCTGATTCTCCATCCTGCCAGTGCCACAAACCATAATGCGTCCAACAATGGCATGGCAACCAACATGGCTCACATCGCCAGAGACAATTTCACACTGAGGAAGCAATCCTCCGATGCTCCACACAAATCTTTGGGAATCCGCCCGTAGCAACCAACGCTACGATCCTAGGCCTATGGGGTTATAAGCCCACTTGACTTCCGCTACGCACTCTGACCTATGCGCGTAAAAACCATATCAACGACTCAGGATCTGCCATCCTGACAATCCTCAACTCGGCTGGCTAACTCTGGAGAACAGGGTGAGGAAAGGCCTAATTACCTCGAACCCAAGCATAGATTCTCTCTCCTAATCTAGCAATCGTTTGTAACTCTGCAGGTTCAGATCCAACGCATCGGGAACCACAACACCAACTATCTTCGCAATCACTGCCCAACTGGCACATATCCATTCGGAATAATGCCAATACCATTACGCATCAAGGGGAAAAGGGTAATGCTCTCACAGGCAACCTCCTTGTCGCAACACAGGACGCGTCTCGCACGGGCTTCCTGGCACTCAAGAGAGGCTAACCAATCCGAACACATAATGCAAGATGACAAACTTAGATAAACACGATCTCTCTAACCAATGAGAAACCAACATACCTCCTACAAATCAGGAGACCAACATACCTCTTGAAAATCGGGAGATCTCCATGCTCGACCTGACCTCGAACATTGCACATGCTGGGAATAGCACCTTCCAACATTTGGAGAACACTGTTGCCTCTCGTCAAGTCAGCTCCTCTGACAACACTTGCCAAGTGTTCTGTCGGACCACGATCACAGCATCTCTCGATGCACCACCGCTGTAATTCTGCGAACTTCAACCTGCCATGCCTCGGGCACTGACCCTGCTAATCGCCAGCTACACACTGCCACAGCAATTCAGCTAGCCAGGGCCACACACTACTCACCTAAGCCTGCCTCAAATCTCAGAACCATTAACACGCCAAAACAATTACCAAGGAGCCAAGAAACCACGAACGACGCCAGGCTCGAATGCTGCTACATCTCTAGCCATCAGACATTATTCCCTCGAATCTATCCATGCTAACACCAATCCATCCTCGATACTCAGATCCTCACAAATATCCATCTTTTGAGTTGCCACAGCGCGGACCACCACGCCAAGAACCACGATACAAACCACGTTCGGCACCTGCCAACGCTCATTCTCTGTCCCAAATCTGCTAAGGAACCTTCACATCTCGCCTTTAATCTCGCACAACATGTCTAAGGCAGTGCATAATGGCCCAAAATTCCACAATCTTGTCCAAAACCAAGCCACCGTGTAATATCCCGATTTCTTTTAGAAATTAATTAAGAATTTAATTTGAAATTAATTAGAATAATCCCTTAATAAATAGAATAAGCTAGATTTCAACTATTTTATAAAAATCCAAAAAATTATATTCTTGTAGAGGATAACACGTTTAACAAACTTGTCTTCTGTGGCCAACCCAAATAAAATCTGTAAGTAGGCCGAATTAGTGGTTTAAGCCCAAATTGAACACTTAGTTAACCATACCTTGAAACGCCAAATTCGAGCCCAATACTCCATCTAATGAGCCCAAATCGGTGGCAAATGAAAGGCCAGGATGAGAGGATCATTTACCTCTCTTAATCTCTCGAAACCCTAACCCTAGGAGATGCATTCGGCGGAGTTTGGATCGAGTCAACTTTGCGGTGGCGTTCACATCGACCCGACTTGCGTGGATGAATACTCCGCGCATAGAAGCCTCCAGAAGGTGTGTGACCTATTAAAATGAAGCTCTCTAACCCTAGAATCGTTTAGAACCAGCGGCGGCTACAGAGGAGTTGGATCGAGGGAGATCTCGAGCGATTAGTGGCTGCGTGTACCGACGTCCTTGGTTTTCTTTCTCCTTCCTTCTTCATCCGATTCAGGTAGGTGATAGCAAGCCAAACCCTACAAATAATATATGGTTAGAAGCAGCATCGTGTTAGCTTTCCATTGATGTAGAAAGCCCTAAATTCTATCAAGTATCCTGTGAGAATTTTAGGTTTTAGTAGAAGCATGTCACATCTAGGGTTATAATTGTTCCCTTTCGATTAAGTAGTGATTCAGGCTGTAAACATAAAATTGATTCATGCATCTTGTATAGTTTTTCGTGCTCTTTCTTTTGATAGTAAAAGCCCCAAATTTCATGCTTTATATCGTGCGAATTTCATGTTTTAATTTAACCCTAGAAACCTCGCCGGAGTCGGGCAAGGCGAAGGGGTAGCGACCTGTTTGGACATGTGCGGCCACACGATAGACAGCACATCCCAGACAGGCGGCCCTCTGTTGACCGTTTACATGTTTCTATATCTATTCGTGTCCCTAGAACGTGCGGCCGATCCCTAACCGCATATGTCACCTGCGGCCAGTTCCAGACCGCACATCCTTCCCAGCGGCACACTACCGATCGTCCATATCCAGCAGGTCTTCGGATCTGAGGGGACGTGTGCGGCCAGTCTGTGACCGTTCATTGGGATGTAAGGTCCAGAACCGACCGCACATCTGTAACAGGACATATTAATTATCATTTCAGCATGTTATGTTAGTAGATTAGTGGTTAATTGCATGTTAGAAACACACCTAATAAACTGTAATTCATGACAGTAAATCAGTCTTGCTGATTTATTTAATTGAGCTTGATCTTGATTCATCTTTCCAATGAATGTCAATTTTAATTGTGAATCCTTTATAATTGAATGGCTATTAGGTTTATACTTGTTATAACCTTAATCTTGAACCATTTATCCCCTAGTTTTGATTTAGACTCAATCGAACCTCTGTTATTTGAGTTAATCCGAATTGGATTAACAGAGACTTGCGCGGCTATTGATAGACCGCATATACCAATGAACGGGCCAGTGGAGACCGTTCATCCCTGGCAGATGCCAATTTCTCTTGGCCGATTATCCTTGATCTATCTTCGGCCAAATCCTGATTTGATCAGCCCAGTAGACCCTAGGCCGACCAGCAGACAGTGGGCTAGACTCTGGTTCAGTTCCACCCTGCCTATGGTAGCCCGGGAGCCCACTTGGGCTAAATTCTATCTCTTGGTTAGGCCCTGTGTTGTGCGGCCCGTAATGGACGGTACTTCTCTCAGGCGGCCCTGAGTGGACCGTTCAACTCATGAGCGCTCTTTCAGGACCACACATCCTGTCCTCGACTCTGTAACCTTCTGGCCTTGTGCGGCCCAATCCTAACCGTTCATATAGAAGGCCAGCCCGTCAGCAGCCGTTCAACCTTGACCTCCCGAGGGCTAAACCCAGCCCAATTCCTGTTAGTGCGGCCCAGTGTCGACCGCACAAGCCTTGAGCGGCCCAGTATTGACCGCATGTCTTCAGAGACTAGTTTTCCCCGTGTTTTATGGTTTTGAATCCAAGAACATGATGGTTCTTGATAATTTAAACTCTTGGATAGAAATTCTGGACAGTAATTCTTCAACTCATCCTTGGGATATTCCGAGGTAAGTTTATACTTGATTATAATTGGCCATTTAACTTGATTAAAGTCTAGGCAACTTGGGATCTTGGATCCAATTAATCAATGCCAACGCACCATAGGGGCCCGGTCTGGTCCTGGGGAGAGCGCCGAAAAGTACTTGTGCCCATGGAGTTTGTAATGACAGGGTGAGGCATTGCACCGAGTGCATGACTAGCGTGATGTCTATGACAATGATCTCTTATATCTTACTTGAATCGTGTTTGACTTGGTTACAATCTTGCTTGTTGGCCAATTTCCTGTAATTTCCTATTATATATATTGTTCATAAACTTGCAATTCTTGTAATCTATCATTCTTGTCATATTGTTATTCCATTCCATTCTTTAGCACTTTCTGTTATTACGTTGTTTCATTCGATCGTTATATCTTTTCTTTCCGTTCATATACATGTAATTAATTGGTTAATCACTTACACTTGCCTGTTGTTACCTACTGAGCGTTCGCTCATATAGTTGTTTCCCCCCTTTTCCAGGCAGCTCAGGTGAAGATTCACAGATGGATGGGAATGGGCGAGAGTGATATCTTGGAGTGTATCAGCTAGTAGATATGTTGAGTTTGTTTAGTTGTTTACATCTAGCTATGTCTTAGAACTTGTGTTAGTTATTGTACCGGAGTCGAGTAGAGATTATGTTTGATTATGTTTAAGTCGTTTGTAGACGTTTGATGTTATTGTAATAGATTGGAGTTATTTCTGTTCATGGTATTATGTTAATTCTTAGCTTAGCATGTTATCTTTACTAGCATTTTCTACTGCCGGTCCCGATATTCCGCGTCGGGGCGTGACAGTTTGGTGGTATCAGAGCCTAGGCTTTCTAATATCCCTAGGTTCTCTAAGTTCTAGGATCCTAAGTTATACTGTAGGACCTATAACCTTGTTATAAGTCTAAGGACCCAACCTGGTGAGATTTGGGTAGAAGACTGGGGTTGAGTTAATAATCTCATTGCACGATTATCCATTCTTAATTGAACCTAATATAACCTATTCCACGTGTAGGCTTTTACAATGGCAGGAGAACGCACAGAATGGAGGAACTTGCAGCGCACGGTTCAAGGACTTACTCAAGCTTTGCAACAAGTGACTCAAGGAGGAGCTGCAAACCATGGCACTAGCGACCTTTATCGAAACTTTCGTGGGATGAATCCCCCGCGATTTGGTGGCTCGACTGACCCTGATGAAGCCGAGCACTGGCTTGAAGAGATAGGGAGGATTTTTGAAGTGATGCAATGCAGCGATCAGGAACGTGTCCTCTTGTCGACCTTTCAACTTGAACGTGATGCGAGGACATGGTGGGACGCAGTGAAGGCTACCCTTGGTGATAGACAAGTCACATGGGAGGAGTTCGAGGAATTCTTCAATGGTAAATATTTCTCTGATCGAGTACAAGAGAAGAAGGCGCTGAGTTTGCTACTTTGAAGCAACGAAATCTATCCGTAGCTGAATATGAAGCTCAATTCTCTCGGCTATCTCGTTATGCTACTCATTTGATATCTACCGAGAAGATGAAGGCTAAGCGCTTTCTTAATGGACTGAAGCTGCAGTATATCAACCAGTTGGCACCGATGGAAATTCAACTTATTCCGAGATGGTGAGAAAGGCTCAAGTGTTGGAAGATACTTTAGAAATGACGGAGAGAATCCGTGGGAAGAGTGTTAAGATTGAACAACACCATACTGGTTCTGGGAGTATCAAGCCTGGTCATGGCAGGAAGAGGCCCATTAGCGGGTCTGGTTCGTGGAAGGGCAAGATGCCGAAGATTGAAGACAAGAAACATGGCCCTATTGTTCCATTCAAGGGCGTATGCAAGTATTGTGACCGTCCAGGTCACAAGATGGAGGAGTGCTGGCGCAAGCTGGGTGCCTGTTTACGTTGTGGTAGTAGGGACCACCGTATTCCCGAGTGCCCTCTTTTATCTGAGCAAGCTACCCCGGTGAAACCGCAAGGAATCAGAAGCAGCAAGGCAAGCTCCAGGCTCTACAAGAAGATGAGACAGGACCCACCGAGGAGGGTGGACTTGTCGAAGGTACTCTTATTATACATGATAAATCAGCTTTTGTTCTTTTTGATACTGGTGCCACTCATTCTTTTATTTCTCGGAGATTTGCGAAGTCTTTAGCTGTGAAGCCAGTTTTGATGAATTCTCCGTTAGAGATTTCAACTCTATTGGTTCCGGTTCAGCAATTAAGTATTTCTATCCTTCTAGTAAGGTCTTGATCAATGAACAAAACCTGCCAGCTGATTTAGTTTGCATGGACATGAAGGATTATGATGTAATCCTAGGAGCAGATTGGTTGGCTAAGTATGAGGCCAATGTTCAGTGTAGATCTAGTTCTGTGTCTTTCACTGGACACCCTGGACTTTCTTTTATCGGAATTAGGCACCATAAGTCTGTTCCACTTATTTCGGCTCTTCAAGCTGATAAGCTGATGAGAAGAGGATGTAAGGCTTTTCTAGCCTTTGTTTTTGTGACCCCTGAGCAGAAGACTGAGATTGAGGACTTTTCTGTCGTCCGAGATTTTCAGATGTCTTTCCTGAGGAACTACCAGGACTTCCTCCTGAGAGGGAAGTTATCTTTTCTGTTGATCTAATTCCTGGTGCGACCCCTATTTCCAAAGCTCCTTATCGTATGTCTCCTGCAGAGCTAAGGGAACTAAAGCAGCAGTTGATGGAATTGCTTGAGAAAGGGTTCATTTGACCAAGTACTTCCCCGTGGGGAGCCCCTGTATTATTCGTCCGGAAGAAGGATGGTTCGATGAGGTTGTGCATCGATTATCGGCAATTGAACCAGTTGACTATCAAGAACAAATATCCATTGCCAAGGATTGATGAGTTATTTGATCAGATAGCAGGAGCTCAGTATTTTTCTAAGATCGACCTTCGATCTGGATATCATCAGTTACGAATTAAGGAGGAGGATATCTATAAAACAGCCTTCCGCAGCAAGTATGGGCATTTCGAATTTGTAGTAATGCCTTTTGGGCTAACGAATGCACCTGCAGCTTTCATGCAGCTGATGAACGATGTGTTTCGGCCCTATCTTGATCAATGGGTCGTGGTGTTCATTGATGACATCTTGATTTATTCTAAGAGTGAGGAGGAGCATGCTGAACATTTGAGGATGGCATTGCAACTATTGAGAGATCATCAGTTATATGCCAAGTTTAGTAAGTGTGATTTCTGGCTGCAAGAGGTGTCCTTTCTAGGGCATATCATCACAAAAGAAGGTATTTCTGTTGATCCTTCGAAGGTAGAGGCAGTAAAGAATTGGGCTAAGCCTACTAATGTGACTGAAGTGAGAAGTTTCCTAGGCCTAGCAGGTTACTACCGAAGGTTTATTTAAGATTTCTCCAAGATTGCGGTACCTCTGACAAGATTAACACGCAAGGATATCAAATTTGATTGGTCAGAAGATTGCGAGCAAAGTTTCAGACCTTGAAGGAATGTTTGACTACTGCACCTGTTTTGGCTTTACCTTCTGGTGAAGGAGGTTTTGTTGTATACACTGATGCTTCAGGTATTGGTTTAGGGTGTGTACTCATGCAGCACGGGAAAGTGATAGCCTATTCTTCTAGGCAGTTGAGGAAGCATGAAGAGAATTATCATGTTCATGATTTGGAGCTAGCAGCAGTGGTGTTCGCCTTGAATATATGGAGGCACTACTTGTATGGAGAAGCATTCACGGTGTTTTCAGATCATAAGAGTTTGAAATACTTGTTTTCTCAGAAGGAACTCAATATGAGGCAGCGAAGATGGCTGGAGTATTTGAAGGATTTCGATTTCTCCATTGAGTATCATCCTGGAAAAGGTAATGTTGTGGCAGATGCCTTAAGCCGCAAGCCTATAGCTAAGTTGTCAAGCCTCATGTTACAAGAATGGAAATTGTTGGAGCAGTTAACTAGTTTGGATCTTAATGTTGACAAGGATCGGGTTATGATTTCTCAGATTCAACTTAAGCCCGAATTACTGATGGAAATCAAATCTCTGCAAGATGATGACCCGGAGTTGGTAGAGATCAAGGGAAGCTTGGGTAACAGACCTGACTTCATGATGGCTGATGATGGAAGATTGTTATTTCAAGGAGAACTTGTGTACCTGATGTAGTTGAGATAAAGAGTAAGATCCTCGAGGAAGCTCATAGATCCAGATACACCATTCATCCTGGAGGTACTGAAATGTTCAAGGATTTGAAAAGATCTTTTTGGTGGCCGAATATGAAAAGGGAAGTGGCGGACTTCGTAAGTAGATGCTTGGTTTGTCAGCAAGTCAAGGCGGAGCATTTCAGACCAGCAGAGAAATTGAAACCCCTTGATATACCCCAATGGAAGTGGGAGAGCATTGGCATGGATTTCATTATGGGTCTACCTAGGACTCGTAGTGGATTTGATGCAATATGGGTGATTGTCGACAGATTGACAAAATCGGCTCATTTCTTATCCATTAAGTCTAAATGGACAGTTGATGTTTTGGCTGCTTTGTATATGAAGGAAGTGGTAAGACTACATGGTATACCAGTCAGCATTGTGTCTGATAGAGACCCCAGATTCACTTCTCATTTTTGGAAAGGATTGCAAGAATCCTTGGGAACTCGTCTGAATTTCAGTACTGCTTTCCATCCACAAACAGACGGACAGACTGAAAGGACCAACCAGATAGTGGAAGATATTCTTAGAGCCTGCATGATTGACTTTGGAGGTAGTTGGAGTGATCATTTGGCATTGGTTGAATTCGCCTACAACAACCGTTACCAGTCCAGCATTTAGATGGCTCCATTTGAAGCTTTGTATGGTAGAAGCTGTCGATCCCCGTTATGTTGGGATGAGGTAGGTGAGAAGCAATGGCTTGGACCAGATCTCATTTCTGAATTGTCCAAGAACATCCGTATTATCAGAGATAGGTTGCAAGTAGCACAATCAAGACAGAAGAGTTATGCCGATACCAGGAGGAGAGCATTGGAATTTCAGGTTGGTGAACATGTGTTTTTAAAGGTCTCTCCTATGAGAGGAATTCGAAGGTTTGGTATTCAGGGCAAACTGAGTCCAAGATACATTGGTCCATTCGAGATTCTGGAAAGAGTGGGGAGGTTGCTTACCGTTTGGCACTACCACCTCAGTTATCTGGAGTGCACAATATTTTCCATGTGTCTATGTTACGGAAATATGTGTACGATGCCACTCACATTATTTAGCATAGGGACTTCGAATTGAAGGAAGATCTGACTTATGAAGAAAGACCGATCAAGATTTTAGATCGGAAGCAACAGCAACTCAGGAATCGTTTCATACCGATGGTTAAAGTGCAGTGGAGTCGGCGTGGAGCTGAAGAGGCTACTTGGGAGTCGGAAGATACTATGCGGAGACAGTACCCCGACTTATTCTAGGTGAGCTGTCTCACTCCCTCTTTTATTATTAAGTGCATTGAATTTGGAGGACCAAATTCCTTAAGTGGGGGAGGGTGTAATACCCCGATTTCTTTTAGAAATTAATTAGAAATTTATTTGAAATTAATTAGAATAATCCCTTAATAAACAGAATAAGCTAGATTTCGACTATTTTATAAAAATCTAGAAAAATTATATTCTTGTAGAGGATAACACGTTTAACAAACTTGTCTTCTGTGGCCAACCCAAATAAAATCTGTAAGTATGCCGAATTAGTGGTTTAAGCCCAAATTGAACACTTAGTTAACCATACCTTGAAACGCCAAATTCGAGCCCAATACTCCATCAAATGAGCCCAAATCGGTGGCAAATGAAAGGCCAGGATGAGAGGATCATTTACCCTCTCTTAATCTCTCGAAACCCTAACCCTAGGAGATGCATTCGACAGAGTTTGGATCGAGTCAACCTTTCGGCGGCGTTCACATCGACCCGACTTGCGTGGACGAATACTCCGCGCATAGAAGCCTCCAGAAGGTGTGTGACCTATTAAAATGAAGCTCTCTAACCCTAGAATCGTTTAGAACCAGCGGCGGCTGCAGAGGAGTTGGACCGAGGGAGATCTCGAGCGATTAGTGGCTGCGTGTACTAGCGTCCTTGGTTTTCTTTCTCCTTCCTTCTTCATCCGATTCAGGTAGGTGATAGCAAGCCAAACCCTACAAATAATATATGGTTAGAAGCAGCATCGTGTTAGCTTTCCATTGATGTAGAAAGCCCTAAATTCTAACAAGTATCCTGTGAGAATTTTAGGTTTTAGTAGAAGCATGTCACATCTAGGGTTATAATTGTTCTCTTTCGATTAAGTAGTAATTCAGGCTGTAAATATAAATTGATTCATGCATCTTGTATAGTTTTTCGTGCTCTTTCTTTTGATAGTAAAAGCCCCAAATTTCATGCTTTATATCGTGTGAATTTCATGTTTTAATTTAACCCTAGAAACCTCGTCGGAGTCGGGCAAGGCGAGAGGGGTAGCGACCTGTTTGGACATGTGCGGCCACACGATAGACCGCACATCCCAGACAGGCGGCCCTCTATTGACCGTTTATATGTTTCTATATCTGTTTGTGTCCCTGGAACGTGCGGCCGATCCCTAACCGCATATGTCACCTGCGGCCAGTTCCAAACCGCACATCCTTCCCAGCGGCACACTACCGACCGTCCATATCCAGCAGGTCTTCGGATCTGAGGGGACGTGTGCGGCCAGTCTGGGACCGTTCATTGGGACGTAAGGTCTAGAACCGACCACACATATGTAACAGAACAGATTAATTATCATTTCAGCATGTTATGTTAGTAGATTAGTGGTTAATTGCATGTTAAAAACACACCTAATAAACTGTAATTCATGACAGTAAATCAGTCTTACTGATTTATTTAATTGAGCTTGATCTTGATTCATCTATCCAATGAATGTCAATTTTAATTGTGAATCCTTTATAATTGAATGGCTATTAGGTTTATACTTGTTATAACCTTAATCTTGAACCATTGTATCCCCTAGTTTTCATTTAGACTCAATCGAACCTCTGTTATTTGAGTTAATCCGAATTGGATTAATAGAGACTTGCGTGGCTATTGATAGACCGCATATACCAATGAACGGGCCAGTGGAGACCGTTCATCCCTGGCATATGCCAATTTGTCTTGGCCGATTATCCTTGATCTATCTTCGGCCAAATCCTATTTTGATCAGCCCAGTAGACCCTAGGCCGACCAGCAGATAGTGGGCTACACCTTGATTCAGTTCCACCCTGTCTATGGTAGCCCAGGAGCCCACTTGGGCCAAATTCTAACTCTTGGTTAGGCCCTGTGTTGTGCGGCCCGTAATGGACCGTACTTCTCTCAGGCGGCCCCGAGTGGACCGTTCAACTCATGAGCGGCTCTGTCAAGACCACACATCTTATCCTCGATTTTGTAACCTTCTGGCCTTGTGCGGCCCTATCCTAACCATTCATATAGAAGGGCGGCTCGTTAGCAGCCATTCAACCTGACCTCTTGAGGGCTAAACCCAGCCCAGTTCCTATTAGTGCGGCCCAGTGTCGACCGCACAAGCCTTGCGCGGCCCAGTATTGACCGCATGTCTTCCAGAGACTAGTTTTCCCCTTGTTTTATGGTTTTGAATCCAAGAACATGATGGTTCTTGATAATTTGAACTCCTGGACAGAAATTCTGGATAGTAATTCTTCAACTCAGCCTTAGGATATTCCGAGGTAAGTTTATACTTGATTATAATTGGCCATTTAACTTGATTAAAGTCTAGACAACTTGGGATCTTGGATCCAATTAATCAATGCCAACACACCATAGGGGCCCGGTCTGGTCTGGGGAGAGCGCCCGAAAAGTACTTGTGCCCATGGGAGTTTGTAATGACAGAGTGAGGCATTGCACCGAGTGCATGACCAGCGTGATGTCTATGACAATGATATCTTATATCATAGTTGATTCGTGTTTGACTTGGTTACAATCTTGCATGTTGGCCAAGTTCCTACAATTTCCTATTATGTATATTGTTCATAAACATGCAATTCTTGTAATCTTATCATTCTTGTCATATTGTTATTCCATTCCATTCTTTAGCACTTTCTGTTATTACATTGTTTCATTCGATCGTTATATATTTTCTTTCCGTTCATATACATGTAATTAGTTGGTTAATCACTTACACTTGCCTGTTGTTACCTACTGAGCGTTCGCTCATATAGTTGTTTCCCCCTTTTCCAGGTAGTTCAAGTGAAGATTCACAGATGGATGGGAATGGGTGAGAGTGATAGCTTGGAGTGTATCAGCTAGTAGATATGTTGAGTTCGTTTAGTTGTTTACATCTAGCTAGGTCTTAGAACTGGTGTTCGTTATTGTATCGGAGTCGAGTAGAGGTTATGTTTGATTATGTTTGAGTCGTTTGTAAGACGTTTGATGATTATTATAATAGAATTGGAGTTATTTCTGTTCATGGTATTATGTTAATTCTTAGCTTAGCATGTTATCTTTACTAGCGTTTTCTACTGCCGGTCCCGATATTCCGCGTCGGGACGTAACACGCCGCCACACAATCTCGGACCCAATCTAGGACTAAGACAGTCCATTCACGTGTAGAAACGCAAGACTTAGAGCTTCCTGTGAAATCTCCACCAAATATTGCCTCGAAATCTGCAAAATTATCGGGACTGGCACGTCATTTCTTACACCACAGAGCATGACAAGAACATCAGGCTCGACAATCAGCAGATCATCCGGAAGATCCTCTACCCATCCGAGCACATTTCTCGACTAGGGCACCCGCTCTGTCACCTTAAACCATGATCTTGGCACCTCAAGGGCTGGATAAACCTCAAATTGGGGTGGCCAAAATGGCAAAAACACCTCAAGAGCACACTGATGGCCACTTAACCACGAACAATTCTCACCAGCCACCTGACGCTACAAATTCCTCGAACACAGCACCACATCAACACACATGCCGGCACCCTCTGCCCAATGCAGCATAACTGGGGTCACCACGGGAAGAAATCTCTCTATCTCATTCCTCAAGCCCCACACCGACACTCAAATGAAAACAGCAACCGCCTTCACAGTGCCAACGTAGTGCACTCAAGCTCTCAAGTGAGAAATAAAGCGGAAAATAAACACAAAACCCTATGCCAGCTGCTGACTGTACTGGACGTTATGGACTCTGGTCACTGCAATTATCTCGAACTCCCATGTACACTCTATAAACACACTTGCTCTGATACCATCTGTAACGACCCAAGATCCAGATATCGGGAAGGACCCGATACCATTCAAATCCTGGTCCCCCGCCCACGAGCCGAAGGGCTCGGAAAGGCTAAAGGATGTGTGTGAGTGGAGTACACAGAAATAAGAAATAAAGTAGGAATAAAAATAATATAACAATTAAATAACTAACTACAGAGTCCAGTCCAAAAAGTACAAGCTATAGAAATAAAACGTACCCAATGCCGAGTGAACACTCTACCTGACAAGCTGGGAACTACGAACCTCCGCACTGCACCTCCAAACCTAGAGGAGGGACCGCCACACCTGAAAAGCAGGGGGTCAGCCTCGTCTCACTGGCTCAGTAGGGGTCCCGTGGAACCCCAATCGTAAACAACGGCGGTAACGGGAAGTAGCAAAAATAGCAGGAACATCAAACACGGTGGCCAGTAAAACCTCGGCTCTACAGCTACTCCTACTGTACCGGGAAACACACCCCGATCTCACAGTCGGGGGACCACTGGAATAACGAGAACACACTGACTATGCTGCCAGGAGAAACACTATGACAATGCTGTCGCGGAGGCCAGTCCTCACTGACTAAGGCCTGGCCCGAGAACACGCGGTCTAGAAACACAACCACGACCTCGCTGTTGTGAACCCGGGGCCATCTAGGGAAAACCCTCGGTACCGCTATTGAAAACCCTAGACCTCGGTGTCGGGAAACGCCAGGAAACTACCAAAAAACACGGGAAAACTCATCTCGTGTGACAGTAGTACTGCCCACTAGAAGCAAGGCCGGATGCATCCACTAACATCTTAGTCCGCACCTCAGGTGTCTCCCTCACCCCATGCAACACTGAGACACTTTACTAGTAACCCAAAAATAAGGGTCAAGTAGGGGTCGTGCTCGTCAGCACGCGTCCAAAGTCCCCGGCCATGTGTGCACACACTGACTGACTACACGTGTCAGGCCCTCTAGTTGGTTTTCCTCTCAGCCCGGACTCGAGCAGGACAGGGGAGGCCCTACAGTAACTAGCCTAGAGACCGTCTCTCTCTAAGATGTAGTTCTCCACCAACTCACTGCTGGGTATGCACATGCGTGTAAAGGCAAGCTACGACTAGTGGGGGCTCACTAAGTGGCAAACGACTCTCGGATGAACCCACGGAATATGGACATGCTACGCGCGAGCCCGTTGTAAATTAGCTCAAAAAATAGGTGGCAAGATGCCACCAGACTCTGGGCAGTCTACTAAACCTATTAAACTCAACGGCCCTCGAGTCACAAGACTCAGGTCAAGGCCGTTGCACAGGACAGCCCTAGGCCGTCAATCTGGCCTACCCCAATGGTTAGAAAACATGATAAAATAATTAATGAAATGGCACACGGCCATAGACCTTAGTCCCTTCTAAGGGAAGCTAAGAAACCCTCGAGCCCTAGGCTGGGTAATTGGACTCACAGTCCACAAGTCATACACATGGCCAACACGGAAACTGCTTTCCGGAGAAGCTCACGACGTGCGGGAATAACCTCCGCACTCATGCCGATATACGGCTACTCGATCAGGCGTAACACGGAAGCCTGATACACGAAAGGGTCACTCGGGCCCCTAAAACCCATGGGCACACTAATCAAGATAAAAAGGTACCTCTAGACACCCAAAAACATGGTGACGATATCCACGGGGTGTCCGGGAGAACCACGGGGCCATAGGTCGGTCATTGGTTCTCAACGGGACCGACCGGAGCCAAAATAGGCGAGATCGGGCGCAATTTGGTTGGCCTGCCCAGTTGAGTCAGTCGACCAAAGCGCCATGCGCCGGTCGTTCGTCCGGACCGATCCGGTCAATCGACCGGCATGACCAGGTGGCCTCGATGCAGCGCGGGCTACGTCCACTCCACCTGTCGCGGGCGGCCAGGCACAGCGGGCTGCATCGATGCAGCGCGGGGCTGGGTCGACTCCCCCTTCTATGGTCGGTCTATCGGCGCCCAAGGGTCGTTCAACCAAAATTCGCAACGCGCCTGCTTCACAGCAGGGCCGTTCGGTCGGATGACCACAGCCTGTCGGTCGACCGAATACGGTGACCACCCAATCTGAACCCACTCTCGGGGCTTGATTTCTATGCCCACTCGATCCCAATCGAGGGGGAAAATAATGGGGATCATTCTGGGGGTCCCAAAACTAAAACATGGAGGGAAGAAAGCGAGAAAACCTCCCTCGATCAGGCGAAACTTTCGTACGCCCTAAAACATGCATTTTGAACCCCCAGCGTGAGGAAAACCCCACTCAGCTCATGTCGGCCTATGAAACTCGTGGGGAAAGAAGTACATGTGTTAAGGAACCATCCCCCTACCTCCACCGAAGATGTCCCACACCCTGGACGCCGTTCCATGAGAAAACATCCACATAACCCCCGCCGGTACACGAACTCGTGACCGAGCTTCAACGTGCCACCACGCCTCGATCCTCGACCCGTTGTCGTGCTCCTCGCCCTCATGCCCTCTCCACCTCACCCGCCATCGCCTCCGTCTGCCGCCCGGAGGAGAGGGGGAGTGCGTGGCTATGCTTTAGTGGAGACCCTTAATCCCTCGTCCCTCTATCATTTAGGGAGTATTTTAGGTCATTTTCATTCTCGTTCTTCTTTGTTCTTCTTCTTCTTCCTCAATAACTTTTATTTCATTTTAATCTTCGCATAGCATCACATAATCTCTTCAAATTAATTTATTTTATCAACTACACACACACCAAAATGAATTTTTGCCCTTCCATAGGGGTTTAAAACCACCAAAACTCCCAGGTGATCTAGCCCTCTTTTTACATGTTTTTTTATTGAAAATAGGGATAGATCCTACACTTAATCGCGTTCTAATGGACTTTCCCTTGGTTGTTTTCATTTTTTTGCTTCCATAGGAAGAAGAAGACGTGAGACCCTTGCACCTTGGCCGCCCTTGGAGCAAGGAAGGAATGGATCTGCACATCCCGCTTCTGTCCTGTGAATGCAGCATACATTCAGACCGCGTCCTATAAAATGCGGCCATCAAGGAAACCATGTTAATAACCAGACCCTCCTTCGGCCTTCTTTCTATTTCCGAGGTAAGTAGCGTACCTCTCCTCCTTAGTCCTATTCTATTTGGCACGTTATAGGCTTCGGTGGCGATCACGGATCTTATTTATCTATCTTTTATCACATGCGCCCCACCCCCTTTCTCTTTCTTACGATTATTGATATTCATTATTATTTTTGACAAGTTATCATTTATTAGTGGGTGGTTGATTTTATGATCTACAGTTAGAAGAAGTTTCTTTTCGAAGCCACATAATTTCTATAGAGGGTATTTTAGTTTATCCTTCTAAGGTTGAAGCTATAAAGAATTGGGAAAGACCTATTAGTGTGTCTCAGATCCGAAGTTTATTGGCTTTAGCGGGTTATTATAGAAAATTTATAAAGGATTTCTCCAAGATCGGCGTGCATTTGATTAGATTGACAAGGAAGGAGAACCCTTATGAATGGACTGAGGAGTGCGAGAAGAGTGTTCAAACTTTGAAAGAATATCTGACTACTGCACCTACGCGTGCTTTTCCCTTTGAAGAAGAAAGTTTGAACTCTATACAGATGCGTTTGGAGTTGGACTGGGATGTATATTGATGCAACTACACAAAGTGATCGCTTATGCATCAAGACAATCAAAGAAGCATGAGGAAAACTATCTTGTGCATGACTTAGAATTAGCAGCTATGGTTTTTGTGATGTGACACCACCTTGGGGGTGATAGCCACTAGGCCAATTCTCCTTGGACCTATGACCCGCAAGCAAGTAACTTTGACGGCGGACTCACTCGCTAAGCGCACATTAGTGCCCGTAGGCAACTCGGTGATGGTGGTGAGGATCCGAGGTGGGACCTCGCTACTCTGGGGATTGGCTAGCTTGGGATTGAACCCCCAAGGGTCCAGGGATGCCCACTCTCGCAGGCGGCCAGCACGCCAAGGGCGTGAGATGTAATGACTCTCTTCCAACTCGCTCCGCGGTGGCACACGATGTGGTGGATTCCGGATCGGACACTCGCTCACTGTCCGACGGGCAATTGAAAGCAATAATAAGCCAGAAAAGATAATGCCACCAGCAGAGAAGAGTGATCAGATGCTCACCTGATCGGCGTGAAGACACCGACCCCGGCCGGAGACGAGGGCGAGCGAGGAAGCGCGGGCTTACCCGCACGCCGCGCCGATGAATCTTCAACCTGAAATAACAAGTTACAATCACTACGCCCCTTCCAAGGGGTGTGGACTAGGGGTGGGGATTAGTTTTACAACCAAAATGTACCTCCACCCAGGGAGGGGCAGTCAGTCGGCTAGGCGGGGTGGAGAAAGCTACGCTAGAAGCGGAAGTGGACGAAGACCGTCGGTTCTGCCAGCCCTCTAGAATAGTGGACAACAAGTCGGTGTTGGTTCTGCTACGGGCTCTCCCGAACTCCGTTGTTGATGAACCAAGCGCCAAAATCTCTTGGGTTGGTTCAGGAGGGCATCAGAATTACTGGAGAATTTCTTGACGTCGTTGGTGGCTGGGGCAGGGTCGAGAACAGAACTGTTCGGTGCTGGTTCTTGTTGCTCTCAGTCTGCTGCTGCTGCAAGATGAAGGTGCCACGAGCACTCCCGGGCTCCGAATAATGCGGGATCATAACCTCTACAACCGTGGGCAAGTCCTCTTCGAACAGAGACCAACGGGGCCACCGGCGGGGGTCGGAGTAGACCGTAGGGGCCAAAAAAGTAGAAGGAGGTCCAATCTATCTCCACTTTGACTGACCTGCGCACTCTGGGAAGGAAATTTGGTACTTTGTGCTTCGGGCTTCAAACGACGCTCCGCTTCTTGGAGATGAAAGGGGACTCGTAGCAGAAGTCTTCAGCCAAATGCCGCTTTAATATCTTCATGGTACTGGTCGTGGTAGCCTCTGCAATCTGCAGTTGGGTGTCTGCCAGGGAGGAATTGCGCTGTCCGGCGGTAAAGACTCCTCTGGGCAGCCACTAACTCAGACAGAGGCGTGACCACCTCCGTTGCGAAGTAGACTACACGACGATTCCAACGGTTATCTAGTACACCTCCTGAAGCCTCACAATGACGCCGTAGCCACTGCTGCAAACCGCTGGTGCACTGCTACCTGCGAACCAGAGTAGTTCCTTGTTGGGAGTGGGGGTAAGAGAGGGGGGAATGGGAAAGGGAGGTTGATGGCTAGGGTGGGTGCGACCTAGATGGTAAGGGGGTGATGGTGAAGGGAGGGAAACAGCCAACAAGGGGAGGGAATGTCAAATTTGGCCTAGGGTTAAGCCCCTTCAGCCTTGGGGAGGTGGAGAGGTGCTTGGGGAAGGGAAATGGGTAGTTTGGGGTTAGAAGGTGGAGCAAGGATTGGTGGAGGTTCTCTTGGGGCTGGGGTAGA
Source organism: Amorphophallus konjac (assembly GCA_022559845.1). Taxonomy (NCBI): domain Eukaryota; kingdom Viridiplantae; phylum Streptophyta; class Magnoliopsida; order Alismatales; family Araceae; genus Amorphophallus; species Amorphophallus konjac. The sequence continues at coordinate 72,261,772 of CM040129.1, forward strand.
GTAAAGTGGGGGCTGTGGGGACTTGGAATAGACTTAATGGAGGAGTGAAGAGAGAGAAAGTAGGTGGGAGGGAGAGGAGAGAGAAAGGGGCGACCCCCTTAGAGAGAGAGAGATATTTCAAGAGATGGAGGAGAGACAAAATTCCAAGGGAATTTCAAATTTCATTGATCATCAAAGGTTACAAATGAGAGGGGAGGGGGCTATTTATAGACTCCAGACTTTTCATATGACCATACTGACCCTAGATAATTGACACAATGTGATGCGGGAGAGACACAGGAACCGACTCGAAGTGATGCAGACCTCAAACTCTAAATGCGGACACGACCAGCAACATACAACTATGGAGACACTTTGGCCCAACACTGATAGTTCCGATGGGCTATACGTCGCTAACAGAAATGCAAGCTCACTCATCATCCCAAGAAGGGGAAACGCGGATCTGCGCGGTTGAGAAACCGCCAGAGTCAAGGGTGGTCGACTCACTTCCGTGCTCGGATCGAGCCATGGGACGGGTCACTCTCTCGCTCACAGCAGTGACATAGACTCACGGGCTAGGTTCCTATCACACTCAGCAGCGGCACACGACCATATACTAGCTAAGCAAGTATATGCCAAGAAGTCGAGATCATTACCTACACGCTCCCGGCGTGGGGAAGACAACCCCGGCCAATCCTGTACTCCCGGTTAAACAAATACATTGCGGTACAAAGATTTGACCGACTCTACACAGGGAGGTAATAGGTCACATGTGGGGCCCGGGAGTAGCGGGAATTGGGTTGATGGGCAGTATCTTGATGTCGCCCGTCGGTGTCGAAACCCGCATTTTAGTGCTGTCCGGATGGCGCGATCTACAGGTACGTGGGGCCCATGTACTGCCCCATCCTCTGGACCTGACGGAGTGGGTCCCACTGTGATGGTGACCTCTGGTGGCGCGCTTCCCTATGGGGCAGCCGAGCTGGAACACCGACCGGAGGCCGATCGGCTCTGATCTCCAAGTCTTGGAGTTGATGCCCACGGATCTGCAACCTCTATTTTGTAGCGCGCGATCCGGCGAGATCTGTCGCTGCGGTCACTCCCGACGTCGGATTGACGCACAAGAGGTACCGTTGGAAAGCTCTTTCGAAGTACTTCGACACTATGTGACTCCAAAAACTACGTTGGGATCGTGCTTCGGATGGGGAATTTTAGAACCGGACTGATCTCAGTTTCAGGTCTGGCCAGGCATAACTGAAGTTTTCTGAGAGTTGGCATTGACTGCAGGGTACACCTCTGATTCAGACCTTGGGCTCTTCATAAAAGTTGTAGAGGGGAGAGAGAGGAAAATGGAAATAATTCTTATGACTGATTTGGTGGAGGTTTGGATGCGGAAATGTATTTTATACTAGTGGGTGGTCAGATCTGGACAGAGGCAGACAGAACTGAGTGGAGATCTAAAAGTGATTTTTAGAAAATAAGTAAGACTTTTAAAATTCCACGAAAATTTGTGAATGGAGGGGGTGTTGGACAGCACGTCCAGTAAAATTGGGGGCACATGTAAAAATCAAAAAGAGGTCAGAAGAGGGGAAACTCAGAGCTACTTTGAATCTAGACTGAAAGCTGGCAGATCAGGATGGAAAGGAAGAACGAAAATGGAAAATTGCAAAATGGAAGCTAGAAGCCCAACCAAATTTTTTGGGATGTGGTGAAGACTCCTGAAACGCACCCTAAAAGTTTGGGCTCTAGATGAACTCGTGGCTGAGGGCTAAAAATCCGAGAATGTCCTGCTATCACCCAATTGGCAGAATACCGACAGAGGCGGTGGCCGTGCAACGGCGGCTCGATGGCGGCGGCGGCGGCAACGACGAACTCCACACCATATAGATGAGACTTCCCACCTCAGAACATAGCCTTCCCAGCTGCAAGAAGAAGAGAGGAGAGAGAGAGAGAGGGGCGGCCCTTGCTTGGATCCAACAAAAATCATATTTTCATATTCATTAATTCCACTCAAAATAGAAATACAAGACTTTTATAGAAAATACAAAAGGTCTAGTTCTATCCCTAGATATAGGATTGGTGAGGGGTAAAAGAGGGAGTCCACAATTATTTCTCCCTTGTGATTTGGAACAAATAAAATGAAACTACAAATCCAAATAAACTACATTAAACATGGGGCGCCCCCTTGACTTTTATGGTTCCACATTTTGAATTTTTGTTCCCTTTGTCCCCCCCTTGGTCCAACCCTTCTAGAAGCCCACCATGGAGGGTTGACTGACCCCACATGGGCCCAAGAGATGAGGTGGATCAATGAGAGAAGAGATGTGAGGCCCGCGGGACCCAGGTGGTCCCATTTTACAAATAAACCCATGTTACAATCCAAATTACAGTCCAAATAAAGTCTAATAAACACACATTACACAGAAATAAAGTCTCAGTAAATACTATAAATATCGACACTCAAGGGGGAGTCTCCAGGCTGTCTCCGAGCCAGATAGAAGCCGATGTAGCCCGAGTGGTGCTCCGCGTACGGTACCGACGGCTCGCCGGTTCGTGCTTCTCGATCGCTCTGGTGTCTGCACCAATTCTCCCCAGGTGGGTGAAACTCGACCCTATCGAGTAAGGGTCTGCATCGCTCTGGTAGCGCTCCAGTAGATCCGGATCTATGCGCTGCAACTCTCCACGGGTGATCCAAGTATCCTCGGTGGCGGGTCACCCTCTCCATCGCACTAGGTAGTGCCGGTAGGATCCACTCCTGGTAACTGTCCCCTGCTCATCCAGTATATGATCGATATGCTCTCGCTGCCATGGAAATGTGGCTGGTGATGGACACTCAGGTGTGGGATCACCCTCAATGGGAGGAGATGGCTCAAAAGGCTCACTAGGGATCACCGCTGGGTCCCTATATGCAACTAGATCCGACACATTGAAAGTTGAGCTTATACCATATTCCTCGGGTAGGTCCACAACATACGCATTGGATCCAACGCGTTTCAACACTCTAAATGGACCGGCTCCGTGAGCTTGCAATTTCTTTACGGTTCTAGAGGGAAACCGTTCAGGTCTTACCCTGATCATGACATATTCACCCTCTTGGAACTCACGGTGGTGTCGATGGACATCGGCTAACTCCTTATACCGTGCATTGCTGGCCTCAATGTGATGACGGATGTCGTCATGCAAACTCCTAACATGCCTAGTAAAAGACTCGGCAGACTCAGACGCTCGTGCATGAATGGGCATGGGAACAAGATCCACTGGTTTCCTAGGCCTACGACCTGTGACAATCTCGAATGGACTCATGCCGGTAGACCTGTTAACCGAATCGTTATATGCAAATTCTGCCAGTGGTAGTATGAGATCCCAATCCCCTACACGATCCCTGACAAGACACCTCAAAAGGTCACCCAGACTCCTATTGACCACCTCGGTCTGACCATCTATCTGGGGATGATATGCAGTGAAAAACTTGAGGTGAGTACCCAACATACTTCACAGTGTCTTCCAAAAATAACTGGTGAATCTAACATCGCGGTCAGACACTATGGTACGAGGCAACCCGAACTTGCACACCACATGAGTAAGGAATAGGCGGGCTACCCTTGAAGCATCTGAAGTCTTCGAGCAGGGAATGAAAAGGGCCATCTTCGAGAATCGGTCAACCACCACATATACCGAATCATGCTTCCTAGAGGTACATGGCAATCCTAAAACAAAGTCCATGCTAACATCATGCCACAGAGCATCAGACCCGAGCTTTGCTTCTTCATCTTGGCCGTAGCACATGTATGGCACTCGGCCACCATATGAGCAACATCTCTCTTCAGACTCGGCCAATAAAATCTGTGCTTAACAGCCTCAATAGCCTTATTCCGACCAAAGTGGCCGGCTAGACCTCTCGCATGTAGCTCCCAGACTAAGAAGTCTCGAACCGAAGTTCGGGGAACAGAAAGCCTGCCTCCCCGAAAGAGGTAACCCTCCTGAAGCACATAATCATCGTGGTCTGTCGAGGGTTCGGCCTGGAGAGTGGTATAGATCTGACCGAAGTCAGGACAGTCAACATAGGCCTCTCTCATCTTTTCTAACCCTATGACCTCGGCACTCATGGTGGTCAGTAGACAAGCACACCGACTCAAGGCATCGGCCACCTTGTTCTCCACTCCAGCTTTATGTTTAAGCACAAGTGTGTACTGCTGGAGATACTCAACCCATCGGCTGTGACGCGCATTAAGCTTCTTTTGAGAATGGAGGTACCTCAAAGCCTCATGATCGGAGTATAAGATAAACTCCTGATGTAATAGATAGTGCCTCCAATGCCTAATACCCTGAACTACTACGTAGAATTCCTTATCATAAGTGGAGTATCGCAGTTTCGCGCCATTCAGCTTTTCACTGAAATATGCGACCGGGTGGGCCTCCTGGCTCAACACTGCTCCTATCTCAACACCAGACGCATCACAAGAGACCTCAAACACCTTCGAGAAATCTGGTAATCGAAGGATCGGTGTCTGGGTCATGCGCTCCTTGATGTCCTTGAAGGCAGCAGCTGCGGCCTTCGTCCATACAAATGTGCCCTTCCGAATACAGTCCGTGATCGGGGCAGTGACGGAGCTAAATCCACGGATGAAACGATGATAGAACGTTGCAAGGCGATGGAAGTTGCGGACGCCATGGACTGTACGGGGTTCCGGCCAATCAACAATGGCCCGGACCATCTCCGGATCGGCTGAGACCCCAATACTAGACATAATAAAACCCAAGAAGGTAAGCTGAGGAGTCATGAAGGCACACTTCTGTGGGTTCGTACACAACTGCTCTCGCCTCAAAAGAAGACAGACCTGCCGTATATGATCCAAGTGGTCCCCTTTTGTGCGATTATATATAAGGATATCATCAAAATACACAACCACAAAGACTCCAATGAACGGTCGAAGGACCTGAGTCATAAGTCGCATGAAGGTGCTAGGGGCATTAGTTAGCCCAAATGGCATAACCAACCACTCATATAGACCATCTTTGGTCTTAAATGCAATCTTCCATTCATCACCTGGCCTAGTCCTCACCTGATGGTAGACACTCTTATAATCGATCTTAGAGAAGATAGTGGCACCGGCCATCATGTCTAGCATATCATCTAGGCGGGGAATAGGGAACCTGTACTTCACGGTGATTTTGTTGATGGCATGACTGTCAATGCACATTCTCCACGTGCCATCCTTCTTTGGGGCGAGTAATGCGGGAACAGCACACCGACTCATGCTGTCACAAATAGACCCTCTCTACATCAACTCATCGACCTGCCGTTTTAGCTCGACATGTTCCGTAGGACTCATGCGATAGTGAGGAAGATTGGGCAATGAGGAGCCCAGAATCAGGTCGATAGCATGTTGAATATCCCGCATGGGTGGGAGTCCCTCGGGAAGCTCCTCGGGAAAAATATCAGCGAACTCCTGCAGAATAGGAATGACATTGGGTGGGAGATCACCCTCGGACTTCGGCTCCACCTCTCGGACCGTAATAGCAAACACAAGGCAGCCCCTACTAGCCTCCCGCTCCATTTCCCGAGAGCTACTCATCATCAATCTCCTAGTCGAGGGCTCTCCTAGGCCAGATGTAACGGTCATAGCCCGAGCTGGGGGTGGGGTACTGGGCTCAGGGATGGAAGGCTCCGGAGTACTAGGACCAGTAGGACCCCTAACTAAAGGCTTCTTGGGCTGAGAGGGTTGGAGGAGAATCCGTTGGCCAGCAACGTTGAAGGTACAGGTGTTTGACCAGCCATGAAGTGTGGCATCCCGATCAAATAACCAAGGCCTACCAAGAATAATGCTGCCCACCTCCATGGGGAGGACATCCAACCAAATCTCATCACGGTAGGCATGGAATTGTAGTGGGACCAGACACCGCAGCCTAATCGGAATGGAGGTGGAATCCACCCATGATACTCGATAGTGGCAAGGATGATCCACGGGTGTAAGACCAAGACTGGAGATAGTGCCCGTGGAGATTGCATTGATGCAACTCCCACTATCGATGATCACCTTACAAACTTGCTTGCCCAGCCTACAGAATGTATGAAAGATAGTGGTACAACGCCAGTTATCACTGGCCTGTGGCTGGGTGAGACTACACCTGACGACCCCCAAGTGGGTATCGTCCGGATGCTGGGCATCCTGGCCATCACCTTCGGCCTCATAATACTCGTCAGCTAGCTCCGGATCTGCTTCATACCTGACTAACACGAGATCCGTAGGGGTGGCATCCTTGGCCTGTGTGTCCCCAATGACAAGAGATGGGCGAGTGGGACACTGGTTGGCGAAATGGCCAAACACATTGCATCGATAACACTACTGCCGTGATCCACTAGGCTCCCCAATCAAAGGTCCTTTCCCTTTATCCTCCTGACGGATAGGAGGTGAAGGAAACAAGGGATGAGCAGGAGGTGTGGGTGCCGGTGGATGGGCGATGGGTGCCGTAAGTTGTTGGGGACGAGGAAGGTCCCTCGGAGGTGGAGGACGAGGCCTAGGAGTGAACGAATTGGAGCGAGTGGGCTCCTGTGGTGGGGCTATGGGGGCCCTCGGGTACGGGCCAGAAGAACCATGGGGCTCGACACTACGAAGGGGAAAGGAGCCCAACCGATGGGTAGACATGAACTCGGCCTCGAATTGCTCCAATTCAAGAGTAACCTGATACACTTGTTCCAAAGTGGTCACATTGTGGTGAAAAAGTTCATATTGATAGTTTGGCCGCAGACCTCTCCGAAAGTGTGATATGGTCATGGTGCTCTCTTCCGTAACTCTACACCGCAAATAATACTCATCAAACTCGGCGGTGTACTCGGTCACGGATCGGTTCCCTTGGGAGAGACTTTGCCATTTATCTATGAGACGTTGGCGATATGAGGCAGGAAGGTACTTCTCCCTCAATTTCATTTTCATGTCATCCCAAGTGCCGATCGGGGGTTGACGTCGCTGATTTAGCAGGCTCTCCACATTGGTCCAATAAGTTTGGGCCTGCCCATGCAGCTTCATCTTCACGTATCGAACTCTCCGGTGGTCCGTCATCTCAAACCACTCGAAGTACCAGTCCATGTCGGCCTCCCAATCTAAATAGACCTTCGGGTCCAAGGACCCGCTAAAAAGGGGAGGGTCTGCACACACGCTCCGAAGAACGTGATCGTCATCATTGTCATCATGATTCCGTCGTTAGTTACGACGACCATATACCCCTTGCTCATTATCAGATGCATAGTCAGCCACCTCATGCACCTGTTGCCTCCCAACATCTACCGCCTGAGCTCTTGGCGCAGTAGGTTGCTGAGCCGGCTCCTGTTGACCATTGGTCGGCACGAGTTGCGCAGCGGCTGGGGCCCTCCTGAGGACGACAATCCTCCCTACAAGACCCTGGATGGACAGGTCCAAAGCTTTGGCCCGATCCTCGAGGGCTTTCATCCTCCCTTCTAGACGCGTTCCTACGCCATCTAAATGCGTACTAAGGCCATACATACGCGTATCGAGACGATCCATGAGGGCTCAGAACATCTCGGCCGTCGAAGGCTCATCACAGCTACGGGCTCGGGAATCCACCATAGGTGGAGGTGACGAGTATTGGGTACCTCGACGGGTGGGCATGCAAAGACACACGAACTAGGAGATACAGACTAATGCAAACACCGAGTAATACACCTAGACCTAAACCAATATCTGGTACGTGGCGGAGTTAATCAATCTGAAGATCACTCGCGCAAGTGTGCAGCCTTCCCGATAGGCGTAGCCTAACGTTCGGACAACACCTTTTAAAATACCAGATTATCGGGATGAAATGCAATTTTAAAACATTTTTTTTTGAAAATAATGATGATCCTAGACTCGACTTAGACCGTGCAAGACTTATGCAACGACCACCCTTGACTCGACTCGCTCTGATACTAAACTCATGCAGGACGGACACGGGAACCGACTCTAAGTGATGCAGATGACCAGCAACATACCACTATGGAGACACTTTGGCCCGACACTAAGAGTTCCTATGGGCTATACGTCGCTAATAGAAACGCAAGCTCACTCGTCGTCCCAAGCGAGGGGAAACGCGGATCCGCGCGGTTGAGAAACCGGCAGAGTCAAGGGTGGTCGACTCACTTCCGTGCTCGGATCGAGCCACGGGACGAGTCACTCTCTCGCTCACAGTGGTGACATGGACTCACGGGCTAGGTTCCTATCGCACTCAGCAGCGGCACACGACCATATACTAGCTAAGCAAGTAAATGCCAAGAAGTTGAGATCGTTACCTCCACGCTCCCGGCGTGGGGAAGACAACCCCGGCCAATCCTGTACTCCCGGTTAAACAAATACACTGCGGTACAAGAATTTGACCCACTCCACGCAGGGGGGTAATAGGTCGCATGTGGGGCCCGGGAGTAGCGGGAATTGGGTTGACGGGTAGCATCTTGATGTCGCCCGTCGGTGCCAAAACCCGCTTTTTAGTTCTGTTCGGATGGCGCGATCTGCGGGTACATGGGGCCCACGTACTGCCCCTTCCTCTGGACCTGACGGAGTGGGTCCCACTGTGATGGTGACCTCTGGTGGTGCGCTTCCCTGGGCGGTCGTCGAGCTTGAACACCGGCCGGAGGCCGATCGGCTTCGATCTCCAAGTCTTGGAGTTACTGCCCACGGAGCTGCAACCTCTGTTTTGCAGCGCGCGATCCGGCAAGATCTGCCACTGTGGTCACTCCCAACGTCAGATCGATGCACAAGAGGTACCATTGGAAAGTTCTTTCGAAGTACTTTGACCCTCTGTGACTCCAAGAACTTTGTTGGGATCGTGCTTCTGATGGGGAATTTTAGAACCAGACTGATCTCAGTTTCAGGTCTGGCTGGGCAGAATTGAAGTTTCTTTAGAGTTGGCGTTGACCGTAGGGTAGACCTCTGATTCAGACCTCGAGCACTTCATGAAAGTTGTAGAGGGGAAGAGGGAAAAATGGAAATAATTCTTATGACCAATTTGGTGGAGGTTTGGATGGGGAAAGGTATTTTATACTGGTGGGTGGTCGGATCTGGACAGAGGCAGACGGAACTGAGTGGAGATCTAAAAGTGATTTTTAGAAAATAGGTGAAGGCATTTAGAAATTCCAAGAAAATTCGTGGATAGAGGAAGTGTTGGAAAGAACCTCCAGTAAAATTGGGGGCTCAAGCAAAAATCAAAAAGAGGTCCAAAGATGGGAAACTCAGAGTGTTGGGTCCCGTAGTGCAAGAATACGGATCTAGAGGGGGGGTGAATAGATCATTCTACTAAAAACTATGTCCAATTAAAAACACAAACTAGCACACAGCGGAATTTACAAGATTGATCATATTGAGGAATTTAATCTAAACAGGTTTAAACTTAATTCACTCAATCTCACAGAGCTTACATGATTACACAAACAGATAGGATAGTGAACACACAAACACAAGGATCAAACCACAAGACACGGGGATTTTTAAGGTGGTTCGGGACCACGAAGGGCTCCCTACGTCCATCCCTCACCAAACCGGTGAGGCTTCACTACACGCTACAAAAAGTAGCAACACAGGGACGAACCCCAACACCACACACGCTGCTTCCACAGCAAACCACACATGAGTCCTTGCCTCAAATTGCTGCCACAACAGCTCGCACACACACGCACACACACACACCGCTGGAGAACACACCCCACACAAAATACCTCACACGGAGACACAACTCCGTCCACACACATGTAGGACAATGCCTACACAACCACACGAGAGAAAACTCCCAACCACACACGCGGATATACTCCGCACAAATCGACACACATATGACAACACACACACTCGGAGACCCCTTTCTCCAAACACCCACACAAAGTATTCTTGTATATGAAATGAAGACAAATATATGCTATGACCTCCCAAAACAAATACTATAGATGGAGACTAGAAAGATGCATTAAGTATAAGGCTCCCCCTTCTTCAACAAAATCTGTTTATCCCTGGCTCTTTGACGGATGATCATTATTTTGACATCATCTTCTTCTTCTCCTCGAGACCCTCCTCTTTTCCTTCTTTCACTAGCTCTAGATCCTCACGGTGTTAGATCATATCCTCCTTGCAAGAGCATCACTTCGTTTTCCCCCTTTTCTTCACCTATACGAAAGAACACATGAGCATTTGGATTGTTGTATCATAAAAATCGCAGCTCATATACATATGCAAGAGAGAGTGAACAAAGAACATGTAAAACAAGTTCAAGGAGATGATGTTTGTAGCAAATATCTAAAACAGAACTAAGAGCAACTGGAGAACTAAAAGCAAACGGATTTTTCAGTGGATAGAGCTCCCCCTTTTTATTTCATCGAATAGGCTTAAGCTTTTCTGCAGGATGAAGAACATTCTTGAAGGAAGATGAATGATTCTTTGCAAAAATGAAGTTGTAACTTGATTTCCCACGTAGCTTCAAGTAGAGGATCGATTGGAGACTTGAAACCACCTTCTTCCCTTCACATACAAGCTCAGAACAACGTGGAAGAAGCCCATGGAGCAGCTGCTACGTCCCTGCACTCACAAGAGTTAGAATAAGAGAAGAATACTTCAAATCTCACCTCTTCTATTAGGTTTTTGACCCAAGGAGATGGTTTTATGCTTTTAGAATGGTCAAGGGACAGCTTAAAGACCAGATCCATGAATTAGGGAGAGATTTAGGGCAGTTGGAATGGACTGGTTGGACTTTCGGAGCGTGGGCACGAAAGACATCTTTCACTGCGCCGTAGAGGTGTCGACACCTGGTGTCGACACCTGAAGCTCCTACAGTTCAAAAAAGACTCAAACAACAAGTCTGGACACTAGGTGTCGACACCTGGTGTCGACACCTGGTGCTCTGGCTTGCTGCCAGAACCAGGTTCAGGTAGGTGTCGACACCTGGTGTCGACACCTCCTGGGCTAACTGCTGAAAAAGAGGTTCTGGATGTAGGTGTCGACTCAAGGTGTCGACACCTGGTGTCGACACTTGCACTTACAAAAAGCCCAAAGACCCATTTAGCTAAAAATGAAAGCTCCAACCTCACCGTGAGTTTTGGGATAATGAAAGAAGGTTGTGAGGAGTTCTTCCAGCCTACAAAACACAAAGTGAAAATTAGTTTTACTTCAATGTTAATCTCACAAACCAACCCATTTCATTTCACCTTCTTTAATGGAATTTTGGTGACTTGGGAAAGTGTTATCCCTTTGCCATTCCAAGAATGAAAGAATGATGAGTAAATTGCCATTCCAAGAGTGAAGAAGGAACGAGATATCCATTTAAATCCACATAGCAACACTTACCTCATTGTTTTACCTGAGTTCACATTGTCCTTAATTGCTTGTTCTTTTGTTGAATCGTTCATCTAAGAATCACGGAGTTCCAATGTTTAATCACCATTGTATGATGAACAAATTTGGAGTTCAAGGTGTACAAAACTAATCCACTCAAAAACATGATCGAGACATATTGCATTCATCATCAAAAAAAACTCATCAAACCACATATCATTACCTTGGGGGCAAACAATTGTATTTGCATCTCAATCAATCACTCAGCATTACCGAAGTACGCATGAATAACATGATACTCAATATGACATTTAATATGACATTTATCCAAGCATGTTTTCCGTAAAACCTTTTTCATTGAATACAAAGCAATCACATATAAAGATATGAATAACCATTCATGCACAAGGCCAAGCAACAAAGTCGTTTTGTAATCATCAAAATCACATACACAACAATCCCCCCCATTTTGATGATGACAAAATATTATGCTATAATGCTCTCTCCCCCTTTGACATAATCAGAAATGGGGATCAAGATGGGGAACCCATGATGGCATCAAAACCAAAAACAATATTTTTTTTGTTTATAAAGAGAACCAATATGCACAATATGCATGAACTAATGGCACAACTGTGAAATGCAAATGTGGACAATATGGACATACAGAAATGCAAGATAACAAAACGATACGTAAATGCTCACAAGTTGCAGCAATTAGAAATGGTGTATGGCATGACAATAATGAGCAAGCAAACAAGCACTCAAACACCCACAGAAAGGTATTGACTCATGCAAGTCCTGATGACTTAAGCAGAAGATCACATGTAAACCTCTCCCTTTGACATTGACACATTAGCTGATTGGCTTTGATTTTCAAATTTTTAGATTTTTAGTTTTCTTGTGAAATGCATGAAACATGATGTATGAAAATGATGACACATGAAATACATACAATATAATCAAGCAGATATCTATAGATACATGCAACATAACTCCCCCATTTTATTTACAGTGAGGGGATAGGTGTAGGAAAAGTGCAAGTGAGTCATTAAGTTCAGAATGCTCATGATTACACCTAGAGGATTGTGCAGATAAATAGGAAAAGGCGTACAGCAGGTCAAGCAATTAATCAAATTTTCAAAATACATATCCAATCAAATTACCATGTGCAAGTGAGTAACATGCGAATGAAGTTTAGCCATATGGATAACCAGATTTTCAATTAAATATAATAATAATTGCACAGACTGCATTTCAATCTAGAGAGCAGCGTATTGGAGGCTTCCCTCTGCCTCAATCAAATTTAGCATCAGAAATTTTCATACTGACAATCTGATTTTTTCTAAGAAGGATCAGGTTCAAATAATTCTTTTTTACGCGAGGAGACACATGGAGCTCATGCAAGAATCCCCGGTTACTCAGAATACTGAACCTTATCCCCTCATTTTAAATAGAGATACTTTAGTCAACACTTTTCAGAAATGAACCACATCACGTCTCAGGTGACATGTGCCCAATTTACTCAGTGAAACTAAGCGTTGCTCTGCCTTTCATGCCAACCATTTTTTTATGTGGAGGCAGGCAAATTTTGTTGGGTTCGGTGCTATGTATTCAGAGGGGGGGTGAATGAATATATCCTTTAAAAACTTCGCCCAATAAAGAAATTCTTCCTAATACAACCAGAAGCCCAATAAGCAATTGCGGAATTCAGATTTATTAAGACAACTAAAATGCTTATAGATGAACTAACTAGTGACTTAGGAACAATGTCAACGAACTCTCAATACCACAGTCAAACATATAGTGTGCGCAGCAATGAAATGAACACATATAGAAAATCAAACCATATCGACCCTATGCATTCATCTAGCGGCAAACCCACAAAGAGATCAAACCACTTCACAATGATTTTTAGGTGGTTCGATCCTGCAGACCTACATCCACCCCACACTCAAACCCGAGTGTGGATTCCGCTGACTCACAGCTTGAACAGCTGGGCATCACAGCTTGCCATACAATCCGCTGAGCAACACAGCTTGATGTCCAGTGGAATCCACCACTGCAACCGCTGGGGATTACAGCTTACCCGTCCAGAGGCAGCACCTCTGCAAACGCTGACTAATAGCTTGAAGAAAGGAAAAAAGATGAAACAAAAACAAGAAGACAATCAGCGACTGAGAGCTGTAAATGAAGGCACAAATGATATAGCTCTCGAAGGAGCAGCTCTGGCTTGGATTTGATCCAAATGCCAGATATCCACTATCTCTCTCTCTTTCTCTGCTCGAGCTCTCTATCTCTCTCTTTCTCTTCTTTCTCTTCTGCTCTTCTTCTCTTTCTCTTTTTCTTCTCTGCTTCTTCTGCTTCTCTTTTCTTTCTCACAGGATCATGCAGGCTATCCTCTGCTTCAGTCGATCTCTTCTGCTAGAGCTCTCTGTCTCACGATCAGTCTTCTTCAGATGGAAGAAGCTTCATATATATAGAGCAGCAGGAATTTGGCGTGTGCTCTCCACATCTCCCGCCCAAAGGCTTTCGCCAGAACCGAGGCATTTCGACCACCTGGCAGTATCCTGGCTGGGCTGCATCCACATGTCATAATCTGGGCACCTTGTCCTTCCTTGGATCATGTGCCTTCATTAGGCTCTGCAAAGAATCCCTATCAGACAGTCGAATAGGATTATCAGTTTAAGACTGAAACCCCTGTACAGACTTCATAGTATACACAATGCATTGTATAGACTTTGCAAAGCGACATGAATGTATGGACTTTGCAATGTGTAATGTGCAGACGTTATGCAATGTATTGACTTGCGTTCAGCAGCAATGTATAAACTTGAAATATGCAGAGCTTAAGCTATGCCCATACTTCAAATATGCAGAAGTAAACGTGCATCAATGTGTAGACATACCAAACCAAAGTATGAACAAAGAAACACAATGTGCAGACTTCCTGCAATGAGTGAAGCAGTGTATAGAGTTAGAGTGCAGTGAATGTTCAAGTGATGTACAGACTCTGTTTGTGCTATGCAAGCATGCTAAGATGCAATGTATAGACTTTATTAAATGCATTCTATGCAGACCCTGTACAGACTTGATGAGACGATGCATTCACGATGTATAGACTTCAGCTCGTGCAAGCAAAGCCAATGTATAGACTTGGCGTTTGTGTGAGCATGCGATGTACAGACTTTGTGTTGTGAACACAGGTTGTATAGACTTGCTAACAAGCATGAACAAATGGCATTGTATAGACTTGGCAGTGTGTTATGCAGAATGCATCACGCAAAGTATGAACATCAAGAATGAATGCACAAGGGCTGTATGGACTTGACATTCTGAACAATGTACATACTTGCTACCTGAAGTGAGAAATGGAGTGTGTAGACTTTGCTTTTAACAAGGCACAATGTATAGACTTAGTCATGCGTGCAGCAAAGATAATGTACAGACTTGGTCTGTTGTATAGACTTCATGAACGATGTAAAGACTTGCAAGGGAAAGGCTGTACAGACTTGAGCACAGCAAAGCAATTGAATGTATAGACTTCACGATGTGGAGACTTGCCAAAGACAACTGGACGATGTACAGACTTGAGCGAAGCAAAGTTTGTACAGACTTGAAGGTTCACAATGTATAGACTTTGGCAAAGCACCAATGTACAGACTTACACAGTTCTAGCTACAGTGCAATGTTTAGACTTGGAAGCATGTGAACATGGCGCTGTACAGACTTTAAGTGAGAGCCCAATGTACAGACTTGGTGGAACTGAGCGTAGGTAAAGATTAAGAATGTATAGACTTGCTCAGTTCAGCACGTAAGTAAAGATGCCAATGCAGTGTACAGACTTTGCAAGAGACACTAGACGCTGTACAGACTTAGCCACAAGCTGAACAATCGGATCTATAGACTTGATATGAATGCATGAGCAGTCCGATGTACAGACTTGCCAAATGTATAGACTTTAAGTCCAATGCAGGAGGCTGTACAGACTTTGATGAATAAACAAGCCAATGTACAGACTTGCCATTGTAGAGACTTGAGACTTAATGCATGGTGGCGAATGTACAGACTTGCCAGTGTATAGACTTGAGAGCTCTGACTATGTTCACACAATGTATATACTTGAATAGTGAGACACAAGGAGAGACGCTGAATGAGACACTGAAGTCTGTATAGACTTTAACAGTGAGACAGTGTACAGACTTAGCAGCGAGCAGACAGACGACGGCCAAGATAATGTATAGACTTTGCGTCTTATGTGAGACGAACGATGTATAGACTTAGCCAGCCTTCAGCTAGATGTACAGACTTGCCTTAAGCAATGGCTGTACAGACTTCATGAACGATGTTCAGACTTTTGTGTGTGATGAACAACCGATGTATAGACTTATGCATGAAGCAAGGTAATCTGATGTGTAGACTTTCTAAACACAGTGGCATGCAACTAAACGATGTGTAGACTTCAGAAATGCATAGAGACGCTACAGCGTGACAGCGTCGACGCAGTAGTTCACCCTGATGTGAAGTTAGATCTGGGTCAGTTCAGTGGGTCGACGCAGTGACCCCATGCGTCAACGCATCCAGCCTTATCTTCAAAGCCATCTGAGGCATTTCAAGGCTACGTCAACCTCGTGGACTCAATGGGTTGACGCCATCTGAACTACTTACGAGATGTATAGACATGCGAATCTGATGTAAAGACTTGAGGGGGGTCGACCCATCTAAGAAGTGGGTCAACCCACAGAGCTAGCACACTCATGCATTCTCCACAGAACAGATCAGATATAACACACTCATGCATTCTCCACAGAATAAATCAGTCATATGCATTCATGTTACTATCATTCAATGTGATGTTCTTAGCAAAACAATATGGTGACTCATTTATGTTGCTATCATTAAAACACCACATAATCATCAAAGCACAAGGGGCACAATAATCTCCCCCTTTCTGATGATGGCAACATAATGAGTCACACTGACTCGTGAAACTATTCTCCCCATTTGACACAATCAAAAAGAGAGGAAATAGTTTGAGAGACAAAATTCAGCACACAAAGTCAGAGAATGAATCATGGTTCATTAAAATGAGGTTCTCCCTTATGACAATGAAACAGCTCTCCCCCTATCAACATGCAAGATGTACTACTCTCCCCTTAAAAGTAGATGACCCATAACGCCCCCTGAAGTGTAGGAATGAACTCTGGTTATCCAATAAATCAATCTGAAATTTGCCATTACAAATAATCTGAATTCTGGTTGCATGAACAGAATGAACTAGGTGAAAAATCCACAGAACCAGAGTTGATTGCTAAACAAGATGGAAGATTCTAACAGTGTGGAGAGTAAAGTGATTGAAGATAGAAAGGCAAGAGTAGATAACAATCATCACAAGACATCTCAATGAATAATCAATATCAAGATTTATGTTGATCAGGCTATCTGGAAAGAATCTGATCATGAGGGATTTTAATGCTTGCACCACTTCAATAAGTCTTAAGAAGTATAGACTCTTCTATCATAAAGGGTTATGAAGTGGCAACTTAACCAATCTGATTTAATTATGATATATACCAAATTTGTCAAATTAAACTCAATACTCATATCTGAATCCAAGTTTTAATAAAGGTGAACCAAATATTCAGATAACACTCAAAATCAATCATCTTTATCTTACACACATGATCTCAATGACTCTTTTAAGAGTTACATAGATTAGTATTGATGTTAAACACTTTTTCCAAGAATATGAGTTGACAGACTTTTCAATATATTTTCATTTGAAGCACATTATATTTTTTTTCTGAGCAATTTAGGTTGATCATCACATTTTTACATGAGGCACAACACGTCTTAGGTGAAGTGACCCAGTTACTCAGTGGGATAACTGTCATTGTCTCTCAACTTTGAGAACAGAGTTAGCAATATGATTATCTTTTTACATGAGGAGACACCTTGATTAGAGGCCAGACTCCCCAGTTACTCAACACAGGCATGCCATTGCTCTGTCAGGTTTTTCAGTAAATTTCATCAGAGATAACTATGGCACCTCATGACATAAGTTACTTTATTTCATTGATAAAGAACCCAGTTTCTCAGTGACCAAGACATTGCTCTGAATTCACAATTTTTCATTTAGTCAACATTTCTCAAGTTAATGTTTAACCACAGCACTCACCCTATGTATCTCTACCAAAGTAGCCTTGATTTCAAATTTTCAGATATCAGATGAGAGAATCTAAGGTTTACATGACACATGTGGTTAAAGTTTATTAAACCTTATTATTCAGATATTTTCAATTCATTTAATTACAAATCTGAGAATACATTAATCTTATATCAGTCTGATTCAGTGATAATTCTTAAACCTATATGATAGGAATTTCTACAAAGTTCTCAGACTGAATTGCATGACATGCAGCTTAAGTACCTTAGATCAGAACAAAAAAAATTAGCTGACCAACTAATCAACAGTAGAACCAAACAGTCACACCGGCTAAGAGATATATGAAGGATGAGCATAAGCTGGTGGAAGAGTAAATCACCAATAGAGAAATGTATTAAAAGAGAGTTTATCATCAGATAGTAGCTGAGTCTAGAATACAGACTGATCAGTTGTTTTAGAGAGGACAGCAGAAAATTTAATTGAACCAAACTGAGAGCATTAAAAGATCTAATAAGCTAGACATGAGGATTTCAGGTGAGTGTGAATGAGAAGATCAGAAAACTTCCTCTGTCTAGATTCATCATGACAATAGCAAGGCATGAGCAACATAATGGTTAGTCAAGACAAGTTGAGCTCCCCCTGACTAAGTGCACGATGTGAAGGATAAAGCATAAGCAGCAATATGATTGATCAAAAACAGTTGGACTCCCCCTGACTATATGCATGAAATGTATTGAAAGCACATCACATGATATAAAAGTTTGCATTCAGATATGATTCATGCAAATTAGACAGAAGAGAATTACCATAAGCATGATTGTTCAATTCACATTTCAGAAAGTTTTAGTTTAACATCAACAAATCAACATGATATGCAACTTTCCCTGCCTATATGAAAACTTGACCCTTGGTACTTGGTGGGGAGCCTGGTCTCAAGGACCATCTCACACATAGTAAGAACCTCCAGGCAGATTTCCCTATCTTTTAGTAGCTTACCATTTGATATACCAGGGTTATGCAAAGATATGCAGTGCAAAGAAGTCCTATGTGTAGACAGTTACTTCTTTTTGGAGTTTTCAGTATGATGATGTGCAATGCATTCACTACATGTATGCATATGCAATTTCAGACAATCATCAATATGCAAATCATGTATGAGGAGAGTTCAGAAAATCCAAACCTGACAATGCTGAACATGAAAGAATATGCAAAACACAGATTTAACATGCTATGCAGAATGTTTACTCAAACATCAGAGCATTCTTTATTCGGATAGCATCATGCGAGAGCAATCAACTTTTCAAGATAAATCAATTTAGCATAGACAGATCATTATGATATGCGATCATCTAAAGGACACAACTTCAGAAGAAAGAATTTAAACTGAGTTTTCAGAACTAACCTGAATAGTCCACTTCTGGGGGTTCCATTTTTGAGTGCCTTGGATTATTAACCCCTTTATTCTTCAGCTTCCAAGGCACACCTGCAAATATGTTAATCAATTTGATCCTGCAGGAACCCAAGAAGTCTTGGGTCCTGAATTAGCCCTGATGGGTGTTCTGAACAATCTTTTAGCAATATTATCATCATGATCCATCAGGTAACAATTATCCATGGAATGACCAAAATTTCCACAGTATCTACATGAAGCAGCATAATTTCTGGTCCTATGATGCATATCAACAGCAGCATGAGACCTATGAAACTGAGCATGAATTGTTCTATTGTATGCATGAGCAGTTTGTTTCTTATTACCTGATGACCAACATTCAGTAAATCTGTGACCTACCTTGCCACAGTTAAAACATGAAATGTTTCCAGTTCTTGTTCTGGGGAATTCAGCAGATTTGAAGTTAATATGAGTTCCCTGAACATGCCAGCAGTCCTTGACTGCATGACCATATTTCCCACATTCAAAGCATCTAAGATGCTTGCGTTTTGAGTTATTGTTACCCCAATATTTTTCAGTCCAGCACTCATTTGCCTTGTGCCCTGACTTGTTGCAAGTGAAACAGATAATATGCTGACCTGAAGTAGATTTATATCTATGTGGGCCATGAGCATGTGTGAAAAATCTTGAATTCACATTGTTGACTTCTTTCATTTTAAAACATGCATTCATTAGATGACCACGCCTACCACAGTAATAACAGGATGCATCAAATTTCTTAGTGGCATAGTTTCTATCAGATGAATTCCTAGAATGCAATGTTTTATTTGCATGCTCATCTTCTTTTAATAGTCTGCAATCGTCCATGATATGTCCAGCTTTGCCACAGTAATAACATGAGAATTCCTTCTCAGATGCATCCGAGTGAGTAGATGAATTGTGAGTGGCATGCGTTAATCTATCAGACTCCACACTGCTAGCAGAATTCACAGTACATGCAGGGACAATTTTGACTTTTTTCATCTGACCATTCTTTTTCAATTTTTTACCCCCTTTCACAATTTTCGTTTGCTTTTCATTTTTCTTGGTTTTGAATTGAAATACATATGTTGAAGGTGATTTCTGATTTTTATTTTATTTTGGGGATTGACTTGAAGTACCAGCTACATCAGAGCTTTGCACAAAAGTAGTGTATAGCTGGTTTCTAGTAATTTCCTTAACATCAGAACTACAGCTTATCCACCTTTTTGAGTTCTTATCCTCACTTTTCATGACATCTTTCATCTTTCCTTTTATTTTAGCAGACTCAATTTCTGAATTTTTCAGATCATGAATATTATTTTCCAAAGATGCTATATGAAGCTCATAACTGGCTATCTCCTGTTCACTGCAATTGACACATTCACTTAAGACTTTAATTATTTGTAGTTTTATACTTCTCAACCTCTTGTTCAAGATTGCTCAATATTTTTAATTCTTTATCACAGACAGCTTTTCCCTTTTCTGTGGTGAGAAGTCTTTCAGACAAGCCAGTGTTTAACCATTTCAATTTTTCAACTTCAGCTTTCAATTCAGTGTTTTCTTCCTCAAAATTTTTATACTGAATTTCATTACCAGCACATCTCTCTCTTCAAGACATCAGCTCCAGTTTTTCAATTAGTTCCTCTTCCCTTTCTTCCACATTAGTTTTTTCAAGAATCATATTTTTGTGATCCTCTTTAAACGAGGCAATTTACTTATTCAGCCATTCATTCTCACTAAAAAGATCTTCATTACGTTCTCTTAGAGCTGAGCACATTTTGCAGTTTGATTCAGCAGAAGAAGAATGTGAAACCTCATCATTGATTTCATTTATTCTAGCCATAAGATTTTCATTTTTCTTTTGAAATTCTTTATTCTCAAGTTTCAGTTTGTCCAATTCAGAATTAACTTCAGTAAGTTCTTGCATGTTTTTTAGATGCTCATTTTTCTTATCATTCAGCTGATTCTCAATTTCTGAAATTTTGTCCAAGCATGTTTGTTTTTCAATTTTTAGAGAATCATTTTGTTTCTTAAGGTTCTGAACACCTAGCATACATGCATCATAAGATTGTTTCAGATTTGGACAGTTTTCACAGGAATTTTTCAAATTTATTTTATCACATTTCTTTTTCAACTTTTTGTTTTCAGATTTTAATTTCTTGGATACTTTTAACAAATCTTCATACATCACTATCAATTCATCAAAAGAGTATCCATCTGATCCGGACCTTACCTGAGATGAGGTCTCATCATCATCATTTCTCCGATCAGCCATCAAGCATTTCTTGTGATTCCTGGTGAGCTTTAGTTTTTCCAAAATTTCTTTGGCAGACATGCAAGAGGAAATACATGAGATTAGAGCTCTGTCAATTGATTCTTTCATTAAAACTAATGCTCTAGTATTGACAGAGTCTTTCAATTTATCCTTCTCAGTCCATCTAGATTTATCTTTTGATAAGTTGTATGGACCGTGAGTCATTACCTTCCAGAGATTATGATCAGTTGTTTTTACATACCGATGAAACTTGTCTAACCAAAATTCAAAATCATTACCTCTAAATATCGGAGGATTAGCCATCGAGATGTAATGAGTGCACCGAAATCAGATAAGCAAATAAAGACACTAAGACGGTGAAACAAAACACAGAACACAGGAAGCACACTCTGAAATGCACCAACCAGAAATGCAAGATCTACTACGGAATATTAGATCCTATGCACAGCAACCCGCTCTGATACCAAGTGTTGGGTTCGGTGCTATGTATTCAGAGGGGGGGTGAATGAATATACCCTTTAAAAACTTCGCCCAATTAATAAATTCTTCCTAATACAACTAGAAGCCCAATAAGCAATTCCAGAATTCAGATTTATTAAGACAACTGAAATGCTTATAGATGAACTAACTAGTCACTTAGGAACAATGTCAACGAACTCTCAATACCACAGTCAAACATATAGTGTGCGCAGCAATGAAATGAACACATATAGAAAATCAAACCATATCGACCCTATGCATTCATCTAGCGGCAAACCCACAAAGAGATCAAACCACTGCACAATGATTTTCAGGTGGTTCGGTCCAGCAGACCAACATCCACCCCACACTCAAACCCGAGTGTGGATTCCGCTGACTCACAGCTTGAATAGCTGGGCATCACAGCTTACCTTACAATCTGCTGAGCAACACAGCTTGATGTCCAGTGGAATCCACCACTGCAACCGTTGGGGATTACAGCTTACCCGTCCAGAGGCAGCACCTCTGCAAACGCTGACTAACAGCTTGAAGAAAGGATAAAAGATGAAACAAAAACAAGAAGACAATCAGCGACTGAAAGCTGTAAATGAAGGCACAAATGATATAGCTCTCAAAGGAGCAGCTTTAGCTTGGATTTGATCCAAATGCTAGATATCCACTATCTCTCTCTCTTTCTCTGCTCGAGCTCTCTATCTCTCTCTTTCTCTTCTTTCTCTTCTGCTCTTCTTCTCTTTCTCTTTTTCTTCTCTGCTTCTTCTGCTTCTCTTTTCTTTCTCACCGGATCGTGCAGGCTATCCTCTGCTTCAGTCGATCTCTTCTGCTAGAGCTCTCTATCTCACGATCAGTCTTCTTCAGATGGAAGAAGCTTCATATATATAGAGCAGCAGGAATTTTGCATGTGCTCTCCACATCTCCCGCCCAAAGGCTTTCGCTAGAACCGAGGCATTTCGACCACCTGACAGCATCCTGGCTGGGCTGCATCCACGTGTCATAATCTGGGCACCTCGTCCTTCCTTGGATCACATGCCTTCATTAGGCTCTGCAAAGAATCCCTGTCAGACAGTCGAATAGGATTATCAGTTTAAGACTGAAACCCCTGTACAGACTTCATAGTATACACAATGCATTATATAGACTTTGCAAAGCGACAGGAATGTATGGACTTTACAGTGTGTAATGTGCAGACGTTATGCAATGTATGGACTTGCGTTCAGCAGCAATGTATAGACTTGAAATATGCAGAGCTTAAGCTATGCCCATACTTCAAATATGCAGAAGTAAACGTGCATCAATGTGTAGACTTAGCAAATCAAAGTATGAACAAAGCTACATAATGTGCAGACTTCGTGCAATGAGTGAAGCAGTGTATAGAGTTAGAGTGCAGTGAATGTTCAAGTGATGTACAGACTCTGTTTGTGCTATGCAAGCATGCTAAGATGCAATGTATAGACAATATTAAGTGCATTCTATGCAGACCCTGTACAGACTTGATGAGACGATGCATTCATGATGTATAGACTTCAGCTCGTGCAAGCAAAGCCAATGTATAGACTTGGCGTTTGTGTGAGCATGTGATGTACAGACTTTGTGTTGTGAACACAGGCTGTACAGACTTGCTAACATGCATGAACAAATGGCATTGTATAGACTTGGCATGTGTGTTATGCAGAATGCATCACGCAAAGTATGAACATCAAGAATGAATGCACAAGGGCTGTATGGACTTGACATTCTGAACAATGTACATACTTGCTACCTGAAGTCAGAAATGGAGTGTGTAGACTTTGCTTTGAACAAGGCACAATGTATAGACTTAGTCATGCGTGTAGCAAAGATAATGTACAGACTTGGTCTGTTGTACAGACTTTATGAAAGATGTAAAGACTTGCAAGGGAAAGGCTGTATAGACTTGAGCACAGCAAAGCAATTGAATGTATAGACTTCACGATGTGAAGACTTGCCAAAGACAACTGGACGATGTACAAACTTGAAGGTTCACAATGTATAGACTTTGGAAAAGCACCAATGTACAGACTTACACAGTTCTAGCTACAGTGCAATGTTTAGACTTGGAAGCATATGAACATGGCGTTGTACAGACTTTAAGTGAGAGCCCAATGTACAGACTTGGTGGAACTGAGCGCAGGTATAGATTAAGAATGTATAGAGTTGCTCAGTTCAGCACGTAAGTAAAGATGCCAATGCAGTGTACAGACTTTGCAAGAGACACTAGACGCTGTACAGACTTAGCCACAAGCTGAACAATCGGATGTATATACTTGAGATGAATGCATGAGCAGTCCGATGTAAAGACTTGCCAAATGTATAGACTTTAAGTCCAATGTAGGAGGCTGTACATACTTTGATGAATAAACAAGCCGATGTACAGAATTGCCAATGTAGAGACTTGAGACTTAATGCACGGTGGTGAATGTACAGACTTGCCAGTGTATAGACTTGAGAGCTCTGACTATGTTCACGCAATGTATAGACTTGAATAGTGAGACACAAGGAGAGATGCTGAATGAGACACTGAAGTCTGTATAGACTTTAACAGTGAGACAGTGTACAGACTTAGCAGCAAGCAGACAGACGACGGCCAAGACAATGTATAGACTTTGCGTCTTATGTGAGACGAATGATGTATAGACTTAGCCAGCCTTCAGCTCGATGTACAGACTTGCCTTAAGCAATGGCTGTACAGACTTCATGAATGATGTTCAGACTTTTGTGTGTGATGAACAACCGATGTATAGACTTATGCATGAAGCAAAGCAATCTGATGTGTAGACTTTCTCAACACAGTGGCGTGCAACTAAACGATGTGTAGACTTCAGAAATGCATAGAGACGCTACAGCGTGACAGCGTCGACGTAGTAGTTCACCCTGATGTGAAGTTAGATCTGGGTCAGTTCAGTGGGTCGATGCAGTTACCCCATGCGTCAACGCATCCAGCCTTATCTTCAAAGCCATCTGAGGCATTTTAAGGCTGCGTGAACTTCGTGGACTCAATGGGTTGACACCATCTGAACTACTTACGAGATGTATAGACATGCGAATCTGATGTAAAGACTTAAGGGGGGTCGAGCCATCTAAGAAGGGGGTCGACCCACAGAGCTAGCACACTCATGCATTCTCCACAGAACAGATCAGATATAACACACTCATGCATTCTCCAAAGAATAAATCAGTCATATGCATTCATGTTGCTATCATTCAATCTGATGTTCTTAGCAAAACAATATGGTGACTCATTTATTTTGCTATCATTAAAACACCTCATAATCATCAAAGCACAAGGGGCACAATAACTTTTTCCTCAACTATCTCTTATCATCCATGCAGCAAGTTGAATTACTTTAGAGTGTTGAAATGAAATTCCTATATCCTTATGAATAACACTCAATTTCACATTATAGTGCATGAAGTGTGCGAATTTGATTTAACATGTATGGAGAAAATTTAACTCAAAACAAGATAGTGCAGCTCCCCCTATATAAATGCAATAATCATGAAATGCTCCCCCAGAGAGTTTGACATGAAGCACACTTGTTAAGACTCAGATGCAACAATATTTATCACTAGAGTATTTGATCTTAGAAGTTTCAAAGGAAGGGGTTTTAGCATATATTAACATGCAAGCATACAATGGAGATATGCATATATGCAGTCCAGAATGCAAACATATGCAATTTCAGTGCTGGAATTTTTGGCCCCAAGGGTATGATATCATTGTTGGGAGTATCTATTTTGGCATTTATGCAACATAAAATGTTCAAAATGATGCATTTTAAAATATGCACTAAATGTATCATGAAAATGCCAAGGATGCAACAAGACACACGGTGAGCTTCGTATTCCAAAAGCACTATGTGAATGATATGCAGAGAACGATATGCAAATATGCAATGTGATGCACGATTTCAAATGCACATGACAACTCTATATGCATCTAATGCAACTAATGCATGACATGAAAAAAAAAATTTTAATGTGAGATCACACTTTTATTTTGAAAAGAGAATTCAATAAATTCATTCAAGGCATCAAAATCATCACATGTGAACTTTTTCATGAAAATAGTTTTGCTTTTATCCAAAGAATGAGTAGCACATTGGTACAGACCATGGAATATTAATCAAATTCAGTCCTCAAAAAGTTCAGCCACAGAATAACATCATCATGCTGAGAGAATGGAAAAACATCAATCTCAAAATTTTCAGCTTGCAAGACTCCCCCATAATTAATGCATGATTTCAGAAATTTCATTTAAGTTTGATGCCATATGCATAGATGATTCATGGTACCGGGCGGAGGCACATTCTCACGCATGGTGATAGCTTTCAGACAGGCATGACCTGCCCTTCCACATGTCACCATTTTATATACCATGTAATCATTTAAATGATGATCAGAAAAATACAATACAATCCCATATGACATCGGGGGTTTAGCAAACACATGGGCCTTGAATAACAATTTCAATTTCACTGTCTGTCAAGAGATGGCACTGGCATCAAGCCCATAGAGCTTTAGCCAAATAATTTATTTTCTCACCTTTGCATTGAGTTACCTTTATTAACATCCTCAAATTCTCCACTTTATTCCGCTTGCTGTAATCTTCATCAACAAGCTCCAAATCTCAATGGAAGTAGATCAAATCTGGCATTGAAGTCCTCTTTAGCTCATTTATTTCTCTCCTGCAAGAAATATAATGATATTAACCAAAAGAAATAGAAGTAGATCAAATCTGGCGTTGAAGTCTTCTTGAGCTCCTTTCTTTCTCTCCGTGATTTCAATGGTGGATGGTCATAATCAAACCTGCACTGTAAAGAGCTCAATTCATGTCAATATTAAGCCAATGCATATGAAGAAACTAACTTCGAGGCTTTTCAACCCATAAGACTCTCTCTCTCAGCCTGTAATATCAGAAACTCAATTTCATATCAATCTCAATTCAGTACAAATGAGAAAACTAATCTCAGTGCTTTTCTTCCACAAGACAATCTCCTATGAGCTGCAAGTATGTATGATGAATTGCAGCTATCAATACAAGTGATTCACTCAAGTTGACATGAGTTCAAAATTCATTTCAGAAATTTCAAGTTTAGTCCAACAATGTAAAGAGTCAAGTCTATGCATATAAAGCACAAGTCTTAAACACATGAAGAACCAAGTCTAAGCACATGTGTAGACAAGGTTGATGCACATAAACTACACATGACTGCCTCTTCAAAACTGCATATTAAAGACATAATTTCCAGCAGTATGAACTGAGAATTCACACAAGTAAGGTGTGCAAAGCATGAACAACCAACTTACAAATCAATATCAACTCATGGACTCGAGCTTTTCAACCTTATAAAGCCACCTGCAAAACAAGATGTCAACATACTTGCATTGGCCTCAAGGCATTCCTGCATCAAAGTTCTCATTTGGTTGTTTTGGGTACCCAAGTTTTCTTGAGTCCCGAATGGTTAGTTGCACCTCTAGTGGGTGCCTTCCACAGTTTTTGGGCATGTATATCATCAAAATGCATTAAGGAGCAATCATGGATGGTATATCCAAACTCACCACAATAATGACAACAACCGAAAGACTTTAGATTTTTCTTGTAAGAATGAGCATGGAATTTCTGTGGGTTTGTGGAGATGTTATCATTTTTTAAACTAAAGTAATTGTTCATCCTGTGACCGAACCTTCCACAATGAAAACAGTTCAATAGAGCAAATCTTTCAAATGGCCTTCTTGCATGAACATAAGAGTTATCAAAAGTTTTTTTTGTGTTCAATAACTTTCTTGGCTTTGTGAAGCCATTCATTTTCTTGCATGCTTCTAGATCTTCAGATTTCATCAAAAGGCAATCATGCATCATATGACCAAGTTCACCACAATAATAACATGAGATTTTCTTTGTGGATGCATGTGTGTGTGCAACTTGATTTTTCTTGGCATTCATCGTGACACCAACAACATTTTTAGCCTTTTGATGCATGTTTTGTTTCTTTTTCAGATTTTCATTTGATCTCTTTGTTGTTTGAGGAGCAGATTGATTTGGAGACCCATTTGATGTGCTGGCTATATTTGAACTATAGACAAATGATGTAAAGACTTTATTTTAAAATTTTGTTTATTCACAGGATTATAGCCCAGCCCCTCTCTTTAGAAATTCACCTTAGTCCCCAATATCTTGTTCAAATTTTATTTCCCATTTACAAACTTAGACAATGATACATTCAAGTCAACAATTTCAGATTCACGGGATGCAATGTGCAATTCATAGTTAGCTATTTCTTGTTCAAGCACATGCATTTTATCATATTCATCAACAATCACAGATTTTCCTTTTTCAAGATTTTTAAGATTTTTTAATCTACTTTCAAGCAGGGAGATCTGAATTAGCATCGCACTATTCTCCTTTTTAAGTTCTTCAATTTCATTTACAAGTTTATCATTCATAATCAATTCACATCAAATATTCTGATCAATAGAGTTTGATTCCATTTTATTTCTTAGAGCTTTTTTAGTTTTCTCCAATTGATCAATTTTGTTCTTGAGGGTAACATTTTCATTTCTTAAACAAGCAATGGTTTCATTGTAACATTCAACATCATGATCTAAAAGTTCATTCAAGTTATCAAGCTCAGAACACTTATCACAAGATCCATTTTCATGGAGCATGTTTTCAGATTTCTTTTTCAATTTCCTATTTTCTGACTTGATTTTCTTATATTTATTTTTCAACTCATCATAAGCATCAACAAGATCATCAAGAGTAAATTCTTCAGAATCTGAATTTACCTCTTCTGTATTTTTCACTTTGTTGATCTGCATCATCGGCCATGAGACATTTTTACCTTTCCTTCTCTTGAGCTTTGATCAACCGATCCATAAGCTCCTTTGTCGTCCTACAATAAGATACAAATAGATACTTGTTAGTATTTACAGAAGCTTGCAATAGACTAAAAGCAGTAACATTATCATGATGCATCATTTTATCCTGATTAGATCACTTGGTCTCATCTAGAGGTAATATGTGTGGACCATGATAAATCAATTTCCAAAGTCTATGATTAATAGAATTGATCACCACACACAATTTGCCTAGCCATGAATTGAAATCCGAACGAGTGAAGATTGGTAAACAATTCATTCAGATATGTTCAGCAGAAAAATTCATGATTGTAGAATGCACTAAGATCACTCTGTAGATCGCAAGATCTAGGGACAACAGAGCCTCTCTCTGATACAAATTGTTGGGTCCCGTAGTGCAAGAATACGGATCTAGACGGGGGGTGAATAGATCCTTCTACTAAAAACTATGTCCAATTAAAAACACAAACTAGCACACAGCGGAATTTACAAGATTGATCATATTAAAGAATTTAATCTAAACAGGTTTAAACTTAATTCACTCAATCTCACCGAGCTCACACGATTGAACAAACAGATTGGATAGTGAACACACAAACACAAGGATCAAACCACAAGACACGGGGATTTTTAAGGTGGTTCGGGACCACGACGGGCTCCATACGTCCACCCCTCATCAAATCGGTAAGGCTTCACTACACACTACAAAAAGTAGCAATACGGGGACGAACCCCAACACCACACACGCTGCTTCCGCAGCAAACCACACATGAGGCCTTGCCTCAAATTGCTGCCACTGCAGCACGCACACACACGCACACACACACACACCGCTGGGGAACACACCCCGCACTAAATACCTCACACGGAGACACAACTCCATCCACACACACGTAGGACAATACCTACACAACCACATGGGAGAAAACTCCCAACCACACATGCGGATATACTCCGCACAAATCGACACACATATGACAACACACACACTCGGAGACCCCTTTCCCCGAACACCCACACAAAGTATTCTTGTATATGAAATGAAGACAAATATATGCTATGACCTCCCAAAACAAATACTATAGATGTAGACTAGAAAGATGCATTATGTATAAGGCTCCCCCTTCTTCAACAAAATCTGTTTCTCCTTGGCTCTTTGACGGATAATCATTATTTTTACATCATCTTCTTCTTCTCCTCGAGACGCTCCTCTTTTCCTTCTTGCACTAGCTCCAGATCCTCACGGTGGTAGATCATATCCTCCTTGCAAGAGCTTCACTTCATTTTCCCCATTTTCTTCACCTATACGAAAGAACACATGAGCATTAGGATTGTTGTATCATAAAAATCGCAGCTCATATATATATGCAAGAGAGAGTGAACAAAGAACATGTAAAACAAGTTCAAGGAGATGATGTTTATAGTAAATATCTAAAACAGAACTAAGAGCAATTGGAGAACTAAAAGAAAACAGATTTTTCAGTGGATAGAGCTCCCCCTTTTTATTTCATCGAATAGGCTTAAGCTTTTCTGCAGGATGAAGAATGTTCTTGAAGGAAGATGAATGATTCTTTGCAAAAATGAAGTTGTAACTTGATTTCCCACGTAGCTTGAAGTAGAGGATCGATTGGAGACTTGAAACTGCCTTCTTCCCTTCACATACAAGCTCAGAACAATGTGGAAGAAGCCCTTGGAGCAGCTGCTATGTCCCTGCACTCACAAGAGAAGAATACTTTAAATCTCACCTCTTCTATTAGGTTTTTGACACAAGGAGATGGTTTTATGCTTTTAGAATGGTCAAAGGACAGCTTAGAGACTAGATCCATGAATTAGGGAGAGATTTAGGGCAGTTGGAATGGACTGGTTGGACTTTCAGTGCGTGGGCACGAAAGTCATCTTTCACTGCGCCGTAGAGGTGTCAACACCTGGTGTCAACACCTGAAGCTTCTACAGTTCAAAAAAGACTCAAACAGCAAGTCTGGACACTAGGTGTCGACACCTGGTGTTCTGGCTTGCTGCCAGAACCAGGTTCAGGTAGGTGTCGACACCTGGTCTCGACACCTCCTGGGCTAACTGCTGAAAAAGAGGTTCTGGATGTAGGTGTCGACTCGAGGTGTCGACACCTGGTGTCGACACCTGGTGTCGACACTTGCACTTACAGAAAGCCCAAAGACCCATTTAGCTAAAAATGAAAGCTCCAACCTCACCGTGAGTTTTGGGATGATGAAAGAAGGTTGTGAGGAGTTCTTCCAGCCTGCAAAACATAGAGTGAAAATTAGTTTTGCTTCAATGTTAAACTCACAAACCAACCCATTTCATTTCACCTTCTTTAATGGAATTTTGGTGACTTGGGAAAGTGTTTTCCCTTTGCCATTCCAAGAATGAAAGAATCATGAGTAAATTGCCATTCCAAGAGTGAAGGAGGAACGAGATATCCATTTAAATCCACATAGCAACACTTACCTCATTGTTTTACCTGAGTTCACATTGTCCTTAATTGCTTGTTCTTTTGTTGAATCGTTCATGTAAGAATCATGGAGTTCCAATGCTTAATCACCATTGTATGATGAACAAATTTGGAGTTCAAGGTGTACAAAACTAATCCAATCAAAAACATGATCGAGACACATTGCATTCATCATCAAAAAAAACTCATCAAATCACATATCATTACCTTGGGGGCAAACAATTGTATTTGCATCTCAATCAATCACTCAGCATTACCGAAGTACGCATGAATAACATGATGCTCAATATGAAATTTAATATGACATTTATCCAAGTATAATTTCCATAAAATCTTTCTCATTGAATACAAAGCAATCACACATGAAGATATGAATAACCATTCACGCAAAAGGCCAAGCAACAAAGTCGTTTTGTAATCAGCAAAATCACATACACAACACAGAGCTATTGTGAATCTAGACTGAAAGCTGGCAGATCATGATGGAAAGGAAGAACGAAAATCAAAAATTGCAAAGACGTGGTGAAGAGCCCTGGAACTCACCCTGAAAGTTTGGGCTCCAGATGAACTCGTGGCTGAGGGCTAAAAATCCGAGAATGGCCTGTTGTCACCCGATTGGCAGAATACCGACGGAGGCGGTGGCGGTGCAACGGCGGCTCGATGGAGGCGGCGGCGGCAACGACAAACTCCACACCAGATAGATGAGACTCCCCACCTCAGAACACAGCCTTCCCAGCTGCAAGAAGAAGAGAGGAGAGAGAGAGAGGGGCGGCCCTTGCTTAGATCTAATAAAAATCAGATTTTCATATGCATTAATTCCACTCAAAATAGAAATACAAGGCTTTTATAGAAAATAAAAAAAGTCTAGTTCTATCCCTAGATCTAGGATTGGTGGGGGGTAAAAGAGGGAGTCCACAATTATTTCTCCGATGTGATTTGGAACAAATAAAGTAAAACTACAAATCCTAATAAACTACATTGAGCACCCTCTTGACTTTTATGGTTCAACATTTTGAATTTTTGTTCCCTTTGTCTCCCCCTTGGTCCAACCCTTCTAGAAGCCCACCATGGAGGGTTGACTGACCCCACATGGGCCCAAGAGATGAGGTGGATCAATGGGAGAAGAGATGGGGGGCCCGCGGGACCCAAGTGGTCCCATTTTACAAATAAACCCCTCTTACAATCCAAATTACAATCCAAATAAAGTCAAATAAACACACATTACACACAAATAAAGTCTCAGTAAATACTATAAATATCGACACTCAAGGGGGAGTCTCCAGACTGTCTCCGAGCCAAATAGAAGCCGATGTAGCCCGAGTGGTGCTCCACGTACGGTACCAACGGCTCGCCGGTTCGTGCTTCTTGATCGCTCTGGTGTCTGCACCACAATGACTAGACAGACCTAGGAGGGGCGCCCCTAGGCCTAGCCCATTGAATTGGGCACAATAGCAAACCTAATCAACCATATGACAGAGAACTTAGGTAAATGACTCACTAACCTAGGTATTGGACTCAAATAAAGGGAAAATTGCACAGTTTATGACTCAAATAAAATATAAAAATTACATGACTAGACTCAAAAAAATATGACAAACACAATGACGCATGCCGACAAACAATCCGAGCCTCAAAAATGTGGAGGGGCAATGGATGCCCCCATCATACCCCCGGGGTGGGGAAAACTCGACCCCGTCGAGTATGGGTCCTCCAGGGAAGTTGTACACCAAATGCAGCTCCGGGCGAGCCACGATATCCAAACTCAACTCCGTGTCCCCAGGCAGGGGATGGCTCTTCAGCCTCTCAAAGTAGCTCGGGCACACCCTCTTGCTGGCGATGGTACTCTGCTTGCCTAGTATTCCCTCCGTGTACTCACGTCGGGCTCTCAAGCTGATTGGTGGAGGTTCTCCGAAGGTGTCACTCTCAATGGTGGGTAGAGGCTCGAGGTACTCACTAGGATCCACCACGGTGCCCATATAGGGTGCCGACTCTGCCACGTGGGAGATGGGGTGAATCCCAAAACCCATCGGTAAGTCCAACCCGTAAGTCAGGTTGCCAAAGCCACTCGGAACTTGACAAGGTTCAAGTCCTCGTGCGCTCAAATTGGAGGTGACCCTAGGGTAGAGTCACTCCAAAGTCATCATCGCCAAGTTGCCAACTTGGAATTCCAAGTGGCGCTTGCGAGCTTTTGCCCGCTTCTTGTGATTCTCACCGCTCGTTGCTTGTTGCTTGCTTAAATAGACATGCCATGTGATGCGGGACGGACCACGGACACGACAAGCTCGTAACTGCCCCTTAACGAGGGAAGCGTCGGACGTGCGCGGTTGAGAAACCGGCAGTGAGCTAGGGTGGTCAGCTCTCACTTGTGCCCGGATCGGGTCACGGGACGGTAACGCTCTCTCTCGCAGCAGCGGTGATATAAATATAAAGCGAGCTAATTGTCCTTACACATGCTCTCTAGCAGCGGCATAAACAAATATATATGAAGTAAGCAAAATGCCAAGTAAGGGAGCGAATGCGATACCTCCACACGCTCGGCGTGGGGAAGACGGACCCGGCCGAAACTCGTACTCCCGGGATAAATATTACACAATGATGACAGCAATGAAATATCACCCACTCCACGCAGGGAGGTAAAGGGCTACACAAATGGGCCCGGGAGGACCGAATTCGGGTTGACGGGCAGCTTCTCGCGTCTCTTCGGCAACACCCGAACTTGTGGCTGTGGGGCCCACGCGCTGTCCGGAGGGGCCGTGTGGGACCCGGTGGCACCGCTGTGGTGGTGGATGCCTGGATGAGTGCTCCCTGGAGTGGAGGCGCGCTGGTTCACCTGCCGGAGGCCGGGCGGCTCCGATCGGCGCCGGTCGGAATAACCGGCCACGGATCTGTAACTTCTGGTTTTCAGCGCGCGTCCCGGCAAGAGCGGACGCTGCGATCAGCCCCGATGTCGGATCGACACGAGACTGGCACCGTTGGAAAGCTAACTTCAAATCCTTCAATATAGACCAGAAGATCTGGCCTGGATCTGCATGGATCTAGGCTTTAATGAATTTAAAACTTCCTATTGTACAGTAGCCGAACACTCAGATCTGCAGGGCTATTCTCTGAGAACTGCATTTGACTGCATTGAAACCCTTGGATTCAGACTTCGACCACTTCATGAAAGTTGTGGGAAATTGAGCTAGGAAAACGGAAAAACTAGTTTCGACAAGTTTGGATATGGCTACGAATTTATAGGAGTTTTTCACTAACAGTGGGTCGGATCTGGAAATGGGCTGAAAGCACTGTAGCTGAGATAGAACATGAATTTTGAAAAATGGATAGAGGGCGGATCAAAAATCAGGAAAAATGGTGGATGTAGGGGATGATGGACAGAACTCCCCGTAAATATGGAAGGGTTTGGAAAAATCAAAAAGAGAGCCGGAGGTGAGAAACACAGAGCTGCTGTCACTGTAGACAGAGATAAAACAGATCTGGGAATGAAAGATGCACGAAAATGGAAAAATACTAAACGAGGGATTTTGGACCTGAATTTTTTTGTGGATGATGAGGTGGAATATAGGAACACACCATAAAATTATAGACCACGAAGAGGCCGTGGTTGGTGGCAGAAATTTCGGGAAGACATCTCTGTCCAGCAGGACAGAATACCGAAGACGGTTTCGCGGCGGCTCGAAGGCGGCACGAACGGCGGCGGCGGCGGCACAGATGATCACCGGAGATAGAGGGGAGGGGATAGAAGATAGAAATCACTCTAGAACTGGATGTTGGAGGAGACAAACCAGAGGGAGAGAGGAGGGGCTCAAGAACACTCTTGATTTTTCAACAATTTTCTCTTCATTAATGCTAACAAATGGAAAATATAACCTTTTATATGCCATGTGTCAAATCTAATATACACCATTAGATCTAGGGGTGGGGAATGGAGGGCCTAGATTGGATGTGAATAACACACAAAAAATAATAAAATATTAAGGGGAGAGGGGCGCCCCCTTGACCATGGTTAATGGGGTTGAATGGGTAGGTGAGGTAGGTAACCCACCTTAGACTAATTAATTCACTTGTCTCCCATGTGGTCAAATGGCATTCAACCCTTCTAGATGGCCACCTAGGATGGTTGACCAGCCCCACATGAGTGACATGGACCAATGGGAAAGGGCTGAGGGCCCCCTTGCTGGTCCTACTGACAAATTACAAAGAAACCCAAATAATCCGTGGGAATGACGCATTGGCTTATAAAGCCGTACAATTGCGCATATACTTTCCCGTGGATATACAAATAAACTAAAGGACATAAAGGCAAAATAAAATGTACATGCTCGGCGTCGATTCCCATCAACTCTTCCCGGGTGGGAGGAACTCGACCCCGCCAAGTAGGAGTATGGATGCTCGAGTACTCCGGCGGATCCGTCACCGTGCCAAGTAGCGCGGGTATGCTCCACTCCAAGTGATTGGCACCTGCTCATTCCATATATACTCGATATGCACAAGCTGCCATGGGCTAGAGGTGGACACTTCGGGTGGGGCACTCGCAAATGGAAGGAAGCAGCTCGAAGACTCACTAGGAATCACCGCTGAGTCCCTGTAGGTGACTGATCCGGGTATAGATGTAGAACCGATCCCATACTCATCGAATGAGTCCACTCGCCTCTTACTCATAATAGAACGACAACGAGCTTGCACAAGACACATGACGACAAACAAACGACACACAAACCATGCAAACAAATCACATAAAACAAACCACACAAGGAAAACACACGGACTCATCTATGACCCTAGACACACCTAATGTTAGTCCGACCCGTACATGGGTGACGACGGACCAGGACACCCGAACGTGTGCCATGCATGCATGTTATGTAACCGGAGATGGGTGTCATGGAGAACACCTAAATGGCCAAGTATGACCCAGTCATGCATGGACGCCCCTTTGGATTTGGGAGACTTGAGAGGGCTAGAGAAGCCGGGTGTGGAAGGGCCGGATGTGGGTGTACCGGAGATGGGTTTAGGTGGGTCGGAGAAACCAAAATCTCCGTTACCCCCAAATGATGGTTCGGACCTTTGGCTATATAGTGGTTGCTTGGCCCGAGTGGAAAAGGCATGATAGTGAACTCCGCGGAAGAAGGGTAGTGAGTATGAAAACTCGAGAGGTTCACTAGTGAAGGGGTCAAAAGGGTCGAAGAAGGTGTGACCCCATGAAGTGGGTTCCAACATGACATGGTCCCAAGTTTGGAATTCATAGTCACCGTCATACATTATGATCGGTGGGACGACGGACATGTGTAGAAAATAGGATTCCTCCCTTGGGCAAAAGGGAACGAAGTCGGACTCGGCCGGCATCGGGAGGAATAGAAGAATCTCCGTGGTGACACACCCCATGGTGCACTCGGAGGTAATGGACCCGAAGGCCGGATGGGTGAAGCTAAGACTAGCGGGTTGGTCAAAGCCTCGGGCCAGAAGATGCGTCAACTCCCATTGTGAATCTAATCCCATGATAAGATCGTCCAACGTATCAACATGGTGACGAGATCAAAATGTGGTATGGAATGAGTTGACAGGCACTATAGGTAGGATGGGATCCATGGATGGAAAGGGAGATGGGACCAAGCCATCCTTGAGCCAACTAAAAAGTGGCTCGGCGATGTATAGTGTACCCGTTAGAAATACGGGCGGCTTGGGCCTTGGTGGCTCCAAATGAGATGGTTCCGAATCAAGTTCGGAAATAGAGAGTGAAGACATTGGAGCTCTCATGGGTGAGGAAAGAATGTCCTTCTCATGGTGAAGGGGTCCTTGGGGTGGCTCCGGGAACAACCAATCTACCCTGATAGACCGATCTAGGCTAGTACTAAACCGATCTAGGCTTGTACTAAACCTTTGCACTTGTCCCATCATGGCTTGGAACATTACGCCCACTTCATCGGGACTATAAGCTCGGGATGCGGCCATGGTTGCAAAGATGGGGTTGGGCCCCCTAGGAATGGAGATGCAAGACCATTTTTTTTTAAGTTTAAAAGTAAAATGTGATGCTAACTAATGCACCTAGACATAACCAAAACTCGGTATGCGGCGGAGATAACCGATCCGAAGACCACTCGTGCAAGTGTGCGACCTTCCCGATAGGCGTAGCCTAACGTTCGGACAACACCTTTTGATATACCGGGTTATTGGGATGCAATGCAAAAAGACACTTTTTTTTTGTTTTAAAACAATGATGACCATAAACACGACTTAGACAATGACTAATGGTTAGACGTAAATGACACCCTTTTTTTTGACACCCTAGACTCAACTCGCTCTGATACCAAATTGATGCGGGACGGACCACGGACACGACAAGCTCGTGACTGCCCCTTAACGAGGGAAGCGTCGGACGTGCGCGGTTGAGAAACCGGCAGTGAGCTAGGGTGGTCGGCTCTCACTTGTGCCCGGATCGGGTCACGGGACGGTAACGCTCTCTCTCGCAGCAGCGGCGATATAAATATAAAGCGAGCTAATTTTCTCTACACATGCTCTCTAGCAGCGGCATAAACAAATATATATGAAGTAAGCAAAATGCCAAGTAAGGGAGCGAATGCGATACCTCCATGCGCTCGGCGCGGGGAAGGCGGACCCGGCCGAAACTCGTACTCCCGGGATAAATATTACACAATGATGACAGCAATGAAATATCACCCACTCCACGCAGGGAGGTAAAGGGCTACACAAATGGGCCCGGGAGGACCGAATTCGGGTTGACGGGCGGCTTCTCACGTCTCTTCGGCAGCACCCGAACTTGTGGCTGTGGGGCCACGCGCTGTCCGGAGGGGCCGTGTGGAACCCGGTGGCACCGCTGTGGTGGTGGATGCCTGGATGAGCGCTCCCTGGAGTGGAGGCGCGCTGGTTCGCCGGCCGGAGGCCGGGGGGCTCCGATCGGCACCGGTCGGAATAACCGGCCACGGATCTGCAACTTCTGGTTTTCAGCGCGCATCCCGGCGAGAACGGATGCTGCGATCAGCCCCGATGTCGGATCGACACGAGACTGGCACCGTTGGAAAGCTAACTTCAAATCCTTTAATATAGGCCTAAAGATCTGGCCTGGATCTGGGCTTTAATGAATTTACAACTTCCTGTTGTACAGTAGCCGAACACTCAGATCTGCATGGCTATTCTCTGAGAACTGCCTTTGACTGCTATGAAACCCTTAGATTCAGACTTCAACCACTTCATGAAAGTTGTGGGCAATTGAGCTAGAAAAACGGAAAAGCTGGTTTGGACAAGTTTGGATATGGCTACGAATTTATAGGAGTTTTTCACTAACAGTGGGTCGGATCTGGAAATGGGCTGAAAGCACTGTAGCTGCGATAGCACATGAATTTTGAAAAATGGATAGAGGCCAGATAAAAAATCAATAAAAATGGTAGATGTAGGGGATAATAGAGAGAACCCCCAGTAAAATTGGGAGGGTTTGGAACAATCAAAAAGAGGGCCAGAGGTGAGAAACACAGGGCTGCTGTCACTATAGATAGAGACAAAACAGATCTGGGAATGAAAGATGCACGGAAATGGAAAAATACTAAACGAGGAATTTTGGAGCTGAATTTTTTTGTAGATGATTGGGTGGAATATAGGAATACACCATAAAAATTGTAGACCACAAAGATGCCGTGGCTGGTAGCCGGACGTTCAGGAAGACACCTCTGTCCAGCAGGACAGAATACCAAAGACGGTTTCGCGGCGGCTCGAAGGCGACACGAACGGCGGCGGCGGCGGCACAGATGATCACCGGAGATAGAGGGGAGGGGATAGAAGATAGAAATCACTCTAGAACTGGAGGTTGGAGGAGAGAAACCAGAGGGAGAGAGGAGGGGCTCAAGAACACTCTTGATTTTCCAATAATTTTCTCTTCATTAATGCTAACAAATGGAAAATACAACCTTTTATATGCCATGTGTCAAATCTAATCTACACCATTAGATCTAGGGGTGGGGAATGGAGGGCCTAGATTGGATGCGAATAACACACAAAAATAATGAAATATTAAGGGGAGAGGGGCGCCCCCTTGACCATGGTTAATGGGGTTGAATGGGTAGGTGAGGTAGGTAACCCACCTTGGACTAATTAAGCCACTTGTCTCCCATGTGGTCAAATGGCATTCAACCCTTCTAGATGGCCACCTGGGATGGTTGACCAGCCCCACATGAGTGACATGGACCAATGGGAAAGGGTTGAGGGCCCCCTTGCTTGTCCTACTTATAAATTACAAAGAAACCCAAACAATCC
Organism: Amorphophallus konjac; assembly: GCA_022559845.1. Lineage (NCBI taxonomy): Eukaryota > Viridiplantae > Streptophyta > Magnoliopsida > Alismatales > Araceae > Amorphophallus > Amorphophallus konjac. The sequence continues at coordinate 72,300,988 of CM040129.1, forward strand.
GTGGGAATGACGCATTGGCTTATAAAGCCGTACAATTACGCATATACTTTCCTGTGGATATACAAATAAACTAAAGGACATAAAGGCAAAATAAAATGTACATGCTCGGTGTCGATTCCCATCACCATGTACTACGATGCGGTGTGAGTCGGAAATGTATAATATGCAAAGGGGGGCCATGACAACCATATTTAGACCAATCATGCAGAGATGCCATGGAGACTTTGAAGGGTGTGGGAGGGCTGGTGCATCCATAGGTGTCCTTCTCATGTGTAGGGGTGATGAGTGCTGGAGGACTCGGACATCCATGAATGCTCCTGACATGCTTAAGACTCATGATGAATGAAGGTGGACCATTACATCCAAATGTGGACCACTCATGCTTCCTACTTGACATGTGGGTGGTATGAATGAATGGACCCGACTTATGAATCAAGCCAAGATGTGCAGTACGCCAAGGTTCATGCATTCCTATCCCAAAGATGACTTTCATGTGCATGGGTGTGGGGTGGCCCTTGAACTTCCACTTGAAAGGGTCGAAAGGATCATGAAAGGTGAACATCATGGGCAGAGGCACTTCCTTGTGCCCTAGGCGTAGATCTTCCTTGGTCATGGCTACCCTTGTGTCGCTCAGGACTTAGGAGAGGTGGGCGTGGTCTAACATGGTGGGTGAGGGTGGGAAGGAGTGGGTGGTAAGTGATGTGGGTAGGCCACATGGGTTCCCGGGCTCCCATTGGGAGGGGTCAAAAGGATCAACATAAGTGTACCCGGGGGAAAGGAGCTCTAAATTCATCTCGTCAATCTCAAGGTCCTCACAATATGTTGGTGGATCATCCTCCTCTAATGAATTCATTGGGCCGAAGTCTTTGGTGGGTGGGTTGGCCATGAGGGGATGGCTTGGCTTTCTACCCGATATAAGGAACTCTAATTTGAGGATAAGGTCGGGCTCATCGGGTGTGGGGAGGAATAGTAGGAGGTCGCTAGTGTAGCAACCAATGGTGCAAATTGAGGTAATAGACCCGACACATAGGTGTAGGAGGTCAAGGCTCCAAGGTCGGTCGGCCATTGTGGTCAACATGCCAATCAACTCCATTTGCCATGCTAGGCCCTTAAGAAGATCCCCTAATGTCTCCACTTGGTAAGATGATTGGATGGTGGTGTGATAGAAGAGGGGAACTATAGGGAGGTGTCTCTCCATGGGTAGAAGGTATGAGTGCAAGCTATGGAGGACGTGGTTTACCTTGAGCCATTTGAGTAGGGGCCCATCTATAGTTATGGTGCCATGAGTGAAGGAAAGTGGCTCTTGATGGTCTGAGCTATGTGAAAGGGAGATTTGAGGCTCTTCCTCACCATTGGTGTGTACTTGGGTTTCTTCGAGGGTGGGGAGGGATTATGGGTTAACATCTGTTCCGTGTGGATGGGTGTGGTCTCCTTTCCCAAGGGAATGGGAAGGTCTTTTGGGGGTGGGGTGATGATGGGTGGGGCATGGTGTACCCGGGGTGGTGGGTAATGGGAAACTTGGGTTCGGATAGAGAGGGGAAGTAGTGGAGGCCTAGGACATGGTAGAGTTGGGGTCGAGAGTGGGAGATGGGTTGGGTGAGGAGGATTGGGTTGGTTGGTCTTGGGAGGTATGTCCTTTATGGGGGAAGATGGAGGGACGGAGGCGGGGGCCAAAGGGTTTTGAGTAGTGTAGGTTGGTTAAGGGGGTTTAGGTTGGGGTGTGGAGGCCCTTATGGGGGTAGATGGAGCGACGGAGGCTGGGACCACTTGGGTTTTAGTGGGAAGGGTTTGGACAGGTGGGGTTGGAGGAGTGGGAGTGCTCCTCGGGTTGTGGTTCTCTGAGTAGGAAGGAGAGGGTCGGAGAGTGTAGGTTTTCCTAAGCTCGGCCTTCATCTCTTCCCAAGTGCCAATCGGGGCTTCCCCACGGATCCTCCTTAAACCCTCCACAATTAACCAATGATTTTTTGCTTGTTTGGAGAGGTGTGATTTGGCTAGCCTCACTCTCCTCCCTTCGTTTAAGGGATAACATTTAAAGTATTGGTCCATAGAAACCTCCCAATCTAGATAAAGGCTTGGGCTATATGATCCTTCAAATGCAGGGGTTTTGGCTTTCAAGAGTTCCAAAAAGTGGTTATCTAGATTTTCCCAGGGGTCACTCTCATTCATTCTTGGTGCAGGCCCATTTCCCTCAAGTCGGTCGAGTCGGAACTTGATGTCTTCCAGCCGATCAAAGACATTAGGTAGCGCTTCTATGATAGAGTTGATGTCACCCACTTTGTTGGCAGCAGAGCTTTCATGAGGATTTGGGCCGCTTGGGAAAGGTGATGGGGATGGGTATGACGGGTGTGAAGTGGCCATTCTAGTGGACAAGGGAGAGGTATCGGGTGACTCGAAATGCATATGCGCCCTAGGACCAACTTGTGGAGAGACCAGTTGTGAACTTGCTCTGATACCAACTGATGTGACACCACCTTGGGGGTGATAGCCACTAGGACAATGCTCCTTGGACCTATGACCCGCAAGCATGCAACTTTGATGGCAGACTCACTCGCTAAGCGCACACTAGTGCACGTAGGCAACTTGGTGATGGTGGTGAGGGTCCGAGGTAGGACATCGCTGCTCCGGTGATTGGCTAGATTGGGATTGAACCCCCAAGGGTCCAGGGATGCCCTCTCTCACAGGTAGCCAGCACGTAGAGGGCGTGGGATGTAACGACTCTCTCGTAACTCGCTCCGCGGTGGCACACGATTTGGTGGATTCTAGATCGGACACTCGCTCACCGTCCGACGGGCAATTGAAAGAAATAATAAGCCAGCAAAGATAATGCTACCAGCAGAGGAGAGTGATCAGATGCTCACGTGATCGACATGAAGACGCCGACCCCGGTCGGAGATGAGGGCGAGCGAGGAAGCGTGGGCTTACCCGCACACCGCGCCGATGAAGCTTCAACCTGAAATAACAAGTTACAATCACTACACCCCTTGAAAGGGTGCTGGACTAGGGGTGGGGATTAGTTTTACAACCAAAATGTACCTCCACGTAGGGAGGGGCGGTCAGCCGGCCAGGCGGGGTGGAGAAAACTATGCTAGAAGCCGAAGTGGACGAAGACCGTCGGTTCTGCCAGCCCTATGGAACAGTGGATAGACAGTCGGTGTTAGTGCCACTACGGGCTCTCCCGAACTCCGTTGTTGACGAAACCAGTGCCAAAATCTCTTGGGTTTGCCCAGGAGGATGTCAGAATTATTGCATAATTTCTTGACGTCGTCGGTGGCTGGGGAAGGGTCGGGAACATGACTGTTTGGTGCTGGTTCTAGTTGCTCTCAGTCTGCTTCTACTGGAAGACGAAGGCGCCACGAGCATTCTCGGGCTCCGAATAATGTGGCATTAGAAACTCTGCAACCGTGGATGAGTCCTCTTCGAACGAAGACTCACGGGGCCACTGATAGCGGTTGGAGAAGACCGCGAGGGCCAGAAAAGTGGAAAGAGGTTGAATCTGTCTCCACTTGGACTGACCTACACACTCTGGGAAAAAAATTTGGAACTTTGTGCTTCGGGCTTCAAACGATGCTCCGCTTCTTGGAGATGAAAGGGGACTCATAGCAGAAGTCTTCAGCCAAACGTCGCTCCAATATCTTCAAGGTACTGGTCGTGGTAACCTTTGCAATCTATAGTTTGGTGTCTGCCAGGGAGGAATTGTGCAGTCTGGCGGTAAAGACTCCTCTAGGCAGCCACAGACTCAGACAGAGGCGGGACCACCTCCGTTGCAAAGTAGACTGGACGTCGATTCCAATGGTATATGGTACGTCTCCAGAAGCCTCACGATGACACTGTGGCCGCTGCTGCAAACTGCTGGTGCACTGCTACCTGCGAACCAGAGCAGTGCCTTGTTGGGAGTGGGGGTAAGAGAGGGGATAATGGGAAAGAGAGGTTGATGGCTTCGGGGGGTGCGACCTAGATGGTAAGGGGGTGATGGGGAAGGGAGGGAAACAGCCAGCAAGGGGAGGGAAATTCAAATTTGGCCTAGGGTTAAGCCCCTTCAGCCTTGGGGAGGTGGAGAGGTGCTTGGGGAAGGGAAATGGGTAGTTGGGGGTTGGAAGGTTGAGCAAAGATTGGTGGAGGTTCTCTTGGGGTTGGGGTAGAGTAAAGAGGTGGCTGTGGGGACTTGGAATAGACTTAATGGAGGAGTGAAGAGAGAGAAAGTAGGTGGGAGGGGGAGGAGAGAGAAAGGGGCGACCCCCTTAGAGAGAGAGAGAAAGGGGCGACCCCCTTAGAGAGAGATATGAGAGAGAGTGATATTTCAAGAGAGGGAGGGGAGACAAAATTCCAAGGGAATTTCAAATTTCATTGATCATCAAAGGTTACAAATGATAGAGGGGAGGGGCTATTTATAGACTCCAGACTTTTCAAATGACCATACTGACCCTAGACAATTGACACAATGATCAGACATACCAAGGAGGGGCGCCCCTGGGCCTAGCCCATTGAATTGGACCCAATAGCAAACCTAATCAACCATATGACAGAGAACTTAGGTAAATGACTCACTAACCTAGGTACCAGAATCAAATAAAGGGAAAATTACACAGTTTATGACTCAAATAAAATATAAAAATTACATGACTAGACTCAGAAAAATATGACAAACACAATGACACATGGCGGCGAACAATCCGAGTCTCAAAAATGTGGAGGGACAAGGGATGTCCCCATCATTTTGCCTTAAAAATATGGAGACATTATCTTTATGGAGAGTAGTTTATTATATGTTGCATTCTATGTTTTGTTGATGTCAAACCAATATGAGTTATTCAGTCAATTTCAACCATAAAGAAAAAGCTGAGTATCTTATACTATGATTGAATAAAATTGCACATGATTACATTGAACAAGTTTAAACTGATTTACATATTGTTTAAATGCAAGGATGTCAAATGTTTCTCATGGAAATTAATTGGACGAATCAATGTTGCTAAGAACTGCCTTGAAGCAACTGTTATTTTAGAATGGAGTATGAAGAACACTACCTCGATGCAGCAAGCATCTGTCTCGATGCAGTATTGTCAAGAGATAACGGTCAAAGCAATAAGGTCGATGCAGCTGAAGACACTATGCCTATAAAGGTCGGTGCAACTATTTCTAATATGTTAACAAGGTCGATGCACCTTAAGCAATTCATGAAGGAAGGTCGATGTAGCTGAACAATTCATGTAACAAGGTCGATGCACCACAAGTAATTCATGAAGGAAGGTCGATGCGGCTGAACAATTGATGGCAACAAGGTCGGTGCACCTTAAGCCATTTAGAGAAGAAAGGTCGATGCGGCTACAATTGTTAGCGACTATCAAGGCAATGTAGTGATTCATTACTACCCACTCAGGTCAGTGCACATCAACATGTCTTGAACACAAGGTCGGTGCACTTGTTAAAACAAGTCGATGCATAAGTACAAGCCTAAGCTGTTAGGTCGATGCAGATCTTCATGGGTTAACAGGTCGGAAGATTCGAATCCTTGTTTCGTAACTTAAAATCAGACCCGATTGGAAAACCAACTCCAACGATATAATGGCACGTGATCCAAGAAAAAGTGGCACACTTTTTCAGTAGTTTCCATAGGAAGAATATTCTAAGGCCAGGTGTACCAATAGAATTTCACTAGGTTTTCTGCCTCATTCAAACCTTTTCAGAGCTCCTGTTCTATTTAAAGAATGCCTCATCCTTCAAAGAGAGAGCTGCGACTGCTGAAAGTTGCTAGAGCTCTTAATGTGTGAAAATCACATTTGAAAAAAGAGTGTAACACTAGAAAGAAGAGAGAGAGCATGAAAGTTAATGCGAAGGAAGAAAGTTTGAGAGCAGCTAGCCATTCTGATTCAAAGTGCTTCTACGAAGCTACATTTCGTTCTATCATCAATTTTCTATTTTTTTTTCATTTCTTTCTCACCTTGGTTTATCATTTTGTTCCCTCCGAGTGTTCTTGGAGGAAGAGAGACATTGTCTCCGGTGGCGAATGACTTAGGGTCACTCGTGGGTTCAATCTGTTTCTGAGGAAGGAAGGTAGGTCCTTCGGTTCTGGACTTGTAGGTAGCAAGCCCAGGTGTCATGTTCTATGGGTAGCAAAACTTGGGTTGAGAGATTTGTCTCCCTTTGGTTTCAAGCTGTGAGCTAGCATCTTGTCGCAGACTAAGTCTCCTTGACGGTATTGCTCTATGCAAGGAATCCTCGCTTAGTGTGAGCGGGGGGTGGACATAGATTGCATTGTTCAATCGAACAACCTAAAATCGATTTGTCGGATTGTGTGGTTTGCATTGTTAGATATTTGCTTGAGTGATTTACCTGTAGCAAGTAGTATATCAAAAGGTCCAGTCGGAAGGATAGGCCAGGCCTGTCTAGAAAGCTACCCTTGCGTGAGGAGACTTCCTAGCTCAACCTCCGCCTAGTATCACATTGGCTGTTTCGTGAATTCCTCTATGGGCTTCACATTCATCTTCCTTGCTGACGTTGTTGAACGTGGATATTCATCTTACACTTTTACTGCTCGTCACTTGTTTGATCATGTATCTGATCCATTCCTCTGAGTTGTATACGCAACTATCTTATCCATTTAATTTGCCTTATTGAGTATTGGAGTCATTTACATATTCAATTTAGCCAATCTGATTTCTCTGTTTGAATTGATCTTGGTTTACCATGATTTGTGAGTGATCTATTCATCCCCCCCTTCTAGATCACACTCCCAGTGTCTATCAATTGGTATCAGAGCAGGTTTCCCAACATGTGTTCTAATGACTAAGGAACACCTGGATCTAGCGCCCCTCGTAGCTTCATCGCTGAGGGACATTCTATTAATCATCCACCATACATTAATGGTACTAACTATCTCTATTGGACAAATAGGGTGGAGGTGTTTATAAGGGCTCAGAGCCATGAACTGTGGAGGGTCATCACCACCGGACCATTCGAGCTTCTTGAAGATGAAGATACTTGGTCCAGGGAGCAGATCCGTGTATCAACTATAAATTGGACGGCAATGAGCATCATGCAGTGCGCTGTACATCTTGAGGAGTATTCCAGAATTTCTACATGCAAAATAGCCAAGAAAATGTCGGATCAACTTCAATTGATCTACGAGGGAACATCACATGTATGAGCCACCATGGTAAATATGTTAACCTATGATTATGAATTTTTTAGAATGAAGACTGATGAGACCATATCAGAAATGTATGCTAGGCTCTCACAAGTCACCAACAGTCTGAAAGCTCTGGGTAAACCCATCCAGAAAAGTGAATTCGTTACGAAAATACTAAGGTCCCTAACCCCGGTGTGGCACACAAAAGCCACTGTCTTAGAAGAGTCTAAGGACCTATCCACTATGACTGTCACTGAGCTGATAGGATCCCTGATGGCTTATGAGATCAACTTTAAGAGGAATACAGAAGATAACAAGAAAGGAAAAACCATAGCTCTTAAGGTATCTAGAAGCAGTGGTGAGAGCAGTGAGGAATATGAGAATCTCTCAGGTCTCAATGATGAGCAGCAGGCTATGCTAACTCGACAATTCCAAAAATTTCTGAGGACCAGAGGTAAGAACGTCAGGAGAAGAAGGCCGCAACAAGATGGTAAGAACTCCAATTTTAAATTTGACAAGAAAAGAGGTTCAGACAAGTTTACATGTTTTCACTGTAAAAAACTAGGACACATGAAAAGTGAATGTCCAGAGCTCATGAAGAAGAACCCAAAAGTGTAGAAAAAGAGGCCTCAAGCTATGGTCTGCACATGGAGTGACGAGGAAGAGGATATTGAAGAGGATTCTTCAGAAGAGGAGGAGCAAGGATTGTCTCATGGCCAACACAAACAACAAGGTAAGCATTCCTTTGGAAAAATATGCAATAGATGATTGGGAGGATGCTTACGATGACTTGTTAGAAAAGCTTAACTGTCAAACCAAAGACTATAAAATAATGAAAAGAAAACTAAGTAATGTTGTTGAGGAACAAACAAATTTGAAAAAGGAAAATGATGATCTGAAGAAACAACTTGAAGAATTAGGCTCATTGAGAATTGAGAATAAACATCTCCAACTTGAAAATGAAGAAGCTAATAAGAATCTGGATGAGTTTAAGGTGAAATTTCAGGAGATCCAGAAAGAAAACATACTTGTTTCTGAAAAATATGAAGTTGTAAAAATTGCCAACATTGAGATTAGAAACATAGTGAGAAGCTTCAAAAAGAAATTGAAGATAAACAAAAC